>SSNS01000035.1:1602188-1750237 GCA_006937985.1 Aphyosemion australe
ATGTGTATAAGAGACAGAATTTCTAGGTGCAGCCAAGGTGGTGAGGGGATCCGTTTTGGTGACCTAAGGATCAGGTCTCTGCTTTTTGCAAATGATGTGGTCCTGTTGGCTTCGTCAGAACGTGATCTCCGGCTTTCGCTGGAGCAGTTCGCAGCCGGGTGTGAAGCAGCTGGGATGAGAATCAGCTCCTCTAAATCCGAGACCATGGTCTTGAGTCGGAAAAGGGTAGAATGCCTTCTCCAGGTCAGGGACGAGGTCCTGCCCCAAGTGGAGGAGTTTAAGTATCTCGGGGTCTTGTTCACGAGTGAGGGAAGGGTGGAGCGTGAGATCGACAGGCGGATTGGTGCTGCATCTGCAGTGATGGGGGCGTTGTACCGGTCTGTCGTGGTGAAGAGAGAGCTGAGTCGAAAGGCGAAGCTCTCAATTTACCGGTCGATCTACGTTCCTACCCTCACCTATGGTCACGAGCTTTGGGTAGTGACCGAAAGAACGAGATCGCGGATACAAGCGGCCGAAATGAGTTTTCTTCGCAGGGTGGCTGGGCTCTCCCTTAGAGATAGGGTGAGGAGCTCGGTCATCCGGGAGGGGCTCGGAGTAGACCTGCTGCTCCTCCACATTGAGAGGAGCCAGTTGAGGTGGCTCGGGCATCTGATTAGGATGCCTCCTGGACGCCTCCCTGGTGAGGTTTTCCGGGCACGTCCAACCGGGAGGAGACCCAAAGGAAGACCCAGGACACGCTGGAGAGATTATGTCTCTCGGCTGGCCTGGGAACGCCTTGGGATTCCCCCGGAGGAGCTGGCCCAAGTGGCTGGGGAGAGGGAGGTCTGGGCTTCCCTCCTTAGGCTGCTGCCCCCGCGACCCGACTCCGGATAAGCGGGAGAAAATGGATGGATATTCATTTTTATCATTTGCTCCACTACTATGGCTACTTTGTCATTTCCTGCTTTGTCATAGTCAGTTAAATGTTCCTTTATGCCCTCTTATGATGTGTTTTTATCTCTGATACGAACTTTGGTCAATAAGTTGTTGTCCTAAAGTGCCATATAAATAAACTTTGATTTGATTTGACAAATCAAAGCTGACTGGGTGTTTTTAAACAGTCTAAAGACAGCTAAAATAAAGTTTTTCAGTCAGAAAGTGAAGCAAAGTACTATATTGGATACCATATGGAAGATTATATTTTGTACAAGAATTGTAATCTTCACAAAATAAATGTAAAATTATTTAACACTAACATGTTTTATAAGAGATGAAGGAGCATCTATTTGAATGATGCAAGTGAAGAATTATTTCAGTATTTAGAAAATTTGTAATAGTAATAAGACAAATCTTGACTTTTAAGCATGATGATCATCAAGCTGTTTTACAAAATAAAACATCAGTTCTTCAACCAAGAAAAGCACAAGCTTGTAGAGAACTCCATTTATGAGAATCAGCAAAAAAAAGGTGCTATAAAAATCCTACGCTCATTTATTCGCCACACATTCTGTGTCATAAAAGCAATCACTCTTTAATGTGTTCCCTAACCTCAGTACTTAAAAGTAGCTTTCTTTTGACACTCAAAGCTAAGAGATCCTAAAAAAACGACATTAGTAATGCAGAAAGAGCAGGAAAAGAGAGACGGTCGCAGCACTCAGCTGTAATACAGACTGGCACAAGAGTTTCAAAGGAAATGAGCAAACCACAGAGCAAATAACAGGCTTTTATTCAACACTCTGGAGCCCCACTGCTTACATCCTGGTGCCAACACCAGACTCTTAAAAATAAACAAATTTATGAGAAATATTACAGAAATGACTACAGTTGTCTACAGAACAGACTTTTAGCTTTGCTTACATTGGCGGATTTCACACACACACACACACACACACACACACACACACACACACACACACACACACACACACACAAATTAAACTATAATTTTCTATCTAATCATACAAAGGATAAATCAGCATATTGTGGTGAATTGACGTTGGAAAATACAACAACTATTTGAGACAAAAAGACACATTTTTAGTCCTTTTGAGAAGATTCTGCTATAGTGTAATACTCATGCTGAAGCTTGAGAACTGCCTCTTGGTTTAGAACAAATATTTCCAAATCCATTCACTCCTGCAGTGTTGTGCAATGAGCTGACGGTGCAGAAGTGGAGCAAGAAGTTTCCAGATGTTCTCCAGAATCAGTGAAGGTCGCAACACAGGGATCAATAACTTCCACTGTGAGTGATTTAGTGACATCTGTTTAATTTTTTTTCTGTTCTATTGGATCTGGATTAACAAGGGGCTCTCGTTCCATCACAGCTTGGTTGTTTGTGAATTTTTCCTCTACTGTGTGATCATTTCCATCTCTGTCACAACTGTAAATAAAACTGATTACATTCATTACAATAATCCTGCAGAAATTATATTGCAGTAATTTCTCATAATCTGCTGATCACATTCTGATTTATTATCATGTTCAGGATGTATTTACATGGGCTCAGAGTTCAATATGATACTGATCAATTAAACCCTTTGGATATTCTTCACCTTTAACAGCCTGTCTTTTCTGTCATCTAATCTCCTCCCTTGCCTTAGCCAATAGATTTTCCCATTTTTGTTAGTCAGAAACAGTTCGCTGAGCCTGAGGAAAGGCAGCATTGATAGTTTGAACTTTCTCTTCCCGTGCCTGCTTCTTGTCTTGAATTATACTCCAGTGCAGCACTTTCGTCTGATAATGTTTTTTTCCTGCATTAGCTGAGCAAGAAGACATTCCTGTTCAGTTAGGTCTCCTCTTCCTGTTGGACATCCCTTCAACAGGCTGCAGGGTTATTCATCTAGAAAACACACAAACACAGGTTCATTATATCAGCTTTTCCTGACCCTGATTCACCAGGAACACAGTTCTGCTAATTGAAGATGTTTTTCTTGCCCAATACACTTTTTCCCAAGAGATTATTGCAGTAGTTTACCATAAAAATGCATTATTAAATTCTGCAACAGCTGGTAATGAAACATTTATTATATAATAAAATAGAGAAACAGTACATTTAAAATATGCAGAATAATATTCCAAAGGACCATGATTAAAGACAGAAAAAGACTTCCTCTTAATACTTTTTAACCTTAAATTGATGGATTATGGATTTTTCTAATTTTTAAAACGTATTCCCTTAAAAAACAAACATCAATTTAGAGCAAAGTCTCACAGTATGTGATTATTAGGGTTTCTACTCCAGCTCAGGGAAAGTCTGTAGCGTCGCAGGGGAATGACATCATGCTCGGTGACGTGTCAGTTTGTTTACCGTGGCGCGTGCGGCTGCACACAGAGAGACATGGCTGTGGATATAACTTTACTTTTCAAAGCGAGCGTAAAGACAGTGAAAACCAGGAACAAGGCTATAGGAGTGGGCTTTGATTCTACAAAAGATGAGATTTTTAAGAAAAGCAGACCAAAGAGCGGCTTCTCACCGAGAGCTAAAGAAGTGGTGAGTGTTTTACTAAAGCTAGCGAAGCTAGCTCTAACAGCGTCCATATAAACCTAATAATCGTTGTATGGCTTCTTAAAACGTCAACTACGATCTACTACAAGACTACTACTAGTCTCGTAGGAGCAGCTGCTGCCTCTTATTTAAACAAGAGGGTAACCCTTTTAACTGGAAAGCGTTTATATCATGTGTCTACAGGCAGCAGCTAATGCTACATTCATATTTATCCCGAATAAAGTTAGTTGAATAGTTTTAAAATGCACGTATTTTGGGTCATGATTTAAGTTTATTTTGCATATTGACCAATTCAATAAAAATTTCTACATTTTATAGTGAATGTGTCAAAAAGAAGTGGCCTAAATGCCGTCATCCAAATCTCCAGAACACATAAAACAAGAAAGCATGAATATTTAATGTGGTTTAGTGACTCTGAACTATATTTTATTCATGATCGTATTCAAAACTGTTACCTAAAAATATCCAGTTGTGTTTAGATTATGTATTTAAGAGAAATAGCTTCAGATAAAAACATAATAATTAGCTTCTCTGTTATCCGCTTAGCTCTAGTTTTAGTACCAGTACATTTGTAGATTTTCAAAATCCCAAATTGAAGAATAAAACTGCTTGTTTGTCTCAAACAAGGCAATGCCCCTGAGTCTGCTCTCTGTTTCAAGACAGTCTGATAAATATTATCAGAACAGTCATTCAGTGTAGTTCCACTGTAATAATCTTAATCAGGGGTTGTCACTTGTTATGGTGCTATATGTGAAAACCTGGCGTGCTGCATTAAGTTGCTGCACAATATAATTTAAAAAATTTGAGCGTTGCCATTTTATGAATTAAATTTTGCAAACTTACTATTGAACGATGGGATGAATGACCATTTAATCATTTGACCAGTAATGTGGGTGTGTGGGTTGGGGTGTCCTCTTAAAATATGCAGGAGTGTCAGTGTCACTTAAAAATAGTCAGAACCATAAATGTATGTACTTACTGACTTGTTTTAAAAATCCTGAAATCGTTTCACGTCTGATTTAAAACTTGTAAAACAAAGTCAAACAAGCCACCACTTGAAAAGGTGGATATCTGTCTTCTTTCTTACAAGCCATGACACACTTTTATACAAACATAAATGCAATAGTGCATAACTGCAAAGATACACACACACACACAAATCAGTCATTTTATTATCATTTTAAGCATAAGGTCTTCCGTTATCTTACAGTTTTTTATTTTAATTTAGAACTGTGCAGTGTCTCATGACTATATTTTGACTTCTGTACTTGTTTCAAATGTTTTTGTGACATCTCAGAACCAGATCCCACTTGAATCAAAGGAATTTTTTAAACACAATATACAGCATTTTCCTAAATTTAGAAACTTTTATCAACCTTATCAACCTCAGTCATCTGTAGGTTTGATGAATGAAAACACCAGCATCCTCCTCAGTCCTAACCCTAACCCAAGTGTAATTCACAATCTAGGATGTGCTCTGATCCCTGCAATACCTCTACAATCTATTTTACTTTTTCAAAAATCTTCCTTTGTATGTTTTTATTTTCTAAATTCCAAATTTTATGACTTAAACACATTTTTTTTAATTCTATGGTAATTTAAAAACTTCAATAAAATAAAACAATCATATATGTGTGTGTGTGTGTGTGCATGTGGGTTCTAAATATTGACAGGTTTCAATTAAAATACAGAAGTGTTTCAGTTCAACAGAAAAATCAGTACTATATTAAGATAATTAAAAACTTAATGTAAATCACTCAATCAAAAATATCTCAACTCTTTTTTTTTAAATAAAGTTTAACACATAGGCATTTCATATGAGAAGAGTGAAACAGTATTTTCTTTTGTAAAATATAAGTTCTTCACATGTGAAATTAAAATTGACACTTTTTATCTGCACTACATAAAATAAAACTTATGTTATGTAATGAATTACATAAAATAAGTGGGAATAGTTAAGATTCTTTATTTACATTTCCATGATTCTGTCTGCAGTATTTTACATCATGAAAATGACAGAGCCCTACATCTGCTATGTATGTGAGAAACACCTACATCCTACACTAATAATTTATTTTCAGAAGATAGGGCCAAATGTAAAACAAACACATTTGTATTAATTGCTTTGGATCCACAAGGGCCAAAAACTTGTATTGAATTACCAGTGAGAGGTGTGTCTAATCTCTTTTCTTCTTTTCTTTTGAATACTGAGTTTACAAAGCATCAAATTATCATCAGCTTTTAGGCTGGAGCCTGATGGTAGACCCCTGAGTCAAGTGCTATGGTGCAGCTTACCTAGAAATTGCATGAATACATGTGCGTTGGCAGTTTCTGGCAAACATTTTTACTTACCTTTCAGAGAAGATTGAGCTAAGATTACTATCTAGTTTAGATTTGATACCAGAATGTATTTATCTGCTCACAGAAATCATAATATACTGCAATATTGAATATATATACTGGCGTGATCGGAAATCGGGCCCAACCACATGATTTTCAAACAATCAAACTCGGGTGGAAATGATCGTATATAACCTTATTAAACAACATGCATGACTTTGTAAATTCATCCTGAGACAGAGATTTTCAGACTGAATTTCCACCGCCTTGCTTTGGTTTCAGAGAGGAGGGCTTGGTGATGGAGCGTGCCTGGGTCCGTGTTTTTGATTGGTTGGGAGTAAGTAATGACTAGTATTAAGCTACACGATAGGTTATTATGAAAAAAATAAGGGAACATTTTATTGAAGTTTTATTGACCCATTGTTTTTTATCGCACCACACATCTATCGATAGATATATTGTTATTGAATTATTGTCCAGCCCTACTCACATCTCTGGCCTATCCATTGGTGGTTTTAACGTTGGAATGGCGCCGGATTGAAGAAGTACTTCGTATGAAAACCCACTCCGGTACTGACGATGGTTTAACAAGCTCGCAGTTAAATCCCGGTCACATTCTAGGTCGGTTTTTGAGAGCTTCTGAAGATAAAACCCAATCGATTAAACTCTTCTTCTTACTTCTCACAGACAAAAACACATTTTTGGAATCTAAGCAAGGCAGCTTTATTTGTATAGCACATTTCATACACGGAAATAATTCAATGTTCTTTCCAGATGGAAGATCAGCAAGAATATATAACATTAAAATCAACGTGACAAGATAAAACAGCAGATTTTAAAATCAAATTTAAAAATACGCTAAGAAAATTAGATGTGATAAATAAAATAAAAAGGCAAAGTTAAAGACGGAGCAGATACAGTGCAGAAGGTGCAGCATAAGAAACATTCATTCAAATGCTGATAAATACATGAAAGTTTTCAATTTTGATTCAAAAGTTACTAGAGTTGGGGTAATGAGAAAGCTGATTCAGTCTTTGTTCAGCATAGTAGCTAAAAGCAGCTTCACCCTGTTTGGTTCTGACCCAGGGTTACCAGCTGACTACTTCCTAAGCCCTGCTGGGTGTATATACTGCAAGAAGATGCAACATGTATTTTGGCCCCATGTCATTTAGTGATTGTAGGCATTATTTAAAGTGCAGACTAGATAAGAAAGAAATCACTTCATCACAGCTGTGGAGATTAAACTCCCCACTAGCTAGAGAGACTGGGAGTTAGTAGCTGCATTTACATGTGCAAAATGTCTTTAATCCGATCATTATTCGGATTAGAATATGACTGTGCACATGGGCCCTGGAAAAATTAATTCGATCATGTCAAGTGTTTACATTCGTCATACGTTCAATCGGAATAAATGATTTTGTCATGTGCAGAGCGATCCAATACACTAAAAAAGGCTGTAGAAGAAGAAGTAGCAGACTTCTGCTGTCAACAAACATGGCTGCGGGCATATCAAAATGGAGCAGTACGATGTTCTTCAGAGCGTGGTTTTATTTTTAATTCTTTAAGCACATCTAACAACGCATTTGTGTCCGACACCAGTTGATCATTTTGTTTCACGCCCGCGTTGCTTTCATCCAACTTCCGTAGACGGCGACGTAATGTACATATTCGTACGACGTAACTGACATGCGCAGTAATGACCCACAATCAGAATAAGTGTTTACATGCACCGTGATCGTATTAACAATCGGCATAACCCAGCCGTCTCAATCGGAATGAAAAGTTGATCCGATTGAGTTTAATCAGATCAGAGTATTCCGAATGGCTTGTTTACATGACGCATTTTTATTTCGATCAGGCTTTTATTCCGATTACTTGTGTCCATGTAAAAGCAGCTAGTGTTTACAGTCCGGGAAAGGAGGAATCCAGACTCGAGGCTACCTGGATTGGGAGGAGCAGGCCGTGATATCGCCGGCATAACCCCTTCCAGCTGAATGCATTAGCTTAGCAAAAATGTGCAGAGTTGATGGAAAGAAGCAGCTGAGAATGCATGTGTGAAGCCAAAAACTGCTTTGGGGGTGTTTTTAATGAAGAAATGGCAATATAACATGGTCTAAAGCTCCAAAAAGTGGATTTTGCATGATATAGGACCTTTAAGATAGCAGAATTTACTGCACTGGATGACTGTGGTTGCAAAAATCTGATTTTGCAGTCACCTTCAGCCACAGTATAAGCTGCCTTCTCGCCACTACTTTACTGACGCAGCTCTACAGGTGTTGTTCAGAGAAGAACCTGCCGGCCATCTGCCCTGTAGCAGGAATGCACATCATTCAGTTCAGCCACAAATTGAGGAAGAAACAATTTGTTATATGAGTGACGAGGTTACTTTTTAATTTAATCATAATATAAACATGTTTGCTATCAATGTACTTCCTGAACTAGTGATGTTTTTTGGCAGATAAATGAAGGAAATGACGTAAATACAGAAAGAAAGAAATACATAAGTATTAATTAAAATAAACTTCAAGGACAACTTTGTGTTGTCCTTATACTTCTTAAATAATGCGTTGCTGAAGCATCGGATTGGGAATCTGTATCGGCTGTAGGGCTGGGCGATAAATTGAAAATTTATCATTATCAAAATTTCTGACTCTAACCAATATAATTTTTCCCATGTCAATAAATTCGGTAATAAAAAAGTAAGATGTGTGTAGGTTGGCAACTTTTATGTCCCTTTAAAGCCAAATTTATACTTCTCCGCCAGCTCCCCGAGGCAGAGACACGCACACATTGATGGAACCGTTTTGCGTTCTGACGTCTCCGTCACCTGGGGAGTGTTGCAAAGTAATTCCCGGCCAAGACAACAGTGGGCGTAGCGCTTTTCTGGGGTATCCTGTCATGTATCCGGTCCAAGATAGTGCATTTACAGTTTATATTTGCAGTTTATATTGTGCTTTTTTGCCTTTAAAAGACTTTTTAACACGGACAAATTTGTCCCTCATTTTCCTCCACCTCTTCATGCACTCGCCACCTCTAAACCCACGTTTCCCATCATTTCCGTCCATGAATAAAACACTTGCTCCGTATCTTTACACTCCTCCAGTCACGGGTGAATAAAACGTTCATTTTTTTGGAGTTTTATCGTGAGGTATTCTTCAAGCTGCTCTGTGTCTGTCGCTAGATATCTTCGGCTGTCTTTTTATTTTTTGAGGCGGCAATGGCGGTGCTGGTGATGTATTTAAAGAAGCAGCGTTCTGGCCAATCACAAGCTTGCGCTTTTTGTGTCGTTGGACGGATGTTTAGAAAAGAGAGCTCGACTATCCGTCCTTGCATGCCTGCTGCACAGCTCTTGCAACAACAGATCATGGCGGGGTGTGCGTCCGTACTGACAAAAACGGAGAAGTATAAATTAGGCTTAAGAAGCTGTACCACCTTGAGTAACATGACATTGTAACTCAACGTAATTCACGTGACAGCCCCATCTAGTGGACAACTTTTGTTTTTGCGCATACATGTAGTTATCGTCCATTTATCGTTATTGAGGTGAACTCCTCAATATACCGTGATATTGATTTTAGGCCATATGGCCCAGCCCAAATCAGTGGGTACTCAGAGTCAAATGACTCAGACTCGGGGGCAAAAGAATGTGATCGGGACATTCCTAATTACGATTGTTTATGGTTGGTAATAAGAGATGGATCAATAACAGCTAAAAGTGTTTACTCTTCTGAGCCGTGTTACTTATTCAGCCAGAAGACCAAGGCCTCGCATGTATATCACGAACAGAGACATCTTCAAAGGCAACTTGAAGAAGCATTTTATGTTCCCCTTGGGAAAGAGGGCTTTAAGTTGTGCCCGATGGCTCCAGCCATCAGTCTGAAGCAAACTTGAGCCTAGTGGCTTGTAGTTCTGCACAACCAGGTTTTTGTTATGTTCTGTTCCATTGATATTGGAAATGGTGGTTTAATAAAAGCACTGCTGCTGATTCCAAGGAAACCCGAACTCTCCTGTGGTGCCTGCCTCATGCTTCGCCCCTTCTCCTGCTGTCTCCTCTGCTGCAGATATCATCTCAGAAAAAGGTTTATGTAGAAATTGAAATTGCGCATCTGGAATGTCTTGACTGCTCAAAGTTATGTCGCGGTTTTCATCCACATCTCCCCAAATCTACTATTCATTCTTCTGTGTACAGCCTGACATATGCAGCATTTTTTTTCCTCCTTTTTGCCCAAGTCGCCTCTTCCCATGTATGATTCCATAAACATGCTACAATAACATTTTCTTTCAGCTCTCAAACAATTTTTGAGGAAAGCCGATCCTCCCAAGAGCCAGTGATTAAAGGTGGAAGATCAAAACAGAGAAAATATTAAATTAGGTCCCCAGTAACAATGTTGACGGTCGGCACCTAATGCACAACAGATGTGGGTGCCCTTCAAGACATGCATAACTCTCCCACTAACTCTCCTTCCCAAGTTTCCATTGAAGCTTTACAAAAATAGAAAGAAAACATCAAAGTTGACAAATACACACTGGTCTTTTGAGATTCTCCTCTCCCCCTCCCAACTAAAAAATCAGCATAGCGAGAAGGGAAATGTAACGTTTTTCAAAGTGATTTAAAAAAGTAAAAGGGTTTTGATTGGCTAATAAGAGAGCCAGTGTTTGTAGCGTGGGGTTTGGTCAGGGGAATCTTTTACCTCATAGGGGCTGGTTTTGAAAGCTGTGATCTCCATTTCACAGCTCACCTCATCACTCCCCACAGCATGCTGCCCTTCTCAACTTTAAATGGAAGAGGTCACTCTGAAATTGTTAAATTGGGTGTAGAAAATAGTGCTTGGCTCCCCACTGTGCCATCATTATTGATATTCCAAAATCTGCTCCTTCTCAGTGTTTTCTTTGAAACACTGAAAAGTGTGGCCGCCAGCCAGCTCTTAAAAGTATGTTGTGTTATTAGAAGTCCTCTTCCCTGGGAAAACTTTGTATTGACACAGCGCACTTGTGGATTTTCAAAGCATTTAGTTGGATTTTTATTAATCTGCTTAATGTTTGTTTCTACAACAATTAGGTATCTAGCTCCAGAATTTTTAAACATTTCAAATATCAGCTTGTTTTGTTTGATTTAAACTATATCAGCTCATTACGAAATCACAGTGTTCAGGAAATTAAAATATTTGAATTTTAAGAGTATGTCATAAAGCTGTGGTCCAATTTTAGAACAAAATTTATGTTTGCATGTTCTTTTTTTTAGTTTTTTTTTTTCATTTACATGAAGCTGGACTGCATATGAAATTTTTATTTATGCATGTTTTCACTCATTTATTTTACACTTGGGGTAGGAGTTTATAAGCACATGGTAGCAGAGTCCCACATTAGCATTTTTTACTAAATAAAGAGCAAGTCTTTGTATTTTTTCCAGATTCTGTCCCCATGAAAGTTATTGTAGGTCAGGTAAAGTTAAAAAGTAAGAAAAAGATTCCATCTCAAAAGACCTTGTATGAAACCTTATATGTTATTATATCACAGATTACCTTGGTTCAGAGGTAAAACTTTCTCACATGAAGAAATCTCTGTACTGATTGATTTTCAGGGATTCACTTTGAGATGGAAAATCATAAAAATAGTGGAAACCCAAATTTATTCATGCATGTAAATATGAATGAGGAAATCTAGTACCCTACAAACTAGGGCTGCACAATATATCGAAAATTTATCATTATCGCAATATCAGCATGCGCAATAGGCATATCGCAAAGAACAGAAAAATATCGCAAATAATGGTCATCTCAGATTTTTGCTACACAAAATGCATTTGTCAATCAAATGGAAGCATGAAGTTTTTGACGAATCAAATAGAGCCCTTCACCCATTTGGCCAATCGGGTGGGTTCTCATAGGTTAGATGCCTTGGTGCCTAGGTGGACGGCACTTCATTTGGATGGCTAGCAAACAACTGAGTTAGCTTAAAGAGCGTCGCAATGACTGAGGGTAAGACGTGTGTGGAAAATGTTAGTGAGAAAGAACTCATTATTCAAACAGCATGACTATTATTTCTAAGTACTTGTGTTCAACAAACACAAGTACTTTGCAAGACATGCTGAACACTTGTGGCAACCACGAAGGGAAACACGACAAATCTCTGTTGTCACCTCCAACACAACCATAAAGATCTATAAACTGGGCTCTAGAAAGCTAGCATTAGCAAACACAAAGTCTCTGACGTTAAGACAAGTAAGAGCACAACAGCCCAGTAGATGCCCATGGGTGGAACTCCTTATGAGAAACTATCAAAGCATACAAGGAAATAATGGAAGTAGTTGGTAAGTGTTACAGGAGTAAACATATCCGTTTAGCTCTGTAAATGTTCTACAGCGTTGTCCTATTGTTTTAAATTGCTCCAATATGTTTTAATGATTATTGTTTACAAAAATATTGAAACAGATCATGCTAATTTTGTAATGTAAACTTGCATGATTTCATTTTGTTACTGTATTAATACTAATGATAGAGGATGGAGTGGTGTGTCTAAAGTATATATACAAAAACTGCAGATTTAAATATTTGTTCATTTATTGCAAGTAATATCGATATCGCAATATTAAGCACTGTTATTGTATATCGCAGGTTTTCCTAATATCGTGCAGCCCTACTACAAACTTAACTGTTTTAAAATGTTTATCTTAAAAATGAATTATTCGGAGTTTAAATTTGCAGAAAGGCAGTAATAGTTGGACAAATGTCAGTTATTCTGATGTGCACTTTACAAGGATCCACTTTCCCTCAGTTGTTGCATGATTTTACTCCGATTAGTCAGATTGGGGGGGTGTTTTCATCTGTTATTGGTACTGAGCACTACAGACAAGTTATAAATATGTAAGACTAAAAGGTTGATCATTAAAGTAATTCCAGAACTCCTCTGATACAAATAAAAGTTTCCCCTTTAAACATTGGCTCATGTTGCATGCTACCTTTTCTCTTCTCATCACCTGCATTACCACTATGTTAATTTATTATGTTTTATTTTGTGCTGTACATGTTTTCTCATTTTTTATTGTGACAGCCTTGTTGTTTACATCTGTTTCTCATGAAATTGATCGTTAAACGGAGATTGTTTCAGAATGCAGCAGTCGACTTTCCATTAAAATGGATCCAAATCCAATCATCAGACCTTTGAAAGTCATGATGTCACCATAGTCAACTTCAGAGAAATTTCCAGACTGCGACTGGCAAAGACTGAATACAATCTGTCTTAAAGTTGGTTATGAAAAGGGGAAAAATGCAACAAACTCATACAGCCCAATAAACAGAGATGTGGCTGTGATTGGTGGAGACAAGTTGCAAACAAAATTGATGGGGAAGTTTTCAAAATAATTTAAAATTTTTTGCTAAATTTTTATTTCTCTTCTTAACCTTTAAGAACCTGTGGTGACACTGGTGTCACAGCCCATTTTAAGCATCTGCAAAATTGCTTCTTGAGTCATCTATTCAAGTCTGACAACCCCAAGTGACATTCTATCCATACATATATCAAAAATTATTAATTTATCTTTATTTTATTGTATTTTTTTCTAAATTTTAATGTATTTATTCCAATCTGTTTTCTATTTGAAAAGAGTCTGGGTTCTTAACGGCTACGAGCTTACCACTCCTTTCCACCAGATGTGTGAGCGGCGTATAACGTAATAATGGCGGTTTACCCGCAAGCTCCCTTCCAACCGAGAGCGTTTCAGTTGCAAAACGGGAGCGAAAGCATTCCATGCAACAGGTCCCGTGAGGTCACAAAATCACGCGACAATTGCAACAGCACGTGTGATTTCGAAAGTTCACGCAATAACAAGCAAGGAGAAAGATGGCTGCGTATATCCAAAAAGGTCTGTGGTTTATTTTCTGTTTACCTATGAAGGTGTCACAGGAAATGATTACGCTTTTTACTAGTAAAGCAACTGGAAAGCTGCATGTGACTTTTATTTTGAAAGTTTCTGGATATTTTATACTGCTTTCGTGTTTGACTTTCTGTCTGGCCCGATCTGAACTGTGGAGTTTGACGTGTTCTGGAAGCTTAGTGCGTAAAATATAAACTCGAAACGCAAACAACGCATCCAATTCATGACGTCTCGCGGTTGATGGAAAGGCAACTGTCCACTATAACGGTGACTAATTCCCTTGAAGCACGTTTCGGGGCCATTTAGCGACAATTTCACATCCGGTGGAAAGGAGAGGTCACTGTTGCAGGAAATTTGAACATATTCAGAAGAGACAAATATTCTGTCAAAATATTCAGTCATTGCACATGTCTGGAACTTATCTTCTATTTGTCTCAGTTTAGTGGAGAAGTGGTTGGCAACCAAATTGTAGCTCAGATGAGACAATTCAGACGTTTTATTACTGAACTGTAACGGTAAATTTTATTACAAATACCCCAAATGATCCAACAATGTTTAAAGCTTGACCGTACATGCCAGTTCAATTCGATTCACCCTTGAAAATGTGTCCAAATGATTGCCAACAGTTGCAACCCAGTGCGATACTGGATTTGGAGCTTTTTCCAGTTTGTATTCATCAAGGCTAATTAGTCATAAAGATAGGGTCTACCTCTTCATTCTGTTATAAATATGTTCACATGTATCAAAACACCATGGATGAATATTCCAAAACAGATCATTTTTAATGCTTTGTGTTTGTTGATTGAATTGGCTGAAGGCTTCTAACCTAATAGACATGATGACAAACTCAGCCGTTTAGTGAGTCAGAAATAAACATCATAATAAAGTCAACATGTTGCACAGTCCTGCGTCTCAGGCCTGTGTATTTAAGCATAACATAGCATGGCGTCAGCGTGGATAGCCCACGGTCAGGACGCACAGGCAGGGTCTTATACCGGAGCAGTGCGGTCATCATCCAATTCTGTCAGTTACCTGGATTTAACAAAACAAAGAGCCATCCAGGCTCTTTAGAAATCTGCTAGCTAAGCCTTTTCCCTTTTCTTCCTCATAATAATCCCTCCTGATGGTTTGTTTGGGCTCACTCTGGGCTGCAGGGGGAAGGAGAAAGTGAGGAGGTAAAGTGGGGGTCTTTGATGATGACGAGATTAGATATAGCCCGGCAGACTGTCTCCTCCTGCCTCCGCTGCAAGCTCTGCTCACACCCACCTACGGCGGCTGTTCATAAACACACACACACACACATTTAGGTGCACACATTTATGGTTAGCTGCATGCACAAGGCCACCCCCTTCCTCATTGTTGAGGAATTACTTGCTCTTTAAGGTCTTAAGTTACAAGAGCAATTGATCCCACTGACCCCCTGCAAACCCTTGAGGTTGTGCTGGGAATCTGAGCTCCAATGTATACACACACGCACGCGCGTGCACACACACACACTGGAGACGGCTCAAACCCCAGAGCAGCAGGCTCAACACTATCCAATCCCCACACAATACACACTTTCTGCGCTGGTGTTTGCGGTCTGATTCAGCAAGTTCTTCTGCTGAGGATTTAGCACTGCCTGCTGGTCAACAAGGTGCAGCAGCAACCTGGGAAATTATTACACTGTGCGTTTAAATAAAGACAAAGCTTATGGTGGTAATGGCTAGCAGAAAGCATGCGTTATATAATGCATGAATTATATATTTAAAGGTAAAGTAGTCATTTTAATGTCATGGGCCAAGATCATTTTTTAAATTTAAAATTTTTGCTCATGTGGGTGAAGCAGGTTTTTGCTAATAGTGAAAGTGAAGAATGTGTCATTTTAATCATAAACCACCAAATGGTTCCAGAGCACAGCCACTGCTGCAGCTCACCGCTCCCCACGGGGATGGGTCAAATGTGGAGATGTAATTTCACCAGCGTGATGATGACTAATGGGACTTTAACTTTATAATCCTGCTATTATTGAGACAGAGCTGAAGTCATCTCATGTCATGTTGCTGAGGATGATGCACAGAGACAAGCTATAACAACATGCATACTTAAAAAACAAACATTTCTGTCATTGTACTTTAAGAAAAACAAGAAAGTTTCAACATCAATTTAAGAATTAGTTACATTCCTTCATTGTACTTTGTTGTTTTGTTAAATTAAGTAAAATTTTATTTAACTAGTTTCTATACAAATGACCTCTTAAGTATGAAATCATTCACAATAATACTGATGTAACTTAAAATGCATGTGATTTAAATTATATGACATCACAACACTAGCATGTAAAATAACGTATTAGCATATTGAACAAAAAATGTTTTTAGTTATAAATTTTAATATTATTGTGATAATTGTTTTTATTCCAAATTTCCTTGAAATATATTATAGATGTAAGAAAATATCGATACTCTGAAATATCACGATATTTCATGTTGTGATACAAAATCAATATTTAAAAGAAATGTATTGATTTCTTATAGAGAATTTACACGCGAGCATTTACTGTTTATTTTGTGTGGTGTAATTCAAACTCTGACTGCTAGGTGGCAGCACCTTTTACCGCCTTCTATCTGACAGAACAACAAGATCTTGTGATAACACTGAATGGGTCGTAGAAGCGTCTGAACTGAGATTTCCAATTAATTTCAGTCATAAAAATTTCAAATATCATCTGGTTTTTAGTATCGCGATAAATCGTATCATCTCAGATATAGATTTTTGTCAATCTACACCCCTACATGACATCATTCTGAGGTTATATCACACACTCCTGTTCAGCTGAAGCAGTCATTCATTGCTAAAATGTTATTTTTCATTCCATTGTCTTAGAAAAGCACTAAAATTTCCAAACTGAACTATAAGAACTTCTCTGTTCTTCTGTAACTCTCCGCTAAGTCTCAATTGCACTAAATTAACTCCTGACCTGCAATAATAGTATTATTACAAGGGTCGGCTCACCCCAACTGCCCCCTTCACTCTGTTATCTGTCTAAGCAGACAAATTTGTTACATCTGTTTATTTAAAAGAATGTTTGTATTCTTTTTTTTAGACATCAGCTTTAATAAAACTGCTTTAAGTCACTGCGTAATGATGGATGAATGTTTAGAGACCATTAAACATAGGTGCCAGGTTACTACTTGCAGCCAAAGCAATTTGATAATTGAGGTTGTTAGAGCGAAAAAGGCTAAAGACATCGTCCAAATAATCCCCCACGCTCCGTGGTCTCTGTCACAGTCAAACTCATTGTGTCACTTTTCAATCCGAGGCTTGTCTTGAGTTCTTTAGTGTTCCGGATCCAACAGAGCCCACTGTGTGTGCACTCACACACACTCATGTCCTGCCAGCACAGCTCCGCGGACTGGAAAGCAAGTTGGGCTTTTTTTAATATTTGACCAAATTGCAACAGCAAATATTGGACTGAATCGAGTTTCCTCTGGTTTCTCTGTACACACTCGTAAACCTGGACATTTTCTGTGTGATAAATAGTAACAGATTGTGATTTTAAAGCCTGTTAAAGATTGCTCTGTCAGTCCTATGTGTGCAGCAGCCCATGCTTTTATTTATTAGAGCTTTTCCGCAAGGAAATTGCTAGTTTGGGTTTTTTATGTCAGGGAGTTGATGAGTTGTCTTAAGTAAATATTGAGAATTCAGATAGACGTCAGATTGACTAAATCGGATTACATGTCAGATCCGATATGCATTAAAGGACACATTCAGTCTGTTTGTGTTTGAATGCAGAAGGAAGGAAATTTGTTTACATCATTAATATAATTTCTTAAACCTGTTTGAAAGAGCAGAACTGTTTTAAAGCAACACATGTTTCCGGCTTCTCCTTCCTACTGGTTGAAAGAGGAATCAAAACTGTCGTAAACAACCCTGCCACAGCCTGCTGTAGCTAGCGCTAAGAACGAGCTAATGCTAACACAAGCCAACTTCTAAAATAAACCACAAAGTTAAAAGATCCATGCTGTTGGTCAAGAAAATATCATTACTTACAAGTCCAGTAGCATCAAAGCCATCAGTCTGGGATTTTGTAGCCTCCTCCTAGCTCCCTCAAACGAGTGTAGGCCGCGCTGATGTTCACTCTGGTTTTAGCTCTTAGCTTCACCTCCAAAGGCATTTCTCCCTTACTTTTACTTCCAGGCTTCACCACGATGCAATAAAACAACAAAAAAAGTTCTTCTTGCTCTTCTTCCTGAGCTTTTTCTGATGGTTGACGAACTAAAGAAGCTAACTGCTAGCCTTTATATGAGCTACTGGCATGGTAAGCAGTTATTGCTGTAAAGCAGGTAGAAACCTCCCACTAGTGTACCTACTCGAACCACAAAACTGTTGAGTGCGGTTTCTGGTCAGCAGGGGGCTACAGAGTGCTGTCCAATATGAATTTGCTCAAGTTTCTGGCTGAAGAACCACTGAAACCAGTTTGAAAGCAACAGCGTAAAGAGCTAAAACTCTTTGTGTTGATTTAAATTGATGTGAAAGGAAGAACATCCAGTAATGCATTTTCTCTCTTTATCTTGACAGATTACAAACATCACCAAGCTCAAAGACTTTTTGCTTCAACATCGAAAAAATTACGTGAGTGCTGGAAGGTAAGTCCCTCCAAACAGAGTCAGCAACAGTAGCAACAGAACGCTTCAAACTGACCACAGGATTAAAAAGAAAACAGAGAAGGTCAGAGGTCAAGGTTATTATCAAATACGCTTTGTGTGAGTTGCATGTGATGGCTGCTGGCACGAGGTCAGCGGCGTGTAGGGTGGTCTGTTGAGGCAGGCTCCAGTCTAATTGTCTGGAATAATTGAGCTGCAACCAAGTGTAGAACAAATCACGCCCAGGGACTAATCCTGGCCTTCCTTTGCTCAAAGGGGCTCTCTGTGTGGTTCAGAGCAGCTCCCCTCTTTTCTGTAAGATTTGCAGATAAATCCTCAGCGGGGCACATTAATGAAATATTAGAGATGAAAGTGGTTGGAGTGCTGTAGCATGAAGTGGTTTGGCTAATCCAGGGATTTAACTCGGGATAGTTCCATCCATCAGGTGCTGCTTTCTTTCAACTTTCTTCAGTTTTTTGTTTAAGTAAAAAGGCTGAAGCCTATATTTTTGATGATTGAAAATAGATTAGAACTAAATTAGATCAAACACTGATAAGAATAATCTGTTACCATGGATAAAGGCTGCAACATAAATGGCCTTATTTCTATGTTTTGTGCAGATACTTTTGTTTATGAAATATCAGCTTTGCATAATGTGAGGAACTATTACACCGCCCTCTGCTGGATCTTAGGGCACATTACTGTTATCAGTCTGTTAAATTTAAATATTTAAACCTTAATTTTTATAACTTCATATTAAGACAAATATTTTGAAAAATAAGCGTTATGTTATTGCATGTTCAATATTGTAGTGTTATTTTAGCTAACTGCTTTCTTTGTTGGAGATTCTTTGTGTGCGTAATTCAGGTTCATTTCAGATCTAGACCTGCTTACTGTGTTACTGTTAGCTCATAATGGTGCAATCCCAACATAACCCTGATGTTCAGATGTATAGAAAACAATTAGAAGTTAATCATACTTAGGACGAGAATTTTTCTGAATATTTTTGTCCTATTTTTGCAACCCTGACCCAGGTAAGCAGAGAAAAAAGTTGTGGTTTTTGTGTGTTTCATAGTCTCATCTCATCCGATCATAACCGAATGACGGAAAACGAACGAGACCAGATCGACCAGGACGCTCAGATCTTCATGAGGACCTGCTCTGAAGCCATCAAGCAGCTACGCACTGAAGGTGTGTATTTATTTCAGATGTAAAAACCTGAAAGGACCAGACTTTTGTTTAAAGCTTTAACTCTTTTGAACTTTGTTATTAAAAAACATTTTATTGGTGTCTTCATAGTGGCGAAACAGGTGACTACAGCCCAGATTAAGGAGCACAGGGGTGCAGTGTTGGATATCATAGAGATGTATCTGAGAGGTGATGTCATTTACTGTAAAAGTCCACGTTGGTTTCATGCTTCATCACTAAACCAGTGATCTGTGATTTCAGAAGTTTGTAATCTGTACTCGGAGCAGAGAGCTATTAGAGTCAAAAGAATGGTGGACAAGAAGAGACTGTGAGTATCTTCTGACCTCACCTTCAGCTTGCTGAGACTCTGACACTTCATATGATTTCTGCTGCTTTCTTCTTTTTGTTTCAGATCAAAACTGGTGCCGGAGCACCCGGTAAGAGTGGAGATAACCCAGAAAACAGTAGAAGTTGAACCCACAGAGGAGAAAACTGTAAAGGAGGAAAGTTCTGGTGAGTGTGTGTACCCTCTGAGAAACTGGACTTTATTCCTCTGGGAAAAGTAAACCTGCTGCTAAATGTTTATATTTTACTAAAAAATCCCAAATTGGGACTAATTTGTTTTTGGAAAATAAAGCCCAAACTTCTGTATTCATGCATAACAACATTTTATTAACTTTTTTTTTTTTGCAATCACAAATATATTTGATTCTTAATCTTTATTTGGGTGTTTCTCAGCCCACCATGAGTTGCTGGTATCAGCTTCACCAAGATTCATGTGAACACTTTAAGATTAAGATACAGAGGAGAAATGAGATCACACACAAAAATACCTGGCCAAAATCACATTCATTTTTCTGTTTTATGATTGTTTTAATTGGTATTTCTTTGTTTCTGCAGAGAAGAACGTGTCGGAGATCCAGAACCGTTCTGTTAACCTGTGGGAGGAGGGCCGAGTGGAGGATGAGCTCTCTCCGGAGGAGATCCAGATGGTGTGCAGCATCAGATATTGTTCTATAATGTTAGAAAAAGAGATTGTGTCTTATAAATGCACAGCTATTTTTAGTCTCAGTGTGCTTTAATCATAAGAATTACTCGTGTATTGTCAAATAAAATATTAAATAAAAAGAATAACTTTGAGACTTTAAAAGCTAAAGCCATACCGTACTGTTTGTTGATCTGATAGTGTGTCATATATAGAATTCTACCTACGCAGAAGCAATGTGTAACATCACCTGTACTTTAGGCATCACATCCACAGATTTAAGTGTTGTTTTTGTTTAGTTTGAACAGGAAAACCAGAGATTAGTCAGTGAAATGAGCAACCTGGTGGATGAAGTCAGGTGAGCCCCTTTTAAAGAGTTTCATAAATAAGTGAACATTAAAATAATTTATTTATTTATGTATTTTGGACTTTCCAGGCAGATTGAAGGAAACGTGATGGAGATTTCACGGCTTCAGGAGATCTTTGCTGAGAAAGTCCTGCATCAAGTGAGAAGCTCCGTTTCACCCTCACGCTTAATCCCTGTGTTTTTATTGAACAGCTTCAGATCTTTTATGTTTTCTATATTTCACTTCCTGTGACAGGAGAGTGAGATAGATAGTATTCACCAGCTGGTTGTGGGTGCAACAGAGAACGTCAAAGAAGGCAACGAGGATATTCGAGAGGTAAAGCTTAGCTGAAATATCTGTTTTGCTTTTGTTGCTGTAAATGACATTTCGGTGTGTTTATTTCCTATAAGGCCATCAAAAACAACGCTGGCTTCAGAGTTTGGATCCTCTTCTTCCTCGTCATGTGCTCATTCTCTCTCCTCTTCCTGGACTGGTATGACAGTTAACACAAGGGAGTTTGGTGATCAAGACTCGATGACACGCTCTGCTGCAGTTCCTGGACACTTTGTAGTCTCCAGGAGGGAAAACCACAGCCCTGCTTTCAGGGTAGCTTTAATCTATGTGTGCACTTCTGTGGATGTAAGATTTATATGGGGCACTGTGCGCAGGTCCACTATTTATCCAGTGGATGGACAGTTACTCTTTTTTTCTCCCACTAGAAGAGAGATAACGGTTTGAGTGACTGCAGCTGTGACACTGAAGAAAACAAATTATAAGATCCTTTAATTGTTCTGACATTATTTCATCCTTCTGCACGTTACAGCACTTGTCTTAAGTTTAAAAGCATCTGTGACATTAGAATTGTACTGAGCACCTCTTTATTTTTACTAAAACTAATACTTTATTGGAAAAGTTCATGCATTATAAGTTTAGGTTTTCAATAACCTTCAGGTCTGCAGAAATCTGCTGCACATCATCGTTTTCTCAGATAAGAATTTGACTCCCAGTCTGATTTAATCTTTCCTTGATCAAAACTCAACGGACAGTGTAATGTTTTTGTTTCAGCAGCACTGAAATCACCGCTTCACTAAGTTATTAAAAAATAGTCTGACATTCGGAATGTGAGCACTTTATTTCAGTTGATCTTGACATTTTTCATTTAGCAAATGCACTTCAATGGTAATCATTACATTGTTCAAAAAATGTACGTTTCTTTTTGGGAACAGTTCAAGTTAAAAGACAAATACAGAAAAAAGCAACAAGACAAGCAACTACCCCAAACTGTTTCACTACATTAGTCTAAGTCTACTATCTGACAGCTGCTAACAACCGTCTGTGGTGACATGATTCAAACGCACAATACAGTGTCTTTACTAGCAAAAACATTCAGTACGATAGCATAAAAGTTATGCTATGGAAAGTAAGCATAGTGTAAGCCAGCAAAGGAAAGCCTATTTTGTTCATAATTAATGGAAACAATCATTAATAAGTGACCTGACCCAAAACAACACAGTTTTAAATATGTTCTCTGCTGGTACATTTTCATCCATTGTCTCATAAAATCAGAACATTTCTGCACAGATGAGCTCACATATTTTACAAGATTCATCGTGTCACAAGAATTTGACCTCTTGATTGATGTTAAAGAAGTCTGACATGCTTCGATCAGCACTCAAAGAAATTGAAAGCAGAGCGATTGCTGTTAGTTGTGCGTGCGTGTGGTGAAACTAGCGACGCAGACATGAGATGGCTCACGGTCAGATCTGAGCGCTAAAGTGAGTCTCAGTGTGTGTCTGTACAAAGACGGTGTGTTTTTGGGTGTGTGTGTGTGTGTGTGTCAGTGATTCTGTGGCTTTTTCTACATATCAGCCACTGTTATTTTGTCTGTAAATAAATGACTTATGCTATTCAAACAAGTCGTGAATCCACCAAACTGAGCCTCACTGTGCTGAGAACACTTCCACACATTTCCAGCTACTGTACACATCAGCTGACCAAACTACATCAATAAGGCAGCATAGCACCTCAGGCAAGATACGCTTTTTTTTTTGTTTGTTTTTTTGTTTTAACCCACAGAAAGCGACGGGACTCGAGGTTTGCTTGAATGGCACAACCATATTATTTATTTTTCTGCAGCAGTGAAGACGACCTCCTAATCCCAGGTGGGTTAAGCCAGCTTCTGCGCGGTCTCCGTCTCCTGCTGGGTTACCTTTTCCTCGGACATGATGGTCACCCACGGTGACACCGACCGAGTGATGGTCTGCTTGGCCATGTTGTAATGGTTGATGTAGGTGAAGAGGCGCCCCCGGCCTCCAGGGCCCTGAGGGGGATAGCTGCCGTACAGCCCGGCCGGCATGCAGCGACCTTGCTGCTCAAGAAAGAGACGGTAAAACAAGTCGAGTTGATGATGAGTAAAATGAAATCAGACAAAAGTGAAAACACGGTGACTAAAGTTGTTTCAAGGACACAAATGTCCAACCCAAGCTAAGATTGAAGCAGTTACCATGTAAACAAAGCTGTCAGGGCAAGGCTGCTCATACTGGTAGATCTTGTACACGACCAGGAACACCACACACACCAGGAAAGCCAGAGCGCAGATTACCAGCAAGGTCACCTAAAGACGACAGAGAGTTCATTAGCTCAAGGTCTACATCACGGTTCAGTTGGAGAACAACACAAATGACAGGTTAGGGTTAGTGCTAGGCTCTTTACCAGTTTCTTACAAACTCACTTGTTGACCAATGAGCTCCAGGAAAATGTCTACGTGTCTGTAGGAGCTTTGATATGTTTGTACGTGACTTTATTTAATCAGGATCATGCACAAAAATATCCCGCCTAATCTTCAGGTAGCCCATTAACAGGTTGGCATGACAGATACAAAATACCAACAAGTATAAAATCAAGGTTTAAATACAAATTTAAAACGTTAAAAAGAACATCTGAAACCAACTAGATGTCCATTCATTAACGTAGAAAACTGATGGATGAAATTCTCAAGTTTAAATGATCAGGAAGTCTTCCGGTCATTTTGTGCTCTAAAATAAAAATAAAAACCTTTTTGAAATTTGTTTTTTCCTCCCTTTAAAACCTTTTTTGGAAACATATTTGGAAACTTTATATCATGGTAATTAAACACAGATCTGGTCCTAAAACTTAAGTGTAGTCCATGTGCAGCTGGTGCTGTAATGGTCAAGTTTAGATTTTTGTCTCTGGGAAACAGTTTAGCCTCAAGTCTTTTTATCCCCCAATGCCCAAATGAAGAAGAAATATATTTATACACTTTTCACAGATAAAATCACAAAGTGCTTCACAAAAACTAAACTAATACAAAGAAAAACAAGTTCGGGGAAACAAGGAATACAAATTCATACAAATGGTGAAAGGTAAGGTGGTAATGTTTACGCCTGTGTCTCAAGGGTCACATCACTGGCATGCATCAAGCAGAGAAAACATCTAAGGAGAAACGACAACCTGGGTTCAGAACTGTCCAACGCATTATTAAAAACTGGTGTAATGAGTCCAGATGGACCCTGTTCCAGAGTGATGGGTGCATCAGGGTAAGAAGAGAGGCAGATGAAGTGATGCACCCATCATGCCTAGTGCCTATACTGTACAAGCCTGTGGGGGCAGTGCTATGATCTGGGGTTGCTGCAGTTGGTCAGGTCTAGGTTCAGCAACAGGATGTGCTCCAAGAATGAGGTCAGCTGACTACCTGAATATACTGAATGACCAGGTTATTCCATCAATGGATGTGTTCTTCCCTGATGGCACAGCCATATTCCAAGATGACAATGCCAGGATTCATCAGGCATGAGCATGAGACATCATTTTCACACATGGATTGGCCACCACAGAGTCCAGACCTTAACCCCATTAGGAAACTTTGGGATGTGCTGGAGAAGGCTTTGTGCAGCGGTCAGACTCTACCATCATCAATGCAAGATCTTGGTGAAACATTAATCCTATGGAAATCATTTGTTTTATTCTCGTCTAATTTATGCCAAATATTCTCACAACAAAAATAAACTAATATTCTAATATAAGTAAATCAATGTGTTTACATTAAGACCTTCCTTTAATTATAACCAGAACTGACCCAGAACTTGTTCACTTGTTTTTAGTATTATAAACAAGTCAGTGATGTCATCAAAGATTTGCCGTTTTCACGCCTTTTCTTTTTAGCCATATTGTGTAGCATCTGGTCGCATGGAGCGACTTTGAGTTGCACTCCTATGAAAAGCGCTTCATAAATAAAGTTGGATTTGATTTGATGGAGCTATGGTCAAATTTGATTTATTTAAACAAATTCAGTTTCAAAGAGACAAATACATCCCAGATTTGTACAATCCGTGTGTGTGTGTGTGTGTAATAAATCAGATCAAAGCAGTGATTGTTTCTTGCATCTCTGTTACTTTCTCTTAATAATTAGAACTCAAAGCAGAGCTGGTGTATAGATCCACCCAGCAGAGGGACATGAACCAGATCAGAAATATGCATGAAACAGTGGCAGTTTGAACCCGTCAGAGCTGCTGAATACTGTGAATATATTAACTGGACCAGTGAATGGCTTGTGTGACCATCTGTGAAGCTGAGCTCTAAACTCCCATGAGGATTACACAACAGCTTCTGGCTTTTTTTTAGTAACGGCTAAGAGACAGGAGACAATGTTAGAGAAACTCTCATTGTTGACATTGTATTCATCATAGAGTCATGTGTTATGACCTTTTTTTAAAGCAATATCATAAAGAAAACTGCAGGAAATGTAGTTTTCAAGTATGGTGATGGCTCTCAGCCAGGTTTTAGCTCATAAAACTGGCTGAGTTTAGCCATTTATGTGTTGAATAATGTGGACTAGCTCTGTTAGCCATATTGAATGGTGGTTCCAAACATGAATCAGTTGTAGATGATTACTTTCTGGAGATTTCACTAAAATCCATTAACTTAATTATGGGATATTTTGCAAACAAACAGGATTAGGTAGAAGCCTTAATTATGCACATCCAATTCTGTCCACAAATTATGAGCCACTTTTAAAAAAGCAGTCGATAATCTCCATTTAAAACCTGAAGAATGTGAACGTCATTTTTTATTCTGTTATTTTAATAGCGTTTAACTTTTTATCTGTCTCGTTGAATCCTGCAGCACTGCAGAGTAAAACACACAAAGCAAAGCAACAGGAGCTTATGAAAGAAACAGAAAAGGTCTGCCAGCAGGATTTCAAAGCACTGATGAAAGCTGTGTTCTCCAAGAAAGTGATGTGCCTCTCTGCCTTTCACACATCTGAGAAATAAAGCTTCATAAAAGAAGCGTGGCACTCCTCACAGAGGGGCTGTCATCTGTTGGTTCTCAATTAAAAGAAGGGAGGCGAACTCTGCAAACAGGACCCCAAAACAGGTGCTGCTTCTTTTGCAAAAAGCTCAAGTTTTACCCGTTAGGTGTGAACAGTGGGTGGTGTGAAAGGGAGAGGATGTGGAGGCCATCACCATGGCAGCGGCTGAGTGAGAGCTTCAGGGCGGGGTTAAGTGAATCATTATGTGTATCCAGACCAAACGAGCAGGACATGAGGGAGGTGTGAGACAACAAGGTGCAGCTAGATGAGAGACGTCCTGGGCTGCAGGGGACAGCTGCTCTCCAACATATGCATGTGTGGGAGGGACATGGGAAACACTAAAGTCTTACTTTCAGTCGCTCAGATACGCCTTCAATGATGCTTATGGAGAACTCAGCAATTTTGGGAGATCGTAGCTTTCCCTTCTTGTTGTCCCCATCATAATCAGCCTTTGTCTTCACCACCACCTGGTATAGAGGTGCAACACACTCACATTATCTCATAGTCTAATCAATAAGCAGACATGCACTTGAACTGAGAATGCATCATTTATAAAATCTAATTATAATAAAATAGATCTTACCTTATCAGGTGGAGGGAACTGCAGCTGGCTGGCGTCTAACGGTGTGATGAGCGGGATGGTGTCAAATCCGTCCTCAGAAACCACCTTCCCGTTATTTTTCTCCGTGAAATTATTCCCCAGTTTAACCATTTTCCCTGCACGGAGAGGACGGAAACAAGCGCTAATTACTCGTTAATGAAAACACTGTCAACCTCGCCCTCTCGTGATTGGTTGGAGGAATCATTTAGGGAATAATTCGTGGATTTGAGCGTTTTTACGCAGGAAAACAAAGCGCAAATCAAACAAAACGCTGTGGAGGATCTCAGGCGCTCCGTGGGCCAAAGGGAAACCACCAGAGCGCAGGAAGGATTCGACGTAATGGATCACAGAGACGATAGGAAATGTAAAATGCTCATTTACCGCATCCAGACACTTACCAGCTCAGCCGAGGCGCGTTGTGAACTTGGCTTTATCGTTCCAGCTTTGCGTTGCGTGTTTGTGCGCTTTTTTTTTTACATGTGACGCAGCCGATTTGCAAGAAGCTGGTGTGCAATATGGCCAGCTGGGTTTGTGCGTCGCGCTGCCCCCCTCCTCTTCCTCCTCTTCCTCTCCTCTCTCTCTTCTCTGAGCTGGATGCTGCTGCTGGCTGCAAGTGATGTAAGATCCTCACCACGCACACGCACTCACGCACACGCACGCGCGCTGCAATCAGGCAACCAGCTGGAGCTCATCAGCAGCGAGCATTTAAAGCAGCAATCAACCTGGAGCAGACAAAACGCCTTGTTTTCGTCTTTGATGGAAAATCCAGGTTAAACATATTAAAAAATAAAAAACATGAATGTATCAAATAATGTGGGACAGATTAATTCATTTTACAACAATGTAATAATGCATTCTTCCAAATATCAAAGCAGATCTTATTAAAACAGTTGTGGAAAGAGCTCATCATAAGCATCACTTTCAATATTTTTCAGAACAAGAAGCACAAGTTTGAATTTATTGTATTGTTTGTCTGCAGGACACCAGTGTCTCTGTCCACAGAGAAGGTGCTGAAGAAAGAAGCTCCTGCTCTAAAATAGACACCAAGCTCGGCTGAACTCTGCAGCTGACCACATGGACAAGCTAAGTGTCTCTGGAGAGAGAAGTCAAGGTGAGGCTTTCAGAGTTACGGCCTCTACTGTTGAGCACGGTGGTGGAAGCATCATGCTGTGGGATTGGTGTACAAACTGAAGTCATAAACAAAAGAGACAAACTGCCTTCAAATCCTTAAATTTTACCAGAAATCATTAGTTAGATGACTGGAATATGGATAGATCTGTATGATCCAAAACACACCAGAACTGGTGTCTGATTGGATAAACCAGGATAATGTCAAGAAAATGATAAAACTATGATTAAAAGCTGTGTCTGTTCCAGGAAAAAACCAGAAACAATTCAACCATATAAGAGGAGTGATGAGCTATAAGCCAAAACTCTACTGTAAGCTTGTTGATGGCTACAGAAATGCAGCTTGCTTTTAACCTATTAGTGGACTTTGACCCTTAATGGAAGAGAGAGAAAATCCACAATGAATTAAAATTCATCCCTGTTTAATCCTTGTTTTTAAAAAAGTTGAATGTTGTTTCATTTTCCCCTCTGGGGAAATAAAAATGTCTCAAATTAATCCGTAAAAGCCCAAAGTGAACTTCTGTCTGCTGTAAATGTGATGATGTCATGTTTCACAGCTCGCTTTCACCTTTGTCTCGTTATCCCCCACAGCAGGCTGATGTTCTTTCATCAGCGTTTAAGGTGATGATGTCACTGTTTACAGCCTGCCTCTGCTGCCCCTAAGTGGCCAGTAAACCACTTATTGCAAGTTTGTCAGTATCTTCCCCAATAAAAGGCTGCATTAAGCCCTGCTGCACTGACCTTCCTCTGCTCTGGGTTTTAGAGTAGCTATATGTTGGCACTGAAACAGAAGGAGGAACAGTGCTATCAATTACTGCACGTATCTCTTACTAGAAGGTAGAGAAGTTGACCCACTAGGGAGAAACCATTTAGCTTTATTAAAAGCATTGTCTGAGATACATCACATTTAGATGAACTTTATTCACCGTGTCTGCGTGAAGCATGTGGCGGTGTGTTATCCAGCTGCTTGTTGCCAGGTTACAGAGTGAATAATACAGGATTAGGAGAAAAGATGCAGAACTGATTAAATCAAGTCTGCTCAGAGAGAAAATGTGAAAATGAACAGTGAACAGGAGACAGAAATGGAAGAGAAATGCTGTGATGTCATGCTGAGAAGACCGAAGCACTATGGGCTTGGCCTGATGGCTTTAACAGCTGCATAAAGCTCATTCCCTTTGGGTTAGGAGTGTTTGATGATGAATTATTGTCTTTTGAAGCATCTCTGGAGGTGGATTACTCATTCCTGAAATAAAAAAACAACCCAGTGTATAAACATGACTCCTCACAGCGTGTGTGAGGTAATTCAGTATCACCCTGATGGTAGATAAACCTATTTAAGAACAGTCAGCCTTAAAAGGACAGTGCAGATATTATTTTTAAATTTGGGTTCTGTGGAAATGTGGAATGACCTCAGTTTGGAGAAACAGAGATTAGTTCACCTCAATCCATTCAAACGTTATTTCATAAATCTCTACGTTGCTGTAAATTTCGCCTCATTCTGGCATAAATATGTCATGCATTGTTTAAAAATGGCAGCAATCCATTTTGGTCTTGGCCTGACTCTAGCTGACTGGCTGCTAGCGCAGGTTATTTAGTTTTTGCATGAAAGTTGTCCTGAAGCATTATTTATTTACTTGTTTTATTTCTATTCAGTGAGAATAGAGTGAAAGCTGCAGTTGGGGTTTTCTTCCTAGATCAAACCACTAGAGGGAGACAACAGCTCAGTCTTTTTACAAATGCAGCCCCAGCAGCCATCGGGACTAGAGGAAGTACATCCTGGACATGTCACAGGTCCACCACAAAGCCGCACACCCACACCTAGGCCCAGTTTAAGGTTAACCTATCAAAGTCAACTGGAGAACTTAGAGAAAACCTACAAATGAGAGCCTGCTTCCAAGTTCATTCCAGTCTGCTCAGATCTAAAGCTGGGCCTGATGATTCTTCCACATATTTGTGTGATGGTAAACACGTTGACTTAAGACAACGATAAAGTTAGACCGATTTGGTTTTTGGGGTGACGGTGGCAGAGGACTTAAGCGTATGCCCTGTAACCAGAGGGTTGCAGGTTCACAATCCACTGTGTGTTGCAGTCATTGTGTCCTTGGGCAAGACACTTCACCCTCCTTACCTGCTGTTGGGTCAGAGGGACCGGTGGTATGTGTACCGCAGCTTCACCTCCGCCAGCGTGCCCCAGGGCATCTGTGGCTACATGCAGCTCACCAGCTACTGTAGTGTAAATCACTTTGGAGTCCTTTGACTCAGAAAGGTGCTATACAAGAGCAGGTCATTTATCATTCTCTTAGAACAAGCTGAACAAAATGCAGAATAACAACTAATTCCTATAATGTTTTAATCCCACTTCATTTAGTGTCTCAATCATTTTTAGAGAACTAACTTTTAAATGAGTGAAAATGTAAAGTATTTGTTTTGTTTAGTGTTTTTTGTGGTATTAATGTTAAACATAACAGTCTGTGAGCTGTAAGGACAAGTCTAAAGTGTGAGTCAGCCTTATATGGCGCTGCGACTGCTGTGTCTTTAAAACCCCACACTGTTCCTGGCTTCCTGCCCAGAACGTTTATTTCCCTTTTCCCATCCAGCCACATGGACTGGACTCCGCCACGCAGAGAGAACAAGAATTTTCTCTCTGACAGCAGTCTGAGCTTGGGCCGAGCGAGAGCCGAACCTCATCAGGAACCTCCACGCTGACCCATCACACCTGTCCATCTGCAGGAAAGTGAGGTGACATTGAACAGGTGCATCGTTATTTGCTTTTCTGATGTTTATCTGCTGACCTTTGAACAGAGTGTGTGACAGCTTACTAGGGTTGCTGGTTCATTGGTTCTGCTGCCACGTGAGAATTATTGTCTTTTGAAAACAAAAAGCTCTTTTCACAAATCCCTTAGTAGCAGCAATGTGTTGCCTTTGTCACGTTGACTTTTATTGGAACAGACTCCTACAGAGAGGTTTCTGAATGTTTCTGAAAGTCAGAAAAGTTGGATTAAAGGCTGAAAGTTTGTGTTGTGTACTTTCCCAGAGCCAGTTTGAGTCATTCTGTATAAACACCAAGAAACTGTAAGAATGAATGAAGCATGGCACAGGAACAGAACCAGCATCCGTTATCTTGTTGTAGTAAAGTAACAGATGTTTCGCTGTAAACGTCCTGTCTTGTTATTATGTGAAACACACAGAAGCTTCATCCCGATGCTGCTGAAGCTTCTGGACTGTAATTTTCTGAGGAAACGAGGTCACAGACAGACACGCCCGGAGAGTCAGACTCTGAGCAGTAAAGTTTAGGGGTGGGAGACTTTCAGCGCCCACTCCGAGTGACTCATTTGTCAGGAGGAAGCCCGTTCTGTTGGAATTTCCATTCATTTTGGAGCTGGAGAATGTCAGTCTGGATGTGGGGTTTCATAAAACCGAGGCACATGGGAGGAGTCCGCTTCCAGTGAAACACACCAGCACCAGCCACATGACAGCTCTGATAGGATCACATAAGGAAGATTTGAGCTCACGCAAATTTCTCAGGACTTTAGGAAGTAAATTTGGCTCTGGAGTTTGTTTGGAATGCAGATTATTTCCTTTTAAGAGTTGGGTGACCATTGAAACTCTCATTTCCTTCTGTCTACTTTCTTTCACCGTTAATAATCATAATCGATTGATTCACAGTTAGATTATAATCTTTCAAACCAGAGTTCACCGCTCTGATTTGTAGGCCAGAAGCTCGGATGTAGCTGCAAAAACGAATACAGTGGAGGAGGAAACGGGGGGGAAGCTTTGAGTCAACACAGGATTGTTTCTCAGACTTTTCACTTCTGGTCCAGTACCCATAAATAGACCCACAGCCTCAAAGTTGAAACTGCATTAAAACAAAGTTATGGATGACGTGATCTGGCTAAAACTGGAATAAGAAAGTGTGATAATGAAGTTCCACTTCTGAAATCCCACATAATATATGTATGAACAGGAAAAACAACTTCTATACAGACTCAAGCTCTTCTGTTTTGTTTCATGCCATAACATCTTTGTTTCCTCTTGAACTGGAAACCAGATTTTGCAATTTCCTGCCTGTGAGAAATAGTGCAAGCTTTAGTGGAAAAATGACTGATGGCTTTGATCACAACTATTTAGGAGACATATCATTTCTTAAGTTATAATAATTCTGTTGTTGATACAAAACTTGTTCATGAAGTTCTGTGCACTAAATCAGTCTCACATAAAGCAATTTCAGCAGTTTTATTCTTTACATTTTCAGTACCTTCCACAATGAGCCGTTTCAGGGCTCTGTCACTTTAAGAAAACAAGCAGGAGCTGGCCACGCCCACCCATCTCCCGCTCAGGCTGCTATAAGTTGAGAAGTTCTGATATCTGGGAATGACTCGGACTAGAGTCGCTGCTCCTCAAGCAGCAGTTCTCTCTTGGATGTGAGAGGTGGTTTTATTCTCATTTCAAAAAGTCCCCGTTTGTGACGTCACAAACGGGGAATTTTTGAAACAGCTTGAATGGCTCCACATTTGGACTGTTTATAGAGGCAGTTGAGACTCCACAGGGCAGCACAAAAGAATACAAAAGTGATTTTTGTAAAAAATGTTCCCTTTAAGTGTGACAGACAATAACTTGTTCTCATTAACACCTTAGATCTCACTCTGATAGGTCTTAAACCCTACAAACTCATGCTAAACTTCACACTGCAGTGGCCATCTTTTCCTGCAAACGTGAAATGATTTGCATCTTCTGAACTGCACACAGCGCTGGGTGTAGCACAGCGACGGCTATCTGTGAGCTAATTTTAACACAGAAAATGCAAATTCCGATCTCAACCATCAAGATTGGAAACAAGATCTCAACTTAAAACCAAATACCTGAAACACGAGTCAGTCAAAATAAAATATAATCAAATAAAAACGCTCCCGTCTCCAGCCAAAAGGAAAGCTCCCGACTGTTTTTGACACGAGCGAGGCCGAGGGCACCTGTTCTGAAACAGGTTGACCTGTGACCTTCTGAATTGAATGTTTCAAAAAAATGAACGAGCTCAAGATTATTTGTGCTAAATTTAGACATTAGCATCTTATTTAAAATGTATAACAATTCTGATCAATTTGAGGTTTCTCTTGATCACTTAAAATGAAAATAAGTGACAGTTAGTCTCTAAATGTATTCCACCCTCAGAAATCCCAACTGCACCTTAGAGCAAACTTGTTTTATTGCTATCCAGGCTGAAGCTTGCCTTGAACAAGAAATTTTGAGCTTTATTTTGGTCACATGACCCCGATATTGTTTCAGCTCCAAGACTGAGTACAGAACATGTTTGTACTTGCTTGTGACACTACCGCCTCAGGAATAATCAGATTTTCTCCCCTAATAACAATGACAAGTGAAAGTGATTCTATATGCCACAAGGAAACTAGAATGGACTATTTTTCATAGGAAAAACACATTTGGAGTCATTTGTCATATAAAAAGTGAGCATAAATCTATTTGATGCCATGCATATGACTTCTAAAATAATCATAAATGGAAAGTGCATGAAAGAACAGTGACCCAGTGTTCTTGCTAGGAACTAGTAAAGCCACATCCCACTTTATCTCATGACTAACATCTTTTATGGTTAAGACTTTCTACCCCAAACAACAGGGAAACAAAGCTGACCCGTCACGGCCGTATGACACCACAGGATCACAAACTAAGAGCAGTTACACTGAAGGAGGAGACTTGCAAGCAGAGAAGGGAGGGTGTGTCTGTCAGAGAGAGAAATCTGACAGCAGCACTCCACTTTTACCTGCTGAACTGTCAGGGAGCTGCAGAATATGCCGACTAGCTGAGGGGGGGATTGTGTCTCAAAATGGGTGGCAATATTAGTCAAAAGAAGAGCGTCAAGCGATCAAGCTCAAGGAGGCTCTCCAAATCAATCACGTGAGTCACCTCACCTGTTTGGGGCCGATTAGAGCATGGAAATTACTGTTAGATGGTTTTATACTTCTCTCAATAGTTTTTAAGTTTTGCATTATTTTAATTCGCAACAGAACAGTCCAGACATTACAAACCACACGCTACACCGACTAGGTAGATAGCATTTGCTTTGCATTTGGCTTCACTTCGAGTGTTCATGCAAATAGTCACACGCCCTCCAAACTCAGCCGTAGATAAAGCTGCTCTCAGAGGGGCGGTGAGGTGTTTGCTCGCTGAACGTACAAGAATGTGGTTATGTGCTTTAGCCATCAATGGAAAAGTTGTGTAATCTGGTTCATTCTTTAAAAAGGAGGATCAAACAGAACCAAGAAGTTATGACAGTTTACAATTTAATGTCAAGTTTGTTTTAAAAAGCAGCTTGTACTGATTGGTGTTATATGACCTGTTGGATTTTGTCATCAAAGATTCACAGTCGTCCCGTAGCAGTATGCTCTCATTGTGAGAAATATAACTATTGTCAATATTTGCTTGAGGCGGCTCATGTTCTCTTTGCACTGAGGGAGCAGCAGCAGCTCAGATCAGCTTTATTTTGGCCAAAATGAGCTGCTTCTCTTAGAGTTTACTCAGTATTTTCCACACAGACCCCTAGAAAATACAGATTACAGAACTTTTACAAACCTGTTTGATTCATAGCAACAATCAAGTGTTTATACTGACAAAAACTAATGACTGGTCATGTTTTAATTAAAAACCAAAAAAACAAATGCAGGCCTGCTGGTATTTGCAGTCTTTACTGGTGTTTTAGGTCTCAGTAAATAAAAACATCAACTTTGAGGCCTTCCTCTCAAACACAACCTAAATCAGCGCCATGTTCAGCTATCGCCGCTAGCTGTTCCAACGTCCGTTTGTGCCGCCTCCGTCTCCTCTGATCTCACCCAGGCTTTAGGAGACGGGTTCTTCTGGGTTTTAGTACACACCAAGTCAGTTTGGCACGAGTCAGCGAACCGTTCACGTGCTTTCTCCCAGTTTTTCTGAGACTTGGATCTGGTCACAGACATGTCGTCCACAGAGGTGACAGCACCTGCTCCTAACCCTGACTGGGACTTTCTGATTTTCAGCTCAATCTGAGAGGATGAGAATAAAAGTTAATTAATTATTTTGTTGCTTTACCAACAACCAGCACCACAATTATTAGATCTTCTTACCGGGTGCTTCATTCCCATTCCCTCTTTGCCCAGGCCCTCTCCTTTTTTCCAGCCCATCTTTTCCAACATTTTCCGGCCTTTATTGACTTCACTGATTTCCCTTTAAATCACAAAAACATTATACAATCATTTAAGTCTGCCATTACCCTCCTGGAGCTGCTACTCCTGGTACTTACTCGTGTACTGAAGCCGGAGCGTCATCTCGCTGGAAAACTCCCTCGCTGCCCACAGTCTGTCGCCGAGACTCGGCCCGGTCCTTATACCTGGGGTTCTTCAGCGCTTTGCCCTCCTCAAACTCAGTGCTCTGCAGGTGAAACAGAAATGAATGAATTCATAAACAAAATAAAAGGTTTTTATTTTCCAGTTTGTCTCTTACTTGCAGGCCATATTTAGCCTTCATCTGCTTCAGCTCTTTCTGTCTCAGTGACTCTTTATCCTCTTTGCTAAGGCCAGGACCTTCAGGACACAAGTGAGAAATTAACTTTTGTAGATTCTTTCTCTCTCCACAAATGTGCTCCGTGTGTTCTCACCAGTGCTCTCTTCTCTCTTGTGCTTGCTGAGGTGAGCCATCACTTGACCCGGCTCACACCCATCACAGGTGTCTGTCCCTGAGTGGATGTGGAAGGACAGCACAGTCTCGCCCATCTTGACCTCATCGCCGTGCGTCAGCAAATGTGGCTCCGACTTGGTTTTAGGCTGCAGAAGAAAGTTTTATTGATGATGTCACACATCTGCTGGAGGCTTTAATTGTTTATTAATGAATGGAGACTATGTGCTGACCTGTAAAATGCGGTTGCCATTGATAACGGTTCCGTTTTGGCTCCCCTGGTCCACCAGCATGTAGCTCTGCTGTTCCTGGTCAAAATACACCTCTGCGTGGAACTGCAACCAAACAGATCACACATTTAGAAGCTTTCCTGCAAATAAACAAAGGATTCGATTGCACGAAAAGTGGAGATGAGTACCTTGCTGACTCCCATTTCTGGGATTCGAACTGCGTGGTCCATATCTTTCTCTCTGCAAAGAGAGACAGTTTGGTGACCCATTTGCAATTGCCTGGAGATTTTGTACTCATGCAACGTGATTCAGTTACACAGCTTAGTACAAAAACTTGTAAACGTACAATAAAACTAACAAAAACATGGACAAACCTGCCGAACGTGGCTGGAGAGTCAGCTGTGATGATGAACAGAGTTCCCACCTGCAGCACTGGAGATCTGACTACTGTCACTCTGACACAGGGAGGCCAAATGCTTTTCACTGCTGAAACAAACACACCAGCAGCACTGTCACTGGAACATGTGGGTATCAGAAAGCAACAGAATAAAAAACATCAACAAATTTCTAACATCACAGTATGAGTTACTTCAGTAGCTTGGCCCCTAAAGAGATTGCCTGTTCATGAGCACGTGTCAAAGCTAGTACAACTGCCCTCTCACCTTCTGGAGTCTGCACTTCCATCTCATTCGCTGGACTTTCCCTGGACTTTTTTGAACAAATGGATGATAATGGTGATGGGGTGGATTCCACGTCTTCCCTTTCTGACTCGGTGAGCTCCCCCTCCTCTGGTTCGCTGTTGCCTGACTCATCACTCCGAGTCTGGCTCTTCTTCCTTCTGTGCTTTTCCGACTTGGATTTCTTTCTTTTCTTTCTTGATCTGCCTTTCTCCTCGTGGTGCGAGCCGTTTTTGAGCTTCTTTCTCTTCGATGACGACCGGTCCCTTTCTTCTCGATGTCTAGAAGACTCTTTTTTACTTCGAGACGTTTTCGGGCTGCGGGACCTTCGGCGCGGCTTTCGAGATTCGACCTGGTCGGTTTCTTCTTGTTCGTGTTTTACGTCGTCAGATTTGAGTTCCTGCCACCAGACAGTCAGCAGTGAGAGCACCGTCTCCAGTGGCAGCAGGCCAGCTGACTTTTAAATGTAGATCCCAAATCTCTTATCGCAAAATTTGAAAGCATGGGTCTCAGACTTCAGCGATCCAATTCTAAATTTATGTCCGGATTTTGAGTTTACCCAAATAATCACTTTGAACATTGGCAGGTACCCAAATATAGTGTGTTAAAAGTTTTATTACAGTGAAATACTGATGCATAAAGTAAAGCTAGAACAGTTCATGCAGTAGTAAAGTTATACCTCTATAGGAGGAAGTTTTCCAGTAAGAAGAAATCTTCATTTTAGCCAAAGAGTTAGTCACATCTTGCACCTAGGTCAGAGGAATAGTCTTTTTAGTCATCTAGCTTCATTTCACTGAAAAAAAAATAAAAATTTTGAAGACTGAGACCATTCAAAGTTTAAAGAACTTAGGGGAGTCTACAAAATCAAAAGCCAGCTTCGAGCCACCAAACAAAGCATTCATAACTAAGTTCCTTCATGAAGCGTCTAGCTGATCCTTACCTTATCATCCTGATGTGGGGTTTTCTTGATCACTTTTTTGAACTTTCTCCATTTCTTGTCAGTGTCGTGCTGTTCTAGGCTAGGCTCGTTACTGTTCTGTGCAGCGGGCATCTCAATCCTGGAGTGAAACTGATACCGTCCACTCTCTGCGTCATAGTAGTAGTATATACCTGTGCTGGCATCATAATACAACTGACTAGCCTGTGTGAGAGGAAAAGACATTTAAGACTTTAATAAATAAAATACTAATTATCTTTACACTGATAGTTGCTTAACAAACAGACCGAGTCGTAGTAGAAGCCGGTGCTGTGGTCGTAATACATCCCAGACGTCTCGTCAAACACAAACCCAGTCTGGGTCATGGCCTGCTCAGCTGTGGCTCTCAGCATGTCAGCTATGGATCCTCCATCACCCTCCTGAAACAGACAAATGAAAAGAAGCTTAAATATGAACTGAAAAGAAAACATGACTGGTACATCTACCCAAAGTTAGTAGATTAACAAATATTTGCTTCTTAATGTTTGTTTGACTCACCTCCGTCACAACGACATCACTGTTATCCTGTGGCACTGACACATCTGTGACTGCTGCTTCATTTGCTGTCAGAACCTCAGCAGCAGCAGCAGCAGTGCTGTAATCAGTCACGTCCACCACTGCTGCTGTTGCTTCTTCAGCGGCTGCTGTCACAGGGTTCACCGTTTCCTCTGACTGCACCCCTTCGGTGTTCTGACAGTAGCCTCCATAGTAATAATTGTAGTAATCTAAAAGAAAAGTGTATTTTAAGCTAGATTTTTTAAATCATACAGGATTTTCCTTTATATAAATGCATCTACACACCTGTCTCTGTCCATACATAATCTTCTGTCTGAGTTTCAGTGTCTACTCGGTCTTTATCTTTCTTCTTCCGCTCATGGATCTCTGCACTCAGCTGGTCAACCTGAAGAAAATCATTCTAGGTGATTTCACAAAACATTTCAAAAGAACAACGTAGTTTCCTGATGATTGGATTTAGGGTAACACGTTTCTTCTAAGGACCGACCTGTTTCCTGAGGTCTTCGTTATAGCTCTCTGTGCTCTTCTGGAGCCTCTCGGAGTGGCTCAGCTGCTTCTGTAGCTTGGCCAGCTCTGCGCGGCACTCTTTCAGTTCCTGTTTCAGCGACTCCGCTTTCAAACGGAGCTGAGCGACTTCAGGGAAGTCGGTGTCTTTCCCATTGCTGTCTTCGTCCTCCATTAGGAGCACTGAAACAATAACATTCACTAATGTTAAACATGTAAAAAGCCAACGCGCCTGCTTGCATATAATTTCAACGCGAGTCAAGCTGAGCTCCATTCAGCCACACTATGTTCTTACCGTTTCCTTCGTTTTCGTCGGCTGAGAGGGACATGTCTCGTCAAAGCGGCAGGAGGACCGACCTGCAAGTTGAAAATAAACATCTTGTCACTGCCGTGTGTGTTTGACAGAGCCGAGTACATGTTTTATTATGATTAGACAGTTACAGTTGAGACAGCTGAAATGTTTAAAATCCGCCCTGTTTGCGACCGCCATTACCAATGAAAAAATACGTCACGGCGGAAGTGGTTCTTCTTCTTCGAGCCGGGAGGACGTCACATTGAACTTTGTCGCCATCTAGTGGCACATCGAGTACACAGCCCCCTCTTAAAATCAGAGAATGTGAGTTCTAAGTTTTTTTTGTTTGTTTGTTTGTTTTTCCTACTTATTGTTACTGCTCAGTCCTTTTTTGTATATGGAAAATGATGTTGGACTTGTAAAGCTTTGTTGAGTTATTTCTTTAATCGAGAACGTAGCCATTTTAATACTCAGCCTTCCCTTTCTATTTTTCTTTTCTGTGCATTTTTGATTTTTGGGTAATTTTCTCATGATGACACAATGGTTCACCTCAGAGTCTGGTCACTGCTGACGTCTTCGTTTAAAGTCCTACTTTTATTAGGAAAGTTTGTGGTTAGTAGTTAACCATGTTTTAAGGCTCCAAATCAGCTGTGTGTGTGTGTGTGTGTGTGTGTGTGCGTGTGTGTGTGTGTGCGTGCGCACATTCTTCATTATTTTTAATTAAATGTTAGAAACTTTATGCAAAGAAAAAAGCCTGTAAGACATAAATGTACAAATAACAACAGAACAAAGGAATTACAGAGGAGGAAGCAAACAAATAAAAGCAAAATATGGACTGGTATGGAACTAACTAATTTACACATATTTATAGTCAAACAATTTCACAAAAATGCCAAATCTAGGGAATAGTTAAACTATTTCCAAAGCCATTTTGTTTTAGAAGGTGGAAATTTCAAAATACACTCAAATTTTCCTTTCAAAGACTCATAAAGAAGATTTTAATGCTGTGTAATTGTGAATATAAAGGTTGTCTAATTATAAAATAAGGTAGCATAAGAAATATTTATCACTGAAATAAATTTTATGTATAATGAATCCAGAATTCACACCATTAGAACAAAACTGTCATAAATGTCCAAAATAAACCTACAGAGGTCTTGCCACAGTTTACAGAACCAGAACAGATGAAGGGCTGTCGCTGGTTGGATGCTTCTAAAGGTGATGTGATTGGCTTTTTTTTTATTTAAAAGAAATTATTTCACTGGGTTGTATCAATGAAGCATCTGTAAGGAGACTTCTTTAATTCTGTTAACATAATGTATCTGTTTAGTCTAAAATGTTCCTAATAAGTAATAAGAAATGGAATTGTGGAATTGAGAAAACCAGGTTGGATTCAAGGCTGGGAATACCATATATAATTCATACTTCTGTTAAAGCTTTGTTAGTATTTATTCATTCATTCATCTATTGATTTTTTTGTCACTAGAATTTTCTTTCTGTAATTTTTAATACTGTCTGTGTCTCTTACAGTATTCTGCATAGTGTTGGTACCAAGTTTGTTTTTATCTTTTATTTGTGGTTTTTTTTTTTTGTGATCTAAGATTACAATACTAGATTACTGCCTATGTGTATATACATGTATCCTTGTTTTTATCTTCTTCTAATTACCCTTTGAGTGATGGTGCTGCTGTGACAAGTGAATTTCCCCACTGTGGGATCAATAAAGTCTATTCTATTCTATTCTATTCTATTCTATTCTATTCTATTCTAACAGGATCTGGTCTAGATTCAAGAATTCTTTCTGACCACTAGATGGCAGTAGAGAGCATTGGTTCTGATGACAGCTCAGATGTGACGAAAAATGGGGTGGCTATGAAAAAAGTTTAAACTTGAGAGGTTACTTAGATTTGAGAGAATCTGAGGGGATAAAGTTTATATCGCTTGAAAATAGTTCTGGTTCTACTCATTTCTGTTTCACTCATCAGTCTGAGTCGTCGGTAACAATAAGGGTCCCTTTATTAACGTTACTTAGTGCATTATTAAGCATTAATAGACGGTTAAATAAAGTATTAACCACTGCTTAATATTAATGTTAATATTAAGTAAAGCATTACAAAGCAGACACCCCCCACCCCTCCCTGCCCTTTGTTCTAACCTTAAGGACACTTAATAGTTAACATCAGGAACGTTAATAAAGGGATCCTTTGTTTATTAATGCTTAATAATGCACTAAGTAACGTTAATAAAGGAACCCTTATTATAAAGTGTCACCGAGTCGTTTTTGTGCCTTTGCTGTTTAAAAGATGACAACATCTCTCTATAAAATCTCTATGTGTCCTCCCGCTGCCTCACTCTTCCCTCACATGCACAACTTGTTCCTGAGGTCAGATTTGATTTACTCCCCACCTCCTCCCCTCCTTTAGGCAGCTCTTCTTCCTCTGACCTCTTCTGTCCCATACTTTTTACATTCATTAATTTCCGGGAACGTCTGGTCCGGTTGTTTCGCTGGAAATAGCCGAGTCCGAGCCTTCTAGACTTATTTTAGACTTCACAGGAAGGGCTGTTACATAATCACACCTCTGCTTTGTTTTGTTGATGTGGAGAACGTGTTTAAAACATAAAGCCAAGTTGGCTTTCTGTCTTTTTACACTGATGAGATTTTTTGTCTCTTATAAAAGTACATTTGGAGTTCCTCCCACTGTGTTTGAAATCTGAGCTCTTCTGAGTTGTGTTTGGATTCTGGAGCAGCGTCAGACGTTTTGGCTCTGAGGTCTGTGCTGGTGGAGGAGCAGCCTTTAGGTGGTCTTTTATCAGGAATCACACGCAGCTGCCTCCTTCTGCTCACTGATGTTTACTGATGCCAACTTCAGACAAGAAAAGCTCCAGATTAAGAGGACTCAGCGTTTAGAGAATGACAAACAAAAGACAGCTCCGAGCTTTTATCCACTGAATGTGTGAGATTTTATCTTTTGTTTGTTTTTGTCAGAAAATGGGAACTTCTTTCATTCAGATTTTATTCAGTCACGCCTCAGCAATGGTGTAAAAAAAAACAATCAGGAAAAATATGAAATCGCTTTGTTCCAGCTTTTAAAAAAACATTCAATTGTTTTTACTCAGGAGGAACTTTACCACAAAAGAAAAAACAAACATTTTAAGGACCAAATTAGTTCAAAACTAAGGCACAAATATGTCCCTGAGCGAATGTCTTTAAACAATCACTAATATGCACGCTTCAAGCTCCACCAGACTTAGGCAGTAAATAAGTGGGCAGAACACACAAACTCCACCCTTCCTGGTAAAATGTGGAAACTCTGAGTCTGACTGAGGTTTTGCTCCTTTGTGGAAATTCAGAGAGTTTATCTGCTGCAGCTGCACAAAGTTTCTGACTTATGAAACAGAAGCATGTCAGCAAGGATGGCTATGAGTGTGCAACATGTGGAGGGAAAAATAATTCTGCAATCTCCTCTGCTGTCTGTGATTAGCTTCACGCCTCAGATTGTTGTTGCAAACTGTTGTGAAGCGATATCAGTGACACAGATTTAACCCACTGAGTGATGGCAGCTATGGAACTCGTTTATAGCCTCGTTTTTAGTTACTTTGAGCTTTGCTTGTATCTTCTTATTTAAAATTATTCAAATATTCTAGCAGAAAGACCAGGAATGATGAGTGTTGATCTCTATTATTTGTTTTTTATTTTCATCCTTTTTAAATTATGAGCTTGTGAGTAAAAGTTTGTTGTTGTTTCAGTCGTACATCACGTTTTTGTGGGTCTGAACTGCAGACGGATGAGTTTAGCACATGCACCCCTTTATTTCACACAGATCTACTGTTGTTTCACCCTACTGTTGTTGAACTGTATGCTGATGACACGCTGAATTTGTCCAGATGACCTTTGACCCTAAAGAGCTCAGATTCAGTGACTTCTACAAAGAACGTTGGTTTAATGAGGTCAGTTTTCTGAATCTGTGTGTGTGTGTGCGTGCGCGCGTGTGTGTGTGTGTGTGTGTGTGTGTGTGTGTGTGTGTTGGGGCGGGGGGTAATGAATTGTAGGTTTTGGTGCTGTCCATTTTAAGCTTGATTACATCATCTAATCACCCTAGCATTCCTGTTGGTTTTGTCCCTAAATGCAGAAATTTGTCCTGATTTCATGAATCCGTTACTGATATCTTGCATAGACACAAACAAGTAAAATGAAATGTTACCAAATGCACAGTTAAAGTTTGATTTTTGAAGCGTGTTTCTGTGAAAAGTACAGAAACTGTTAATATCCTGCCTGTTGTAGATCGTTGTTAGAACATCCTGTCTGGAGTTCTGACTGGAAAGATTACAAAGTGCTTTAAACTACTCTGATGTAAAAAAAAAAAAAAAAAAACATTGCAGTTCATGCAAACATTATGTTTTGTTAAACCCCACATGCAAACCTGTAGTTTTTAATGAGATTTGTCCTAAAATTTGTGTTTTAGCAATTTTCTTTCACAATAAGAAACTTTTGTGTACATATCTGCCATGACTTGCGTCTCCGCTGCAGCTGTGTTATAGATCTGATGCTAACATAACTTATGTTTTTAGTTCCAAATAACTTTTAGAGTCTGTTGTTACTTCAGTCATACATTTTGGAAACATGCTTCCATAGTCAAGGTGTAAACGTATATGATAAATACATTTCCAGCACTCATGATGAATGTTTTAGGGTTTTAACAAATAAAACCCAAACTATTTCAGGAATAAGGTTATGGTTATGGATGTTTCTCTAAACGACAGAACGGATGAGTGATGTTGTGTCACCCTCCCAGCTGCTTAATCAGTCTGTGGGTTTTTAACCACCTATTAACGACTGTATTGTGAATACGTGTGTGTTCACTAGTCTGCTGTCACCTCAGACTTTTACACCAGTCTGGTAGTTCTCCTGAGGCCACAAAACAGAACTGGTTCCCCTGGTCCCACATGTCTGTCTGCTACTGGATGGGAGAAACAGTTAACAGCTACAGCCTGGGGGAGAGGGAGGGAGGGAGGGAGGGAGGAGGTGGTCGTGGTGAATAAGTCTTTAGATCCAGGCTCACATTCCTAACCTCTCTCTGGACTATTAAATGTGGAGCCCCAACAGTTTGGCTCCTCCTCCTCCTCTTCCTCCCTCCTTGTTTGTTTTGTGGCTCACTCCTTCTGACTCAAAGTGGAAGAGCGGTCTGACAGGGACGTACCATTCTCCAACCACAGGGGGAAGGAAGTCATCTAGCAGAGTTGAGAGAAGCACCAGTCAGTTTTACTGCCTCCACCCCCCACCTGTGTTTTCTATCAGTGAGCTGCTCCAGGGCGGAGGGGGTTCAGAGGAGGAGAGAGGAGCAGAGAAACCAGCTGATCAGAGCTGAGGTATTCTGCTACTGAGGGAGAGTCAGCGTGACTGGAAAACGACAGAGATTTGAAGATTCACAGACTATTTTATTTAAAACGAGAGAGAGAGAGAGATGCCTCTTTCCTCTCATGGGAAACTGAGAAATCATGAAAAGAGAAAATCCTTGTGGGAGGATGTGAGAGCTGTTGGCTGGGAGGAGATCTGAGGAAGAGTCTGACAGAAAAGGGCTGCAAAATAAGGAGCAATGTCTTGGCTGTCACCTGTGTCGTGGGCCAAATGGACGTGGACAGCAGTGCGAGGAGGAGAGGAGGATGAAGAGGAGGCTGGTGAGGATAGGGACCAATATGGAAAAAGAGAAGAGGAGGAGGAGGAGGAGAGATCCCAAAGCTGCAGGCGAGTGCTGAGCTGAAACCTTAAATCTACAGACGGTGTGATCATCACTGTCTGGTCCTGTTTTTACACCTGAGGAAGCTCTAATCATGAAGGGTTATAGAGTCTGACAGGTCAGAAGGGTGTGTGTGTGTGTGTGTGTGTGTGTGTGTGTGTGTGTGTGTGTGTGTGTGTGTGTGTGTGTGTGTGTGTGTGTTGTTCCTGATGTTGGATCTGTGTGATTTAGAACCTTAAACGTGTTTTAAAGCTTCATCCTCATGTCTAACACGTGCTCAGATTCAGGCAGGTCTCACTCTAAACTGAAAACACCCAAACATCTGTGCGTGCGTGTGTGTGTGTGTGTATGTGTGTGTATGTGTGTGTATGTGTGTGTGTGTGTGTGTGTGTGTGTGTGTGTGTTGTGATGATTGTGTTATCTTTGCCTCTGTTCCACGTAGATACAGGTCCTTTGCTGACCTCTCATCTGCTCAGATATCAGTTCCTCCATATATTGACCTGCACTGTCGTAGCTTTCCAACATGATGAGATCAGATCTAAACACACTTCTGGTGTGAAGATCAGAGCTGAGATGGATCCATGTGCTTCAGAATCAGATGTCTACAATGATAAATACAGCTTGAGTTTTGCTATGCACTGTTCTTAGAATGGAACAGGAAGTAGTGGGCCGCTCTGCGTCTGCTTCCTCTTCCTTTGTGTAAGTTTTACTTTACGTTCACTTGGTCTCATTACAATAACAAAGATGAAGGGAAAGCTCACTGTAGGTGGATTAGACACATCTTGTTCTTTAGGAACAAAAGGTCTGCAACATCCATGAGGGAAAAAGGCGTGTTTTTTACATTCTCTACTAAATATAATTTATATAGAGACACAAAATGAACTTGACACTTAGAGTTAAGTACAACAAAACCCCAAAACTGGTCACTACAAGTTAAAACTCAAGCTGTTTTAGACTAGTTCGGATACTGAAATAATAGAAGCTGTGCACAATATGTCTGATTTCATGCTGAAATAATAAAAAGGGTCACACATGCAACCCAGCCGTTTTAGTTTCTGTCCTTCTGCCCCACATGTTCCATGCACATATTTCAAAATGATTGGCTAAAACTAAAAGGAGCCTCTTCAGAGGGAACCACTCGCTGATCCAGAGCTGCAGGATGCAGACGACTCCAGGAACTTTACAAGATAATAACAAAACTGTACTTTTGACGAGTTGGATGTCTTCATGCTGGTGATATCACTGTTTTGTTTGGTCTGAATATGTGATTAGGGATCACAGCATGAATGTGTCCTAGTGTCTTAGGTTACACGTCCTTTCTTTAGAGCTGTTTCTGCTCCCGTTGCAGCTAAACTAAATGAGTACATGATGTTCCTAATAATTATTTACTCAGGCCTTTGCATTTTTTTGCACTTCTGTTTCTTTATACTTTAGGATACTTGTACTGTTTTGTTTAAAAAAAAATCAATCTTGCAGTTTTGTGTATATTTAGGATATTTTACAATATTAATTATTTGTACACCAAACTAAAGAATTGTTTTATCAACTTATCATCTGTTATAAAAAAAAACAATTTCAGCTCCCGTAGTTGCATTTCTCATTTTTCACATCTTTCAGTTGATAAGTTGAAAAAATAAGCAGATAATAAAGTCAATGAACTCTTTGCAGTAAATAAGAAGCTTTTTTTACAGTAATAATATAGTTATTACTGTAAAAAAAAAAAATATTATTATATGAGAATAACTGTGGGGTTTTCCACACGGAGTATTTTTATTTTTAATGCATTAAATGCTATATAAACATCTTCAGGCTCTTGTTATTATATTGTATATCCTCTCTCTGTTATTAGAGCCTGACCATCCCTAGCTCCTCACACTTATGTAACGATGTTCTTGTCCTGCAGCTCAGACTCAGAGGGTCATTTTGGCACTCCTGAGGCAGCGACTCCCGTCCACGCCCCTCCGACCATCCCAGGAGAGCTGGAGAACAACAACACTGATGCAGACAAAGCAGGTGAGGAAACAGCTGAGCAACATAAAAATACCCCAGAGACGAGCAGCTGTGTGAGATGTCAACACTACAACACGTTAGACTAGGTTCTTGTTGTTTCATACCTTCAAAGGAACCGCATGAGCACTTATTCTGCTCAGGGTTGCCATGGAAACAGGAGTCTTTGATGCTGTTCAGATCTGATCCTATCAGATAAATGAAAGAGGGAAACATCTCAGCTGAGTTATAAAAATAATGTGATGTAAAATAAATCTGAATTTTTTTAGTTGTCAGGCTTTTTAATTTGTCCGTTTTTTATTATTATTATTATTTATTTATCAAGATCCCATTGGTTGTTTATTAAACACCTGAGCAGATTCCAGAATATGTTCTGTATGCTTGGTATGTGAGCAGGTATGCAAGATAGGAGGAGATTTTTTTGCAGATTATGGGTGTGATTGCTTCAGATGCTCTGATCACAAGGAGGCGTAGCTTGTAGCAGAGTGTGGGAATGACCTTTGCTCTGGAATCCAACAGGTTGAACAAAAGCGTTGAGCACTGCTTTGTAGTGGTCACCGACAGAGGTCACAGCGAGGGGACAACCTGAACAAAAAAGCGTGTCAGTGTGCGTTTGGAGGTGTTTTGTTGCAGCCTGTGCCTTGTGTGCGTGACGGTTACTGTTTATTTTTGTTTCCATAGACATAAATTCCTGTAAAGCAGCTCCAGCAACATTTTTCTGAAAGTGAAATTTAAAAAGGCCAACCTGAGCGGAGAGAAGGTCCCTTTAACCCTGACAGGAACTTCAGTGGCTTTAAATACGTCTTCTAATATAATCAAGTTGATAAATGTGCAACAAGCATGCTACAAGTCCTCCATCATGGAGATGTGAAATAACACTGGTAGAATAGGCTCCGCTGGTCTCCAAGCAACAAATGTTTGACGAACACTGCGAGAATGACGGGCGTGCAGAAATATGCTGCAGTGTCAAAACGTCCCCCTGAGCTAATAACGGCTCTGTTAGTTATCTGCAAAACAAAGCACAAGATAAATCATGCCTGCCTTTTGTTTGTGTTTTCAAATGCATTACCTCATCTAAATGTCATGGCCTTAGTAGTAAAGTCTCCATGGCAACAGCAGGGAAGAGGAACAGTTGGCTGGTGCCTAACCTGCTTTCAGAGAACCAATCAGATGTCACGAGTTTAGATGTGATAGGTGCTATCTACCACTAGCTGCAGACATGTGTGTTCACTGGTTAATGATTGAGGATTTTTCTCCTTTTTTTCTTCTTCAGTGTCGGAGCAGGAGGAGAACCTGATAGTGACTGCTCCCGTCACTGATTTGGACATTTCACTGAACCACAGCATGGGTCAGGATGAGCCTGTGGTCCCCATGGAGAGTCCGCTTGAAGTTAAAGTCCAGAATCTGGTAGAAGACCAAGCAGAGCGACATGAAGAGGACCTGGAATCCTTTCCTGTTCCTGACTCATCCCTCCTGCAGGAGCTGGCCCAGTGCACAGCTCTGCTCTCAGAGACATCCCTAGACAAAAACATTTTCCATGCTGCTGATCCAATCCCAGATCTGGCTCCTGTTTTATATCCAGATCCTGCCCCAGAACCAAACTCATTACCAAGCATGGAACCTGTAGCTTCCCCTCCTTTAGAGCCTCCTGAGGAGAAACCTTCTGTTGACCCAGAGACACAGCACCGTGCCCTCCCCAGCCATGAGGAGCCTGCACAAAAGACTAAAACTAGCAAGTCCAAACCTCCATCTTTGGAAATAAAGTCCCAAGTGAATCACCTTCCTCAGACAGATGAGGAGCAAGAACCTCTCGCTCCCAAGGCTACTTACAACTTTGATCTGGACCAGATGGATGATAGCTTTAACCCATTCACCAGCGGCGGATCCAAAATCCAGAACTCCCCTCCACCGTGTGGCCTAAGCTCCCTCCCCAGGCCGGAGCCTCTTGGCAGCTCTTTGCCTGTCTCTGAGGCCGATTCAAAAGCGCAAGCAGATTCAGACATGACTATTCCATCTTCAGAGGTGAAGCCTGTGGTTCTGGAGTTTGGACTGGGTGATGGAAATGTCAGAAAGCCCCCTCCGAAAAAGTTAGGAGGCAAAAGGACATCCAGCAAATCTGCTGCAAAGAAGCAGAAGCCTAAAGAGTCAGAGACTTCCTGCAAAGCTGAACCAGAACCTTCAGTGTTAGAGCCACATCCTCAACCAGCAGCAGAACTGCTTCCACAGCCTGTATCAGAAACTGATTCAGAATCAGTGATGACAGACTCCTCCGCCCCTCTGAACCTGGATGATGTTCCCATCCCTAAAGCTGGAACCTACAACATTGATCCCAGTACGTGGGATGATCCTAACTTCAATCCGTTTGGAAGCAACAACCAGATGAGCAGCTCCGTGCTCCCCAAGGGCTCGTACAGCTTTGACTATGACAAAAATGATGACCCCGTGGACCCTTTTACACCATCAAAATCCCTGAGCAACGACGATACATCCTGCAGCGTCTCCCCACCCGAGACTAAAGTAAAAGAGGAAGGCAAACAGAGAACAAGACAGACCCCCGGGGAGAGGAAAGGAAGGCAGATTCCAAAGAAAAGCAAAGAGAGGACAACCACGTAAGTGTCCTAAACATACAGCCTTCTGTGTCTTCTAATGGTCAGAAACATGTCAAATAAAGCACAAAAACTCTTTAATCCACATAAATGAAAGATAAACACAATGTTGATGTGCTAAAAGCTGCTGTTCTTGTTCTAGTTTTAGCTTCTCTGCATCTGTCTACATTTCATGTTTATGCTAACCTATCTGCTGACACCTTTTATCACTCACGCCTTCTCCTTTTTGTCTCTCGCTTCCCTTTGTTCCCTTATCAAACGTCCTCCTCACTTTATCTCCTTCATCCTCCCATCTCTCTCCTGTCGCGTGGCGTGCAACCCCCGCTTTTGTTTGTCCACTTCTATCAGCCTCAGGACATCTGAGCAAGCCAAGTTTCTCTGTTTTCTGTTGTAAGTACTTTTACTATCAAAACTCTATTTCTCTCATGCATTCTGGCTTCTCACTGTAATCTCATTATGGCATGAGTTGCATCATACCTCACAGCTGCAGATGCATTTAAGGAAGCTCCTCACCTTTGCTTTAGCTAAAAAGACCATCCATTCATGCATTAGCTACTTAAGTTGTGCAGGATTAGTACGGTTATCCTCCTGTTGCTTAATGTCATTTGATATCCATCAATGCAATGAGGTATGTGAATACGAGACTCGATGGCTTTAGGCTTCAAACTCTTTTATCTTTGCAGGAATTCCTGTAAAGTTCAGAAATATGACGAGAGCGAGTCCTTGGTCCTCGACGTGTGCAATCAGGTAATCTTTGTGTCTGTTCCTGTGAGAGTTGCTAAAATGCTTTACCTCACTGGGTGACACTGCAGTGTGCATTAGTCAGCAGCTGTCCAACCTCTTGGCCTCAGCATACACACACCTACACACACCTACACACACCTACACACACACACACACACACACACACACACACACACACACACACACACACACACATGCTGATGGGGACATCAGCAGTCTCCAGCTCTGCAGTACAGCCTTGGCATGGTGACAGATGCATGACTTATCACTCTGCAGTCAGATATTAGTCTGGTGCTCTGATGGTCCCTCAACAATATCACCTGTGTTATCTCCAGGAGGAAGACTCTGTAGCCATGGAAAACCTAAGAGGGTTTACCATCATTATCTCTGTTGCTTTAGGACTAAATTAATGAAGTCATGGTGCACTGGAGCATCCTCACCATTCTGCCATTACTCCTTTGTTTTTGCTATGATCTTTGACATCCTTTGCTGGAGTGCTAACACGACATTCATCAGAATATGTGGTTTAATTAGGAACAGTCTGTGATTATTCTTATTCATACATTGTAACACAGTATAAACTAAAACCTGCAGTTTCCGAACATCACAATAATGGCATCCTATCAAAACGAGAGAGGAAAGCCATCAGGGACAGACACATCACACATTAGAAACATTCAAAGTTTAAAAGGGCATGAAAAGTTGCAGTATATGTGTCTATTTTGACATCTTTGACTGTTTTTTTTTACAAAATCATAGTTTAGGTTTACTTCCTTAGACTATTTTTACTACACAAATACATGAAAACATCTGCATTTTCATATTCTTTCTCTCAGTGTCTCTCTAAAGGTCTCTCTAAAGGACACGGTTTTCTTTCCTCTTTAAAACTACAAGGGAAGGAACTTTTTAAACTTGCCATTCCTCATAAAACACTAGAAACATAAACATTGAAATATGTGACCTTTTTGTCCTCCCTGTTCAAGAAGTTCAAAAGACACAACTAAAAAGTGAGACAGTACTCGTGTGTGTCAACATCTCTGCTGATCTTTTATTTTACACATCAGAATGTAGAAATGATTAGATTGAATCTTGGGTAATTTGCTGTTTTCTTATCTCCAGGGTGAGGATGAGGTGGTGGTTCAGACCCCAGAGATTACTCAGCGAGTTCATCACGCCACTGATGAGGAGAAGCTGGCCTCCACGGGCATGATGGGCCAGGAGGAGAGAGAGGAGATGGAGTGTAACAAAGCACCAGTGAAAAAGCAGCCATCCAGAGATGTATCTGTCATGGAGGGTGAGTTCAGCAATGATGTGTGTCCTCAGAGAGGATCACGCTGGGAGTTAGGGTCATTATTAAGTTTATTTTTCAAAATAAGTTATATATAAAAAGAAAACTAGACAAACGAAATGCTCTCAACGTTTGGACAATTCCTTGATTTTAGTGCACCTACCAGACAGGTTTTAAGTTGTAAAAGTGATTTTTTTATATAAACTCTAACTTCTGATGTGGGTAATTAATAAAATCCATTGTAATTCGTTGTTGCTGAATGACACTTTTTATCTCCTCAAAGATCCAGAGATCAAGATTACAGATCACCTGGAGGAGAAGGACACTTTGAAAGACGATCTAGTAAGGAACATTATAAATAATTCAACACTTCAGGTTTGCTTTTGCAACTGCAACAAACTGTTCCTTTTTCCTTTAAAAGGAAGATGAATAAGTGAAAACAGGGCCTGCCTTGTACAACACACATGTTTTAGTCTGACTGTATTTAGAACAAATAGGCTGTCCTATAAAAAAAATCCTAGTACAAATGTGTGGAATAGGCAGTGTTTCTTAGCAGTTTTTAAATGCATTTTTTAAAACGGCAACAGATTATGCGATGTATGTGGTTTTTATGCAGAACGAGAAATTCCTGCACCAAACGGCTAAAATGAGCAGTGGTGAGATCCCTGACTCAGCAGCTCTGTCTCAAGAGGATGTCCTTCTGAGTGAGATGGACAAGGCTGCAGTGCTCACCCTGATCAGAGAGGAGGTACGTCACTCCCACACACACACACACACACACACACACACACACACACGCACACACACACACACACACACACTGTTCCCCTCACAGACTGTATATATAAGAGGTTCCTCTATAACCCTTTTGTTCATAACAGATCATCACTAAAGAGATAGAGGTGGGTGAGTGGAAGAGAAAATATGAGGAGTGCAAAACTGAAGTGATGGAAATGAGGTATGAAGCCTATGTTCCTTCCTGTTTAAAAAAAATATTCTGCTTTACAAAACAAAGTTGACCATTTGTTTCTACTGAACAGGAAAATTGTTGCAGAATATGAGAAGACTGTTGCTCAGATGATTGGTGAGTTGCTACCACCTGGTGGTGGGATGTTTGGCATCATTTTACTTTAACCAGATCCTCTTGTCTTCATTAAATAATGTAGTTTAATGATGGCTGCAACAACTCTAGGACTCGTTTAGAGATACAACATATTTAAAACTATTTGACTTTAAGATATACTCCATCTTTAATGTGAGTGACACAGGAAATTGGAAATACACAGTTTGAAAGATGAATTGTGAAAATTATTTTTAATTTCAGGGATAATTAATTAATTAATTAATCACCACATGTTTTAGATAGCTCTCTGATTTGCTCCTGTTCAGATAAATGGAATAATCATGTTACAGGATTGATGAGCTAATGGCTAGTTTGAGTCTGGCCAAGATTAAAGGATGTTGCTGCCTTCTTAAAGTAACACTTCATAAGTTTCCCACTTCTCCCTTCTCCTGGTTGAAAGCAGAATTACAACTGATGTAAACAACCCTGCAGCAGCCTGTAACAGCAAGCTAACACTAACACGAGCCAACTGATACTAAATAATCCACGAAGTTGTAACGGCCGGCTGCCTTCAGCTCCGGTACTACGGTCAATGGCACTCATTCACTAAGGCCGATCAGCACCATTGACAACGCACTCCGACTTTTCTTATGTCAACCCTGCTTTCACACCCTCCACCATCACGGGTTGTAATAGAAGTAAAAGGATCCACACTGTTGGACAAATAAAAAAACCATGTCTGTGTAACTGGAAAAATATATATATATGTTATAACTGTAACTTTTGCTGCCTCTTGGCCAGGACTCCCTTGAAAATGAGGTTTTTAATCTCAATGGGACCTTCCTGGTTAAATAAAGAATAAATAATAAATAAATAAATAAATATTGTTCATTACAAGTCCAGTAGCAACAAAGCCGGGTCACCATCAGTCTGTGATTTCAAAGCCTCCTTCAGCTCCCTCAAATGAGTGTAGGCCATGCAGATGTTCACTCTGGTTTTAGCTCTTTGCATCCCCTCCAATGACATTATTTACTAACTTTTACTTCCAGGCTCTACCATGATGCCAACAAAAAAGAAAGCAAAATTATTCTTCTTATGCTTTTTTTTGATGGTCAGCGAACTTGAAAAGCTAACTGCTAGCCTTTATTTTTAGCTACCACCACAGTAAACAGCTGTTGCCATAAAGCAGGTAGAGACCTCCCTAGTGTTCACCTAGTGCAGAACTGGTCAGCAGAGGGCTACAGAATGCTGTCCAATGTGAAGTTGCTCAAGTTTGTGGCTCAAGAACCACTGAAACCAGTTTTAAAGCAATAGCTTAAAGTGTTTAAGCAATTTTAACAACTTTTTCACACAAAATGCTAACTGTTACCATTCACTTACATTGTTTATGCTAAGCTAAAGCAAACAGACTACTGCCACATTAGGAGAATAACTGGACTGGTTACAAAATGTTTTTTCCCCACTTATCTAACTCTGGTGAATATGGCAACAGACTAAATTTCACTTAGAGGTGGAATGTCCCTTTAAAACGACTCCCAACTCCACAAGTTGAAAGGGATTCATGCAAACCTTTTTTTGCATTACAGTCATTTCAGCAGAAAATATGAAGAAACCCCTGACAGTAGATGCTCTGGAAGCAACAAGACACTTGTTCTTGACTGCACTAGCCATTAGCTCATCAATCCAGTGGGATGTAAATGCTATTTCTGTTAACAGAGACCATTCAGGAGGCCATCTACAGTGTATAGAGAAACATACTTCTTCTAAGTAGACTAAACATCTCTTTTAATTCTTATTTGTTTGCAGAGGATGCACAGGAGCAGAAAAGCCTCTCCTGTACTAAGTCGGTCAGGCAGTTGACTCTGGAGAGGGATCAGGCTCTGGCTGACCTCAACTCAGTGGAGCGCTCCTTCGCTGATCTCTTCAGGAGGTATGAGAACATGAAGGGAGTCTTGGAAGGCTTCAAGAAGGTCAGTAGGAATCCTGGGAGATGATATGCAACTTTGAGTCAGAGCAAGACCTCTTGATGTGCTTTAAATGTGTTTGTCCAGAATGAGGAGGTGCTGAAGAAGTGTGCACAAGACTATCTGGTCCGCATCAAGCAGGAGGAGCAGAGGTATCAAACCTTAAAAATCCACGCTGAGGAGAAACTGGACAAGTAAGGTTTATTTGATGCAATTTGTGATTCATTCATCTGAATGCTAAATGATGTGGTTGTCATTTATCATCTTCCTTCGCTCCAACAGAGCTAACGAGGAGATAGCCCAGGTGCGTGGCAAGGCTAACGCTGAGGGTGTCGCCCTCAACGCAAGTCTGAGAAAGGAGCAGATGAAAGTGGAGTCTCTGGAAAGAGCTGTCCTTCAAAAGGTGAGGAGGCTGCAAAATATTAAGATTGATCACCAAGACAAAGACAAATTCATCAGCAGACTTTGCTGGTTTGTCTTTGAGTTTGAAAAAAGATATAGACTGAGGCAACATCAGTGGATTAGGTATAAATCAGCTGTGGTAGGTGGGAATTATTACAGGAAACAATTAAAACCTCTGAGATCATTTGTTGATTTTAATTATAAGCCAAACATGGGGTTAAAATATTTCACTGCTTTCCACAAAACATGTTGAGTCTTGTCGCTGCTCTTATTAGTGGTGTTAGATGAGAAACATGCTTGTTTAGCTGTTCGGTTTAGTTTCTGCACCAAAAACCATAAAAGGTTTGAGTTTCTGCAACAATCAAGTTGAGATTAATGTTTCTGTTGATTCCACTGATTAAACTATTTAGAAATACTTTATATTGCATGAAAACACACCTCTCTAAGCACATGCATAGAGTAAACTCTAGGGGGCAGTGTTTAATTTCAAAACCCCAGAATCTAATTGAAATGAGGATTATTGAACCAGACTTCAATCCTCAGAAATGAGGAGAGATCTTATCTTCACACCTGTGTGTTCCTGTGCAGAAATGTCAGTTTTACCTGTTTTTCTTTTCATCTGTTTCTCTCAGAATCAAGAAATTGAGGAGCTCACTAAGATCTGCGATGAACTGATCGCCAAACTGGGAACTGAATAGAGACGTTAATGAATCTCGGGTACTTTGCCGTCTCCTTTCAGCTCTAACCATGAACTCAAAGTAATGTGATATGAAATCAGTTAATGAGAAACCTTTGGGCATCACAGCTTTTTATTTAAACATACGTATTTTTACTAAAATACATCATAATTCCCTTTCAGACTGAAGTATTAACTAGAATAATATTTTTCCATTGTATGAATCATTTTTAGAAACTACAACATCATCATGAGGTGTATTTTTATTACTTTTATGCAGAGAAAACGTGTTTCATGAATGTTTGGTTTAAGATTATTGTTTATAATGAATCATATTATAAAAAGATGTAAAGAAATACACATAAATGTTCAAATACTGGTCATGTTATTTAAAATATATGCATTCAAAGCATCAGTTTCTATCATCATTTATACTTCATGTGTGCAGAGATTAAGGAAAAGAAGGTGCTGATCTCACTGCAGCATATTTAAACTGTAATTTTCTGAATGATAATGCAATCAAATATCCATGCTGAGTGCCTAAACCGACTTAACGCTATTAGTTTTCTGGTTCTTGAATATTTTTTCTGCCTTTTCTTTAGTGATTGGCTCACATTTAGAGGCCTCTGAGTTTGTTTTTATTTCACTCGTGCATGTCTGCTCTCAGATATCAAGAGCATTGAAGTTAGAGCACAAAACATATGTTCAGTCCTGTAAATCTGAGTATAACGTGTACTACAGAGAAGCACGTATTACATTCAGTTGTGTAATATTACATATTAATCACGTGCCATGTTACGTTTTACTATCACACTGCATTGAAGTAAAGGTAAATATTACAGGTTTGTATTATTTCTGTTAGATGTTGCTGGTGTTACTTTTATTTTCCTTACATGCATTTTTGGATTTTTTTGCCAAAGCATACGGTAAATTACCTGTATGATCAGGATATTCTGAACTAGTTGTAAAGGAATCTGCAGGTGTGTGGCCTTACCTGCGGTGTTTTTGGGAGCACATGTTCATTATGCAACAGTTTCTCCTCTGCTGTCTAACATGTTCTGGTCTGGACTTGAAGGAGTTTTGCAGCCCTGAGATGAAAAATGACTATTTTACTTCTGCACAATCAGATGCCAAATATCGCAGTAAAATGCTGTTGATGTGACTCCGTGTCTGTCCTAGTGGTGTTACATTGGCTCAGAGCTGCTCTTTAAAGCACATCCATTGTTATGGTACAATGTGTACATTTTATATTTTATGAAAAGAACATTCAGAGCTTTGTTGCAAATATTTGTAAAGTTTAAGAGTGAAGTACGTACCAATTGTATGTTGTTGGTTATATTTTGTGCATTCCTAAATAAATGGGTATGAATTAACAAATGACTGTTGTGCTTTTGTCGAACCAGTTACCACATGTGTGATGCTGATGATTTTTCATATAATATTTTATTGTTTGCCACTAAAGAAGAGTCAAAGGTCATACTATATTAAAGTGTTTTTAAAAGCATCTTAAGATAAGTACATTTTTGTTTTAGGGACAAGAAGCTGAATTTTCTCCCTTTTTTTTTAACTCAACAGACCTGTATGGTCAATATGACTTTATGTGATCTTTTTATGTTTTATGTTCTGAAATATGTTTGTACTCATTTAACTTTGAGTTCTTATATCATCCATCTCCATTCTGATTTGTCTGATTCAGACTTTCCAGTTCTCTCTAGACTTTTATTAATCTAGTTAATATTTCATTTGTATATAATTCCTTAGAATAAGTTTGTAAAAGCCACTTTAATCGCTATATGGGTTCACAAAATTCACATACGTATTTATACCTTTTTTAACTGAAATAATGAAAAAATCTGTGTAAACGTGAGACAAATAGCAGAGTTTTTGTAATAAACATTCACATCTGCAACATCCCTCGCTGCAGCTTCTGGTCTGTTGACAGTTGTCTACAAAGCAGATTCATGCATCTTGTGCATGTTTTGCAGTAAATTGTGCATTAGTATTTTTTTCAGTAAATGTTTGTGTAGAGGTCTGTCAGTGTCATCATTAATAAACCACACATCCAGGGTTGTTGTTTCTGCTGCATTTTCTCTCCACATGGTGGTGCCTTTAAACGTTGTCATAATAACTTCAAAGTTCAGGAGGATAAATGATGTCACTGTTTACCTAACTGGCCAAATCACATTATTGCAAATCTTTATTTTATATTTATGGATGTTAACACATTAAAAAGTGCTGATTTCCACATTTCTTTTTTTTTTTTTTGCCTTTTGGGGGGAGGGTAATAATTAATAATATGCATATTTTTTCATCAGTGAGTGTTTAACTTTTTGCTTTTCAATTGATCATTTATCAGAAACATTAAAATCAACAGCCAGAAAACCAGCTCATTTTCTTGCTGCTGCCACGTGTGTGGGTGTCTTCATGGGAACGTTTGGGAAAAACAGCTGGAGTTGATTTTCCAAGGAATAGAAGACTCTCCCACATATCAGCTATAGCAGCAGCGAGGCCAACGGCTACATGCTGTCAATCAAGTAAATCTGGATGATAGAAGTAAGTAATAATCAGTAGTAGGATCAGTAAGAGCTTAAAAAGACCCAGGGATGTTACTTCAATAAGGGAAAATGTTATAAGTTAAAAGAAAGATAAAAGATGAGGGCCAACTAACAGACTGACTTCCTGGATGGTAAATTATGTTAAAAACTTTATTAGTAACTTTAAAAAGATTTCCAACTCATATCATGAGGAAGCACAGTGATAGGCGAGGACAGGAAGCAGCAGCAGCAATTTGTTTTGTAACCCTGGTGACTGGGTCGAGGAGGGCGTGGTCAGGATGCTGAGGCGGTCTCTGATTGGCTGTCGCGTGTGATGTGGAGTGGGACGGTAAAGAGCGCAGCCAGCTGTGAGGGTAGCCCTGAAAAGAAAAAAAGAACAGCCTGGGACGTACTTAAGGACAAAGAACCGCTGCTTCACACCCCATCCTCTCCAACAGGTTGGAAACTTCTCGGGCGAAGTCCCGACAGCGCGGTCTGCGTGTTCTAGTAAGTGTTTTCTCTTTCTAAAGTTCCTGTCCGAGTCTGGACTGGAAGTTATTTCGCACGTGCACGATTAATGTGAGTGATTATCTGGTGTTTTAATTCAGTTCAGCTACATTAATGCACTTCTGTCACCCATTATAATGTATTAACGACATAAATCTGATATTTTAGCCACAAAAAGACAAAAGTTGTAATAAACTAATGCAGCGGTTGTGCAACTTTTAGTAAAGAGAACCACCTCAGACACACAGAACCAAGTCTCAATTTGATGCCTTTTATTTTGCACAGATCTGCAGATTAAATTATAGATTAAAATCAATTAGATTGATACAGGTGAGTTTCTGTAGGATCAGAAAGCAGGGAGTCAACAGGTCAGAGGGTTTGTCTCATCATCCCTGCAAACAGATGTGTGTGAATATCACCAGACTTGAATTGATTGTGAACGCTCTTTACTGGTCTCTGAATATTGTTTTTGTGTGGTGGAAAAATGGGTGGGAACATATTTGTTCTTGGACACAATGTGCACCTCAACCATGGGGCTAATGCAGTGTCATTTTTTATTTGCTATACAAATTTAAAACTGGAGAGCAATGTTTTGTTGCAGAAAGCTGGAAAGTGAGTACGTGGGACGACTCAACAGCTCTGAGCTAACTGTAACGTGCTCATTCACTGTCATTTTTGTTCAATTGTACAAACACAGAGCAGAACTTTGTCCTTGTTGCTTTACGAGCATAAACTGAAGAGAACATTTATGAATCCATTTGATTTGGAGGCAGAGTGAAAACATGCAAAATGTAACTGTTTCTATTAACAGAAATCTGAGGGGAAATATCCATACAGGTCTTTGTGTGTGTTTTTTTTTAATAATGCAGCTATTATAGTGTTGTATCTGGACCAGATCCCCACAATCCTCAAGAGCCGACCATTTTTATACAATGGCTGTTCTTAATTTCCTGGATAAATATTTTTATTTTAGTGAGATGTGGTGGAATTCCCTCCACATACGTTTGTCATGACAGTGAAACCAAAATAAATTAAAAAATTTTTTGCTTCATTGTTGGTGAACAAATGAATTCACATCAAATTGATGAAACACACATTGTTTCCTTCAACAAATACTTTAAAAGCAGTTCAGCCGATACAGTTGAACTGATTAGTTTATAGTTTAATGACCTTTACCTTGAGGAGTGTTTATTCAAGAATCTGTAGTTTGTTGGACTTTCTCCATGACGTCAAATCGGAAAGTAGGCCCTCCTCTTTCCACGCTGGATGTTGAGGTTTTCCCAATGGCATTCCTTTATTCCCTCTAGGGTCTTTGGTTCCAGTGTTGGTGGTTTTTCATGAAATATTAAGATTGGGATCATTTTTCTCTCTGATGTGAAGTTCAGAGAGTTCAGCTCAGCCTGGAGGCACCGATCAGCAGATGAAGACAGTCGCTGCACCCTTCCTGCAGAAGCTCAGATTTACACTTCATTAGGCTGTCAGACAGATAAAAACAAGCCTCTTAACCTTTGTGTTTACCTCCCAAGCCTTCACAAATTCTTACTTTTTGTGTATTTTCACTAAAAGACGTTTAATTTGAAGTTTGATCAACAGGAATTTACAACCTTAAATGCAATAAATTCATATTAAACCGTTTTCTGTACGTTCAGTTCAGTGGTGAATACTGCATGTAAGCCTGTGGTTAAACTGGGGTTAGTGACAGACCTCTGGGAGCCAGATAATGATGGTCAAACCACACTTTTACAATGATTCTTCCTATTTTCTGAAATTTAAACTCTTTGTAGTCAGAAAAGTAGCTGATGGTAACAGGAGTTTGTTGTTTTACCTCCCTGCAGATATCATCTCCTCCCTTGTTCTTCATGATGTTGAACCAACTTAGCATCAACTGTCTCTTATTGGCCTCGCTGTGCACGTGGGCGCTGTGCAATGCTCAGTCAGACTCTGATAGCTCTAAAATCCAACTCCGTCTTGCGGGGCAGAAGAGGAAACACTACGAGGGCCGGGTGGAAGTTTTCTACAACGGAGAGTGGGGAACAGTGTGTGATGATGACTTCTCCATCTACGCAGCCCAAGTGGTGTGCAGACAGCTGGGCTTCATGGACGCCGTGTCCTGGGTGCCCTCAGCCAAGTACGGAAAAGGGGAAGGTGAGAATAATGTGTCTAAAGGTGTAAAAAATCAAATCAGAATCCCTTAAGAAGTGAGGCGGAGGACACAGGATGTGGGTGATCTGTCAGCCGTCCAGTGGCGTGTGTTCAAAGTAAACATATCTTTGCTTGCAGTTCCATATGATACGCCCTGTGGGAATCTACGAATGAGGTACAGGTTTTCCCCCGTCTGACTCTCAATCCCCCTCAGGGCACTGGTTTTCTCGTTAGACATGAGACGTGAGCTGGGGCCCGTCAGTCAGCCCAGAGCAGGGAACGACTGGAAACAGTAAACCAGACACACATAGACATAATCTCACCCCCACTTTCCTCCATCGCCATAGAAACACAGAAGTTTCCAACTCTGTGATTGTGATGGTTGCTGGCGGTGACTGTATGGCGGTAGCTGTAAATTCAGACAGCTCCCCTGTAGCCACGTACTTCTCCTTCTGGGTGGGTTACGTGCTGTCAGCCACTTCGAGGTCTGCAGATTACCGGTTTTCTGAAGCTCAGCAGACTCTGTGGAAATTCTGATCATCACGGTTATGCAGACATTATTAATGGATTTAGATATTTTATGTCAGTAGGTATGCACAGGAAGACACATTTTTGCAGATCATTTTGACTGTGACTTAATTGCATGATAGTCTGCTTTGTGACTGGGATAGGATGTGTCGTCTGTACACATGAGTGCAGAAAATGGCATATTTTTAATGACTAAACATTAGTTTATGTGATTTTAGCTCTATTATCTGATTTTCTTGCAGATGAAAACACATCATCATCATCTTCCCTGTCACAATAACTTACACACTGGTGACCAGTTTCTACACCAGTTTTAACAGGAGATGAAATCCACATTTAACGATGGAGGTCCATTAAATGCACTTTTTAATTATTGCAGTCTAATTGTTTGGGAACACTGTTTTTTCCCCATTTTAGTTTGATTCTGAGTCTTCTTGGCTGACTTTTTTTAAAGTGGCAGTAAAAGCTCATTATTAAACGAATGCCTCCTCATGGACTGTGCTCTTTGCTCCTTTCAGTTGCTTGTTAAACCCCCATAAAACCTCCAAATTCTAGTTTTAACACTGCATTAATCACAAAGTTAAGTGTTAAATGACATAAAGTTGTACTGAGACTTAGCTGTTTCTCACTCTGCGGTACTTTACCGTTGGAACACGTGGCGCTCTTTATTATTTCCAGAAGCAGCGAAGGAAGAGGCTACGTGACCGTGTACTATGCAATCACTTTGTTGGCACGATCACAATGTTCCTCTGCAACATGTCGGGACCGTCAGATTGATGAGCAGCACGTTGGAGGGTCCCTTGGCTGCAGCTACGTGGTTTTCCTCACGGATGATTCAGACGCACCAGCTGTACAGCAGATGATCCATTTCAGCCAGGACAACTTTTATTAACCGTGTTTTGGATTAAGGTTATGTCAGAGAGCAAAAGCATCTCGTGAGCGGCATGACTTCGGTGGAAAAGCTCAAATAAATGACTGTAGAGAGGAACACACAGATTAAGCTGTCAAATACAATGTTTATTATGGAAGTGCATTTCCTGAAATTTTACTAAATCAGCTCTTGCTACACATGTCAGTCGTGATGATTTGGTAGCAATGTTTTAAAGACAAATGTCTATAACTTTTAAAAGATAATAATGATTTGTTCACACACTAAACCAAGACTTCAATTTACCTCCCAGGTGAATACAACAATCAGAGTTCAGCTTTTCGGTAGTGGATTTTCTGTGAAAGGGTTATGATCTTTGAGCAACCTCAATTTGGAGAAACAGAGAATAGTTCTGATCAGACAGATCAGGGGTGTGTTTATGGTTGGCTCAGCGCGAAACGGACTGCAGGGAAGTAGGGTTAAAAAAAAGAAACGGTTGACTCTGCACGGACAATGGCAGTGTTGCAATGACCCACCCAGCCCAGAACGAGCTAATCGTGGCGTAAAAAGGCTACGAGTGAGGCCATTTGCAAAGTGTCTCAGCTGTCCTTAATCTCAAAAGATTTGAAGCATTTCATTCAAACGTTGCTTTATGAACTTTTACACCATCATTAATTTCACTTTAAATATTAACATTGAATTATGTTGTTATTTGCAGCAAACATTAGCCACAGTGCTAATTATTAGAATAGTTCTAACTGGAATTTCATTATAATTCTGTCAGAATAACCATTAAATGTGAAATCTACGGTGGTTTAAAGGTTAGAAAATAGTAGCATTGGCATTAACTCTTGTGAAAGACATAACTGACCCATAATCTCTGTTTCTCCAAACTAAAGCTATCCATAACAGGTAAGATATTGATTGTCGTAATTTTTTACAGAACATCACTTTAAAAGATGTGAGCTACTCCTTTAAGAAGCAACACCATTTATTTAGTGCATTATTTCGTCTTCTGTAACCAATACTTCCTGTACAAGGACACCGGGGACACCTTGGACAGGCTGCCATTTCATCACAGTTGTTGGTTTTATTCATTTAAAACCCCAAAATGGGGGGGAAATGCAAACGTTTAAGTGAGAAGTCACATCTTCATTTGCCTTTCTGTTGTCCCAGGTCGCATCTGGCTCGACAACTTGCACTGCACCGGTTCTGAGAAGAGCCTGGCTCAGTGTGAGTCCAATGGCTTTGGGGTGTCTGACTGCAAGCATTCAGAAGACGTCGGCGTGGTGTGTTCTCAGAAACGCATTCCAGGCTTCAAGTTCATCAGAAACCAAGCCAGCAGCATGGAGGTATAGGCTCAGACTCACACCTGTACTCACCTGTAGCGTCCATAAATGTTCGTGCAATCACAGAAATATCAACACAGCTAAGCTGTATAGATGTTCTCTGCACTGTAAAGGGAACAGATGATTGGCTGTGGATAAAAGAAAAAAAACCTTGCAGGACTACTGCTGTGAAATTGTTCCAGATAGCTTAAAGTGATGAATTTTCTTCTAATCCTTCCAACTCTCTTTACAGGTATTGGACAGATCTTGTCTTATGTTGTTGAAACGCCAAGTGTTTGTGTTTGAACAGAGAGCTACTGAGATGTCACTAATGACCATTTATGGTGGTGTATTAGCAAGAATCAGGCGATATGATAAACATCACTTATTGTGATACTAAAAGCCAGATGATAATTTCAATTTTTAACCCTGGCTTTCCACCTGATGTGTATTTGTCGCGTAACGTCCGTGAAGAGTAATACACAGCAAATAGCCGCCATTATAGTTAATGGGTTTGTTTCCACTGGATGCAAAGCAGCACGTCTGGGACGTGTCCCAGAAACGTAGTCTCACGTTGCTCCACTAAATTGATGCTTCGGGTTCATTTTTTAGGCGCTACGCTTCCAGAACGTGTCAAACTCAGCCGTTCAGATCGGGTCAGACAGGAAGTCTGACACGGGACCAATGTAAAATATCCAGCAACTTTCAAAATAAAAGACCTGTGCAGATTTCCTATTAAAACAATATACTTCATTTCTTTTGAAACCTCTGTGGCTGAGGTAAAACAGAACAGAAAATAAACCACAGACCTTGTGGATACATGCTGCCATCTTTCTATTGAAACCTTACAATTCTCCTGTGATTTTGTGACCTCGCAGGACTAGCTGCGTGGAACGCAGTCACGCCGATGCGTGTCTGAAATATTCCCGGTGGAAAGGACCATGCCACTGAGCTTGAGGGGAACTCGTCTATTACGTTACATGCTAGTGTTATCGCGACATCTTGTTGTTCTGTCAGAATGAAGGCAGTAAAAACTGCTGCCACCTAGTGGTTGGAGGTTGAATTGCACCACACAAAAGAAATACAGTAAATTTTAACATGTAAAATCTCAATAAAAAATCAATACACTGCTTTTAAATATCGATTCAGCATCATTAAACAAAATATTGCGACATTTCGGTGTATCGAAATATTCTTACGTCCCTAACCATTTATAACTTTTACATTTTAATATTTACTTTTAAAGTAAAAAGTATGCCAGTTTTACTAAATTCTGCTTTTAAAAATGAAGCATACCATTGTCCAAACCCCATGAGTCAGAGGGCAGGAATTACCACCCTGTCTGGCTGCAGAGAACGCCTCCGTACCGTTTGGAGAGTCAACGTGAGCTTGTGGACGTGACTGGGAGAAAGGGAGGGCAGGAGAGCAGACGGAGACATTCCTGCAGCTTGTCTGAAAACGAGTGATCAAAAGAAGCTGCTATAGAAATTTTTCCATTAATGACAGAGCTGAAGCAGCGTGTGAGTTTAGAAGAGAGCCAGTATGTTCTCACTGCCTTCATACCAGAGCTTTGTGTTTGTTTATACTTGATGTGGGGTGGTGGAATTAGCTGAGTCACTGGTGGGCTGAACAGTGAATATGTTTTTTATAAGATCCAGTCAAGATGCTTGACTAGAACATTCATATAAAAAACGTGTTTATTTTTCCAGGGCAGGGAACGCAGGACATGAAGGAAGGTGCAACTGAAATGAGGAATGTGTTCTGCTGAACACTCTTCACTCATTCCTATTTTTTATAGGTTGTAAATGTACGTGACACCTCCTTGTTCCCTGTTAGTTTTGTGGATTTAGGGTTCTGGTGTGTTGGTGCACTTCTGTGTCCCACCCTGCAAATATTTCCTTGGTTCAACCGAAGCCTTTCAAGTCCCAGAGGAAAGGAAAGGGGGAAAAGGTGTAGCTACACCTATTTAACTTGTGCTGAAACTGACAGCAGCAATGAGTGAGGCTGTTCCTGCAGCCTGTTTGTTCACAGCATGAAAGTTAACCCGCCCAGCTGTGAGCTCCACAGTGGATCAATAATAGAAAGGGTGAAGATATTCTTTATTTTTTACTACTTTGTAAAAATCAAATCAGAATAGAAGTCTTTTCAGACACTCTGAGCTTTCCTCAGAGTCATATTTTAAGTTTTAGATATTATTCAGCACCCCTAAAGCGCTATTATTATAAATAAAGTTAATTATTTTATACGCCACCCCTCACGCCTCCCATTAATCCTACATTGCCCAGTGGAATTTAATTGTTGACTGTAATGTGTTTGAACTGAGTGTCATAATGGGGAAGCGTTTTTTTCTCAGAGAATTCCTGACATACATGACAGATGTGGCTGTCAAATTCATCAGCTGGAGTCTAATTTAAGTAAAATCCAGAACTATGATGGCAGGAAGCCTAATGTATCATCTTTTAGTCGAGACGGTCCCGCCAGCTCTGGTTTAAGATGATGGCTGTGTGGTAACGGCACAGACTGGGATGTACTATTTTAGGATAATGAGAGGTTCATGGTACAAGTTTGATTGGAGTCATTCTTGTTTGTGTTCTCCAAAATGTTTGCACCACAGTTTGCTTGTGGGATCATTGTGCAACAGTGTTGTTCTGTGCCAAGAAGCAAAAAAACAATAGGATGAGACTTTTATTGCTACCATCATGCCTGTTTCGTAAAGTGGCTCAAAAATATAGCAATCAAAAATCAAACATTGCTGTACGTGATCATGAACAGATCACAGAAGAGAGAAAATCCTGAAGAATGAGCTGCAAAAGCAGCTGCAGTTTACCACCAGACCATTAACCAGAATCAGGAATCGTCAAGCAAATTTAAACTGCAGTTGTAATAACAAGCTGCAAATGTATTTATTTGTTACAGAGATGTTGTGCAAGGCAGTCATGTTATCAATCTGCAAACAACAGAAGGGAAACCTGAGTCAGAGTCCTGAGAACTCTGCATGCAAAAGCTCCTGAGGATACGCATGCTCGAGGGGAGGAAGGGGTAATTTATGTCGGGAAGCTGAGGCCAGTTCCTACAGAACAGGGAGTGTAGCAGTATGCAGCACCACATGTTCAGCAGCTGGATCCTCCTGCAGCCCTGGTTCTCCTTTGTGAGTCACACTGACCGAGCTGAAGACTTTTAAACCAGAGTTTATGATTTAACATTTTCACGTTGTGCTCACTCAATAAATGTGAGTTGTTATTTGTGAACTTGTGCGCTTCAGAGCTGTGGCACGAACTACTAGAGCCAAAGAAACATGAGTACAACATACAGTACTTACAATGTAACAGCTATACAAGTAGCAAAGTTTTAGTTGAATGGACGGTTTGGTGTGGGTTAGGGTTAGGGTTAGGTTTGGTGTGGGACCTGTTTTGTTTCTGTTCCTGCTCTTGGCCAGTCTGCTATAAGAAATGTTTTTGCATTTCCAGCTGTTTTGTTTGATGAACCTTACATTTTTTATTTTATGGTAAGCGCTCCATCCTGGTTGCAACTTCACATTAAACAGATGTTGTATCCGGTCGTGCAGTAGTTAGGTAATCCCTGACTGAAATCAGTTGTATTTTTTTTCTTTTCACTGCCAGATTGGGAGCTGATAGATATTCCAGATGCAAAGCACATCAGTCATCAGGTCTGTTTAGAGAACTGGGGCCCAGCGAGGCAGAAAGAGGGGCGGGGCACATGTGAACGTGCTTTCTTTAGTTTTTTATCTAAACTGAGACATGATTAGCATTTACAGCTAAGGTTTGCACAGTGGGATTGGCACGTGTTGGTGAACGTGCACCAGGCTGGAGGGCTGAACAAAGTGGAAGAAATGCGGAGCAGTGAGCATTCGTCAGGCGCTGGCTAGACCACAAGCTCACGAGGAGATCCCGTCAGGAAAATGTGTCTGCCTTCCATTTGGAGACATTTCTGTAATTACTCACTTCAGAGGGAAGCACTGTGCAGATCTGTTTCCTTCCACTCCTCAGCCACCACGCATAAACAAGAACAGGAATATTATTTGTAGGAAGTCAAATATGAAAGATTAAAGACATCAGAGCAGTCAGTAAGATGAGGTCATCTAGTAGAAATGTTCTGGAAAGCTGACCTCAGTTTGACCTGACGCAAAACAAGCGAAGGCCTGTCTGCTCTCAAAGACTCACTGATAAAGATAATCCACGTTTTAAAATGTATTTGACACTTTGTAAAATATGTTACCTTGTGTTATTGTAAATGGAAAATAATGAGTCTTATGGTTTAACTTGGTACAAGGACTAAAAATAAAATATTCTACAACCATTCAAATATAGCAGCTTGATTCAAATGAAAGAACTAATTGGTGACTTAAATTAAACTCATGCTACTTTTGTTAACTGGTTAAAGGAAACCTTTAAATCTAAACTAAAGGGGTCTGTTCTAGGCCCTCTTCTTTTCTCCTTCTACCTTTTACCACTTGGGTAACACACACAAAAAACATGGTTAGGTTCCATTTGTATGCTGATGATTGTCAGGTCTATTTTTCTTGGTGCCCGTGAGTCAATCCGGCCTTTTCTTGAGTGTTTGGATGATGTCAGGTTCGTTCGTTCATTTTCCTCTGCTTATCCGGGTCGCGGGGGTAGCATCTCAAGTAGGGCATCCCAGACAGCCCTCTCCCCAGTCACCTCCACCAGCTCCTCCAGCAGGACCCTAAGGCGTTCCCGGGCCGAAACACCATCTCAGGAAGGCATCCAGACAGCATCCTGACCAGATGCCCGAACCACCTCAGCTGGCTCCTCTCAATGCGGAGGAGCAGCGGCTCTACTCCGAGTCCCTCCCGAATGTCTGAGCTCCTCACCCTATTTTTCCATCATTAATAGAGTTTTTAACAATCCCCCTGATGAGTTTCAGAAAACACCCTCAAACTCTCTCTGTGAGGAGTTTGCAGACCACTTCAGAGGGAAGGTACACACAATCAGATGCAACATTTTATCCTCTCACAGTGACATGGTTTTAGTGAAGTCTGAGTGTGTACCGTTCCCAGAGGAAACACTGGACAGTTTTGTCCTGGTGGAAGCTGGGACTCTTGATAAAGTTTTCTCCTCAGTGAGGCCCACCACATGTCTTTTAGATCCAGTTCCTACTTCATTTTTTAAGCCACTTTATGAATATTTTAGAGATGAGATTTTAGCCATGATGAACTGCTCTCTTCAGACGGGGGTCTTTCCTGCCGCCTTTAAAGGGGCAGTGGTGAGGCCCCTGTTGAAGAAGAGAAACTTAGATTTTAGTGATTTTAACAACTACAGACCAATATCTAACTTTTTTAAGTAAAATTTTAGAAAAACTTGTTTTAATCCAGCTTAATGATTTTATTAATGCACATGATGTCCTTGAGAAATTTCAGTCTGGTTTTAGAGTAAACCACAGCACAGAGACAGCCCTTTTAAGATTTTTAAATGACCTAAGAATTAATTATGACGAACAGAGGCTGACAGTTCTGGTTCTACTGGATTTAAGCGCTGCCTTTGATACAGTGGACCACAACATTCTTTTAACCGGCCTCTCTGGTGCTGTCCATAAATGGTTTACTTCCTATCTCACAGACAGGACTTTTATGGTAAGTTTAGATACCTGCTGTTCTAAGGCCCATGAAATTACATGTGGTGTGCCCCAGGGTTCGATTTTAGGCCCAGTGCTTTTTAATCTATATATGCTCCCACTTGGCAGCGTCATCGGGCGACACAGAGTTAAGTTTCACAGTTATGCAGATGATACACAGTTGTACATCTCTGTGTTTCCCAATGACGCACAGCCATTGGATACCCTTTTTAATTGCATTCTGGACATCAAATCCTGGATGGCAGAAAACTTTCTCCAGCTCAACCGGGACAAAACTGAAGTTTTAGTCATCGGTCCTGAGGCCCAGAGAGAGAAAGTTTTACGGGCCGATACGGAGACGCTGATGCATGCTTTTATTACTAGTAGAATTGATTATTGTAACGCCCTGCTTTCTGGTCTTCCCAAAAAGAGTACCTCAGGTTTACAACTTCTTCAAAATTCAGCAGCACGTGTCCTGACGAAGACCAGGAGGCAGGAGTACATTACACCTGTCTTAAGCAAGCTGCATTGGCTCCCCGTACGTTTCAGGATCGATTTTAAGGTTCTTTTAATGGTTTTTAAATGTCTTAATGGTCTTGGGCCTTCTTATCTATCAGAACTACTTATAAAGTACGAGCCTTCATGGTCCCTGCGCTCCTCTGGCAGCCGTCTCCTTGTCATACCAAAAGTCAGGACACATACACAAGGCCAGGCGTCCTTCCAGTTTTATGGCCCTCACCTCTGGAACGGTCTGCCAGAGGACCTCAGGGCCGCAGAGAACGTTCATGTTTTTAAGGCCAGGCTCAAGACTCACCTTTTTAGTTTAGCTTTTAGCTAACTGACCTTTTTAGTATAGTTTTTATTTGAATCACCTTTTTATTATAGTTTTTAGCTGTATCTGATCTATTTTAGCCTGCTTAACCATCTTTTATATATTTTATCATTGTTCTATTGCTCCTTTACTTTAATGACATCTATTATCTTATATACTAATTTTAACTTGTATTTACCTGTATTACTTATTTCCATTATATTATTTTTATACTTTTAACTGTTTGTTTTTTTACTTAGCTTTTATCAATGTTTTTAACGTATGCTTTTTTTATCTGGTGTTTATGCTTAATCTGATCTTTTACTTGTAATTTTAATCATTTTAAGGTTTTACCAGTGTTTCCTCTGTGGGGGCCAGCTGCCCCGGGAGCGGCGGCTGGCTTTGGCGGCCTGGGAGCTTCTTGTGCCTCCTCTTGGTGGCCATGTGGTGGTGCCCAGGCGGCCGCTGCCAATCCTGCTGCTCCTGGTGCAGCTGGCTCCTTTTGATGGCATTTCCCTTTACTTTGTTGCCTATTACATCTGTACTCAGCCAGTTGTCCTTTCATTTTAACTCTTGTGTGTGTGTGTGTGTGTGTGTGTGTGTGTGTGTGTGTGTGTGTGCATAGGATGGGATTGGGGTGGGAAGAGGGAGATATAAGGAATCTTGGATGCTGATCTGTGGGGGAAGGGTTGGGAAATTGACTATTGTGTGGTTGTTTTTAATTGTTCAGCGCTTTGTGTTGCACTTAAATGTATGAAAAGCGCTTTATAAATAAAGATTGATTTGATTTGATTTGATCTCTACGGCTGAGCCCGGCCACCCTCTGGAGGAAACTCATTTCGGCCTCTTGTATCCGCGATCTTGTTCTTTCGGTCATTACCCAAAGCTCATGACCATAGGTGAGGGTTGGGACATACATACATGATGTCAGGTTATGGATGGCTTTTAATGTTTTTTAATTTTAACGGGGAAAAAACCCAGAAGTCATCATTTTTAGACCTAATGACAGGAATGGCACTTCACAACCATTCTATCTTTCTGATTTGGCTCCCTATGAGAGGGACCTTAATCAATCTGGGGGTTAAATTTAATGCAGCTCTAAAGTTTGACAGCCAGATAAATACTGTTGTCAGATCATGCTTCTTCCACCTATGTCCTGTTGCGAAAATTAAACCATTTGTATCCCATAATCATCTAGAAACAGTAATCCATGCGTTTATTACTTCTCCCTATGGATTACTGTAATTCTCTCTATGCTGGAATTAGCCAAGCCTCAGTGGCTAGACTACAAATGGTCCAGATCGCAGTCGCTAGGTTTTGACGGGATCTAGGAGGAGGGATCATATCACTGCTATACTGGAATCCCTGCATTGGTTACCAGTTGGTCTTAGGCTTCTTTATAAAACTCTTGTCTTTAAGTCTCTGTTGGGGTACTGCTCCACCATATTTTTCTGGCCTTCTAACCATGTTCCATTATAACTACTTCGGTCTGCAGTAAAGGAGTTCCTATGTTAGAGTTAGGGTGGCGCATGCTCAGTTCTTCTATTACAAGTGCACAGCTCTCCTCTCACGTGTCTGAGTTTTGAAACACTTTTTGCCGAGCAATACCAAGCAGGCCACTTCAGCTGTCAGGCCACCAGGAATTATCCTGGTGCTCCCGATGGCCTGTCCTCCACTGGTTGTAAGTCTGTCTTCAGTGAGCCACTCTATAGGGGTGGTTTAAAACTTTTGCACAGTAACATATAGATATTTCACAACTTTAATGTGAACCCATTGATCATGTGGCTTTGTTCTTTTCGCTGCATCTGACCAGTTTATGTGTCTGGGTCACAGCCAGACAGTATAATGCTGGGTCTATGTTTGGTGGTGAGGCTTTGGGAGGCTGGTGGGCGCCTGGCCGAATCCCAGCTGTGCATATCTGTCCACTTGTCTTCTGTCTCACACAGTCAGACAGCCAGTTTCCTCACGCTGAGCCAAAGGAAACACTGCTCAGATCTATCTCAGTGCCGCCTTTATCCCTCACTCACACCTGTCTGTTAGTTTTACTTCTTCCCAAAATCTGCTTTTAAACCAAAACGAATCTCTGCATCAGTTTCATTTAGCTTTTCTAAGGGGGTAAAAAACGAAAAGAAACCAGATGAAACTGAGAACATCAGCTCTGTGATCATGATCACGTTTCTCTAACCTCCCGCCCCACCAGGCAGGATTAAATGGAAAACACACTCTGTCATGCTCAGCTAGCAAGAATCTCTTTATGAAAGAGAAGTTTCTGCTTGCTCCAACCGCTGCGGTCAGTGGGGGGGCTGGGGTCACTCCTAAAACACTCGAGACTCCTCCTGCACAGCAGTCTCAAATGCTGAGAGACCCCAAAGCCTTGAACATTCCTCGAGGCTGACGCCATCCCAGGAAACCAGTCAGTGGGAAAACGTTTAATATTCTGGGAGAAATGCCTGATTTTTTTTTTCTGGGTTGAAGAAACCGGTTGTTATAAAAGTACTGAGATCAGCACGTACAGGTCACAAAGCATCTCAGAGTTTGAGCTGTTCTTGGCATCTGTGGCACAAATTCACATTCGGTCTGAAGAAACGGCAGCATTGGGCTCATGGAAGGAACAGAACAATGGCAGAGTTTCAAGCCCCAGAGGTCAAAGGTAGCCATTCCTTCTTGATTTAGGGGTGGTCAGGACACAAGATGCCGATTGTGAGGCTTGTTTACTCATACCGTGAGCAGATGGCTTTGCATAACCTTTAGGTGGACAGAAGATCACCCACAGAAACCACACAAACCGAGTGTTCTCAGCACCTTTATGGTATTTTTTTTTAAACTACTACTACTACTACTACTACTACTACGACGATGACTACTACTACGACTACTACTACTACTACTTTATTTTAGTCCTTATATATTTTTCTTCTTCTTCTCATTTACTGATTATTCCTTATATCCCACTTTGGAGTCTTTAAAGGGAATTTGGTTTATTGGACACGTGAAAATAAAATGTATTCATACAAAGTATTCATCTGACCATCCATTGTTATGAATTACTTTATATTCGGCAGAGGGAAGCCCAATAAATCGGTATCAACATTGGTATCAGCCGATGTTAGTCATTTCTTAACATATCAGTATCAGTCTGATAACTATAACTGGGCTGATATTAATAACCGATACGTATTTCCATCTTGTTGCTGTTTGCGGTATGTGTTTCAGGGAAGGCGGTGAGATATTTGTTTGGGCATGTTACAGTGATGCAGGATGGGGGGTAATGCAGGTGGTGTAGTCACTTTTGCATGGTGTCAAAAATGTAGTGAAATATATATATTAAATATATTGGGGTGGAACTCGAATTAATTAATCTAAAAAATTGACCTAATTAATTAGAGGTTTTTTAATGAATTAATCTTTATTAATCACATTTTAATAGACTATTTGTCCCCAAGCAATTTTTTTTATAAAAAAAATGTTAGTGAGGCACAGATGACATACCCACACTATATAGAGTATATTTCTGTAACCACAAGGTCTATTTGATTACTTTGGTCTCATTATAAAGGTAACGATTGTGGGATTTGTTGGGATGTGTAAATATTAGTATATGTGTTATTGATTAAGTGTAGACATGGAACATTGTAAATGTTGTGTACTAAACTGAACACTAGGTTGCAGCAGAGCACTGTTAATATATATAGAGGTGTAGTGTAGAGTTCAGGGGAAGTTTTGCTGAGAGTTACTAGATGAATGCTGTGTGTATGCTTGTCTCTCCTGAGTTCATATGGATAAAATTACTGCCTGCCTGCTTTCTACCAACTAGAAAACATAAGGGTAAAAAAGAAAAATTTCTTTCTTTTCTTCATGAAAAGCGATTTGTCATGATTCATTTAATTGTAGTATTAGTTGTGTTTGGAGCACGCAAAAAACGTTTATATGGTCTGTTTTGCTAGATGTGCAGCTTGATGATAATTTTTGATATATAGGGCATAAATTCTGATGCTAAACTTTTTTCTAATTAATTAATCATAATTAACACGTTTATTTCCCACCCTTAAAAATATAATATTAGTAAATATCGGTTATCAGCAATAATAATGTCAGATATATCGATATCAGCCCAATTTTTCATATAGATGCATCCCAAATTTAGCATAATTTCTACAATACATACTTTGTTTGGACAGGATCTGACATTAAATGAACTCATGGTGAGTTTCTGAAGTTCTCAACATCAATTTTAAACAGATTTAAATCAGTTTCAGCTTAAATTTGTTTGTTTTCCAGCTTGATAGGAGGCCACTACTTGTCTTCCAAGAAAGGTTTTGCATTTGCCAGGAAATAGTCACAGACCATTGTGTTTACACATCAAGTGGAAAACTTAATCTAACCAGAAGTATTTAAATGAATCTTGATAACATTGCATTAACGTTTTGTCAAGTAGTGATTCATTTGTGATTATGTTCACATTCCTGGTTACGTAAAACTGTTTATAAAACAGTTTTCCAGGAAGTGGCAAAGTTTGCGTGCAGGTCACAGGAGTCAGACTTTATCAGAGATGAGTTACAGATGAAAGATTGGTTTTCTTTTAAAGGATTTATATCCACAATTAATCCTTTAGGAAGTGCATGTTTGTAACTCACCCACACACATATGAGTAGTTTAACTGAACCATTAGATGTGGATGCTGGGCTCCCCGCCCCATCAGCTCCATCCATGTTTGCTGTAACGGTGGGTTGTTTGTATTTATGAAAAGTCCTGCTGCTTTGGTTAATATTAAAGAATCTGAGCAAAGACGTGTCACAACACTTTTAAACCTGCAGCACCGACAACACCCATAAACATTCTCTAAGAATGATTATTATTTATCAGCAGTGTCAGGTTGTTTATGCCAGTGCTACAGATGTCTTAAATAAAGAATCATCAGATGAAAAGGAGTCCCGGTTTGTGTAATGAGTGCAGCAAGAGTAATACCAAGTCATTTATGTAGAAATAGGTTTGATTATAGTTGTGTGAAAGCTTGTTGTGGTTAAATCTAAAAGAAAGAAGCATCTTGTTAAATAAAACATCAGTTTTTTCCTGGCGTTTAATTACTCTGCACCATCTGGTGATGTTTTCATTCATCAGGGTATGACGGTTCAGGTGGAGGATGTGAGGATCAGGGCCACATACTCCAACAGAAAGAGGATTCCCGTCACCGAGGGCTTTGTGGAGGTGAAAGACGGAGGCAAGTGGAGGCAGATTTGCAACGAGGATTGGACACAGATGAACAGCAGGGTCATCTGTGGCATGTACGGTTTCCCCGATGAGAAAAACTTCAACATCCGACCCTACAAGTAAGTACATTTAAACAAGGGATCAGATTTCATGTTGTTAAGGTTTATAAATGTGACTAACTTTATCATGATAAATACAGGTCACATCACACATTTTTTAAAGTATCCTGTGAGGTACATCACACAAATGCTCTTTATGTTAAAAATATTGCACTTTCCGGGATGTTCCCTACTTTTTTATAGCTGTTTTTTGGTTTTAGTCATTTTCGGAATGCAAACAGATGTTAGGAAACCTTACACAACCGAGTTTGTTTACTCTGGTAATCACTTGTTCCCTCGTATATTTTCCACTCTGAGATTAAATAGACCTGCAGATTCTTGACAAGGGCCCAAAATCCTGTCTGAGGAAGTTTTAGCAGCTGAGCGCTGGGCCAGAACAGGAAAAGACTGACTGTACTACTATCTGAAACGGTGGCTGCTTTGGTCTCTGTCTGCTAACCTGGGAACTGGAGTATTTGTGCACAAACCATTACACAATGAAGCCTCTTATAAAAACACCAAAACCAGGACCAGAGAGAGATTAGAATTGATTTATTTGCAACTTTTCTCAGTCAAAGGGATTTCTGTGTGTAATTCTGCCAGGTCTGTACCTGTTTTATTAATATTTTAGCCTTTGGCAGGAATTAAAGCAAGATAATAAATTAGATAAGCCACCTGGAGGACAGCTGTGGGCCTCAGACAAAAGATTCAGAGATGTCAAAAAAAAAAGAGTCCGATATCAACCTGATGGGATCTGAGAGGCAAGTCCATTCTACAGACACTGACCTCACAGTTTTAGGGACTTAAAGGATTTATTGCTAAGGTCCCTGAACCAGAAACCCCAGAAAAACTCCAGGTTATTTATCCATGTCATCAGCGGTTTCAATGGCAAATGACAGACATACTAATTACAGAGTGTGAATAGGCATCATTTTAAATCTGGTTGGAGCATTAATGGGGATGCTGTGTAATTTAATTTCCTAAAAATGTTGAATAGATTAACTCTTTAACTCAACGTAAACCAGACTCCACGTTTACAGAATCGGACCCATAACTCTAAAGGCTGTGAATTTTTTCCACCCAAACAGTGTCTCCCAAGACTCAAACCTGCTTCAAAGTCCTCTGTTGGCTTTTTCTCTGACCCTACTCGATGATTTTCATTCACGTATGAAGTCCGGCCAGTGTTAAGGAATTCTCGTTATAATACTTCCATTGTTCTTTGCAGCAGGCTGGATATGCATGGTTGGATACAACTCAGTAGGAACGTTTCCCACAACCTATAAAACTGCTCTTTGTTATTTTGGTAGTTTATCATAAAGAATGTTTACAATTCTTCAAACACTTCTTTACATAAAAGCAGTGTTACTACAGCAGCACTCCCCAACACCTTGTTTGTTTCTCCTCAGGTTGCTGGCCAAGCGCCGTAAGAAGAGCTACTGGGGTTTCTCCGTTAACTGCACCGGCAATGAGGCCGACCTCTCCGACTGCAAACTGGGACGAGAGATCGAGCTGAAGGGCAACAACACGTGTAAGAAGGGTATGCCCACTGTGGTCAGCTGTATGCCCGGACGGGGGTTTGCTCCAAGCGTCAGCATCGGCTTCAGAAAGGCCTACAGAGTAGAGGTGGGTCAGATTATAATCTAAAAGTATAGCAGGGTCAGTGTTAATGAGTAAAACCAGTGACAGCGACAGTGGCAGAGGAGTTAAGTGCTTGCCTCAAAACCAGAGGTTTGCAAGTTCAAGCCCCACTCAGTTGGTTGCAATCATTGTGTCCTTGGGCAAGACACTTAAACCACCTTGCATGCTGGCGGTGGTCGGAGGGACCGATGGTCCCAGTGTACGGTAGCCTCGCATCTGTCAGTGCGCCCCAGGGTTGTGGCTACATTGAAGCTCATCACCACCAGTGTGTGAACGTGTGTGAGTTGGTGAATGACTGGTTGTGTTGTACAGCGTCTTGGGGGGTTGTAGAACCCTTGACATTCAAAATAATTCAAGTACAGCTGTACCGGTCTGTCGTGCTGCTCCTCCATATTGAGAGGAGCCAGTTGAGGTGGCTTGGGCACCTGGTTAGGATGCCTCCCTGGTGAGGTTTTTTTTGGGCACATCCAACTGGGAGGAGACCTAAAGGAAGACCCAGGACATGCTGGAGGGTGGATGGATGGCTGGATGGATGGATGGATGGATGGATGGATGGATGGATGGATGGATGGATGGATGGATGGATGGATGGATGGATGGATGGATGGATGGATGGATGGATGGATGGATGGATGGATGATGGATGGATGTATGTTAATGATTAAGTAACTTTTGTTTCTGCAGCAACCTTTGGTTCGTCTTCGAGGCGGAGCGATGATAGGTGAGGGGCGAGTGGAGGTGCTGAAGAACGGAGAGTGGGGGACTGTTTGTGACGACAACTGGAACATCAGGGCAGCGACGGTGGTGTGTCGAGAGCTGGGGTTCGGCAGTGCCAAAGAGGCCCTGACTGGTGGCAGAATGGGTCAAGGTACAGATATAAGTGTTAAACATAAAAGTTATGAATAACATAGTAACATATGGGTAAATATACTCGTGCTTTAATAATGTGGCAGTGATACTGTCATCTTTTGTATTTCCAGTTTTGAGCTTCATAACTGAGGCCACAGGTCATGAAAATGAAAATAGGTAACATTATAACATTTTCATGATTTTGTCTGTTACTCGAGTAGATGCCCATGGTCACTACACACACCCATAAGACTAAATACCAAGTTTACTGAGAAACCGTTTTTTTGTTATATTTTAAATATGATCGATCAGTTTAACATGCAGGCTAAAATAATCTTCTACCTCTATTTCCTGCGTTACTCACCGATAGAAAACAGACGGGGAAACGCTTGGATTTGAAAAGCCAGTCAATCCTATGTCACATTGAAAATTAGCATTCATGGACTCACCCATCTTAGCTAGCGATGGGAAAAGCTGTTGTTGATTTAGCATCCTGGAGAGAGCAGTGTGTGTCTCGGCTAGTAGAAGCTAACTGTTAGCATTAGCAACTCCACAACATGGCAGAGCTCCTCCAGGCTTGTGTTATTTATGGAGATAAAACATTAACGTTGCAGAGCAAACAGAGTCAGTGGTAGAGTCGTGTTGCTGTTAGCCAATCAGAGACAAGATATTCGAATATCAGGAAGTAAGACTCCAAAACCTGCAATCTTCTGCTCTGGCTAACTTCCTGAAACAGGCGCGCCAGAGCTTTTTTCCCTCAGAGATCAACTCACAAGGCATTCATTTATACTAGAGCCCACTGCAAATGTGTTGAAAAAATGAGTGAACTTGGTCTTTAACATTTTTACTTTGGTGCACCACATCTCTTAGTCTTTGAACAGACACCGAACTCCAAGTTGATCCCAATATAATCAGAGCACGAGGAGTGTAATCCACACGTTTTGCTGTAAAGTACCTAAGCAGAGGTCCTTTTAAAGGGTGCAGACGTTCAACACTTTCATGCCTTTTCACATTTTAATCAACCTGTTTCCAGCTGTACAAATGAAAGGTGCTGACCGTGAACTGGACCTGCGTCTCCACCTTATCTTTGGCCTCTGTAGTACCACCTGTTTTTGTCTCATTTCAGTCAGTCTAGACCTTCAGTCAGCACATAAAAGCCATCAGGGAATGTATGGAGTAGCACATTCATGTTTATACATTTAGCCAAAACCTGATTCTGTGAAATGAAATCTACCACAGCTTTATAAAATTCATATGCTTGTTGGAAAAGATGTCTTTTCTTTTGCCTCCGCCCAAATCTTAGAGCAAAACAGAGAATTGTACAAAATGTTCCAGAAAAGAAAACAACCTTTATGGGTTTCAGGAGAGGATTTTTTTTGTTGTTGGAGAGTGGAGGAGGCAGCTTGAGAGGTTTCTTCATGACCTAACCACTGGATCTAAAAATGACACCACACAGTTTTGGAAGAGCTTATTGTGTTTGAGTTCACAAGCCAGTGGACAAGAATGCGAGTAAACTCCATCCCTGTTTCTGTCACGTGGACCAATCTGCCATAACATTATGATCATCTGAAAATCGAGTGTTGAGGTCAAAACAGCTCTGAGCAGTCAGAACACAAACAGAAGAACATCTGGAGGGGTACTCATGCATACCATTATGGAAACTCTGAAACATTTAGATATTTTAATGAGCCTTTAAGGATCATTTTCATTTGTCATAGCTGACCGCTTGTTTCCTTCGCAGTGTAATTGCAGAAGTTTTCATCTGCCTCTGGAAGGACTTGTTGTTCTAACAAAACTCTTCAAGCAGCTGAAAATAGTCCCTAACAGGAGGCAGAACTAGCTTCTTTCCCTCCAAAACATCGTATAACTAAATTCAGATGTGCTTGGAAAAGAAATGACAGCAGTTGTAAGACTATTTCCTGCGTTTTTATGGATGATGTTACTGCTCTAGCAGTGAGATCAGTCATTAAATCATTGGAATCACAGGTTTTATCCTCCACTGTGCTCCTGCAGGGATCGGGTCCGTCCACATGAACGAGGTGGAATGCTCCGGATTTGAAAAGTCTCTGACTGAATGCTACTTTAACCGTGACTCAGTGGGCTGCAGCCACGAGGAAGATGCTGCCGTCAAGTGTAATGTTCCAGCAATGGGCTTCAACACTCGAGTGAGTAACTCCATCTGCTGTAAAGAACCAAAACAAATACACTTGGAACAACAAATGTGGTTCCCCCTTGTCCTCAGCTGCGGTTAAGTGGTGGCCGAAACCCCTATGAGGGTCGTGTGGAGGTCCTGGCTGAGAGGAACGGCTCTCTGGCGTGGGGCACAGTGTGCAGCGATAGCTGGGGAACCATGGAGGCCATGGTGGTCTGCAGACAGCTGGGACTGGGCTTCGCCAACCACGCGTTCCAGGTAATGTCTCCGTTATTAATTACTCTAGATTATTTGGACTCAGGAAGTCCTCTGGAAGGGTGAACATGCAAGACTACTTTAAGTCTTTAAATACCAAAGTATAACAAGAGTGTGAGAATAAACATTTTAAAATCCTAATAATAATAATAATAATAATAAACTGTAGGTCTGCAAGAAATAATGCAAAAAAAAAAAACATAATGCCCGTGTGTGTATAAAGAACAGATTTACTTGAATCACAGTTAATAGACAGAAGCCAGAAAGAGCAGGAGAGGATGTGAAGGTTAACAGATGAGATTACATCAGCCTGACGATACTTCCCAGTTTAAACCTCTTGGTGTGTGCACATGGCAGTGGATCCCATTAACTCTCCCTCTCTAACAACTTTATTTATCCTAGAGGGCAAAATAAAGACGTGCTTTAGAAACATCAAAACCAGACCCTCAGCAGAAACGTCCATTAGAGGAAGTAAACCTCTCAGCAGGACCTCTGGGTAAAAGGATGGGTCTGTGTTTGAAGCGTAGTGGACACTCCACCAGTAAACCACATGGGACAACTGGACCAGCGTCACACAGCTGACATGCTTACGTCTGAGTAGTTCTCCCTTTGTGTTACGAGGTGTGTGTGTGTATCTATACATATATAAATGCTATTTTAAGGTGTGTGGAATTTAGGGTTGGAGATGATATACGTCTGGAAAGTATGTGTGAATCATGGGGAGGTGTGTCAGCTGCAGGGGGTTTATTAGTGGAACTTGGACTGGATCTGGTGAAGGCTATTCATCTAACTGAAGGGTGCCTTTTTAGTGCCAAGTCTAAGTTTCAGGCCATGCTGTCCTGAAAAAGCACATGCTTACCTTTGCCACAGCATCCAGCAAGTTGTCATTACATAAGAGATGTTTTTGCATGCATGGTTTCTGTTATCACAGACCTCCTCAGCCCCTCTGGAGTCTTTCCTGTCTTACTCATAAGTGATTCTGCAGTCAAACCCAACCACCAGATGGAACAAATGACAGCAAGCTTAAACTACACATCTGTATGTCTGTCCATCTCCTCCGCCCACCATCGACCTCCCTGTTCACCTTCATTTACATGCATCTTCCTCGGAGGACAATGGAAAATCTGAGTTTTCCCTCATATGAGATTTCCCTTTAGTTTGCAAAACTGGATAATGAGGCTGAGTCAGGACTGGAGGGACAGCTGAGAACCCGCACGTGTGTGTGTGTGTGAGAGAGAGAGAGAGAGAGAGAGAGAGAGAGAGAGAGAGAGAGTGTGTAGATTTCCAATGCAGGATAACTGGCATGAAATGCCTGTTAAGTGATTAAACCTATAGAAGCTGCTGGTCTTTCTTTGTTTGCTAGCATTGAAGGTTTCACTTAAATTAATCATTCCAATAGTTTGTGTGTGTGTGTGTGTATATATATATATATATATATATATATATATATATATATATATATATATATATATATATATATATATATATATATAGCCAAATTTACAATAGCAGGTATTTAAAATACTGTTGCAAACACTCTGTTGCACCTATTACTTGCACATTCATCTGTATAATGTGTTTTGTGTTGTTTTTGCTGAACCAGGAAACATGGTACTGGCAGGGAGATTCATCTTCTCAGGCTGTGGTGATGAGTGGAGTACGATGTTCTGGAACTGAGATGAATCTGGATCAATGTCTGCATCACGGGAAACACGTTATTTGTCCTAATGGAGGTGGACGCTTTGCGGCTGGAGTTTCCTGCACTCTGAGTAAGGAAATTCCTGAAACAACAACCCAGTTTCACATAAAGTCTTTACTACAAATAGTTTTCTTTCAGCAAAACCCAAAAACAAACTAAATTTAAACCTGTTAAAGTCGTAGATATGAGTAATCACTTTGATGCGTTTTTCTTTTGACTCCTCCATTTGTGGAGAGGGAAAATAAATTTGGTTTATTAAATACTTTTTAGCTGTATAACTTAATAAAACTAAGGAGTGAGGGGTATTCTCTCAGAGCAATGATACTAGTAAAGTTTCAGTTTGAGTTTCTGTGACACAAGTGGTTCTTAGCCACACCTCACCTGCTGTTCCTGCCCCCCGCAGCGGCCCCAGACCTGGTCCTGAGTGCTCAGGTTGTGGAGCAGACCACGTACCTGGAGGACAGACCCATGTACGCCCTGCAGTGTGCCCAAGAGGAGCGCTGTCTGTCCAGCACCGCTGACAAAGCAGACCCCACCTCCTACCGCCGCCTCCTCCGCTTCTCCTCTCAGATCCATAACAACGGCCTGTCGGACTTCAAACCAAGGGCGTCGCCTCATTCCTGGACCTGGCACGAATGCCACAGGTATTCTATTCCTAGATATCCCACAAGAAATTAGGTTTTCTCCCAGAGATCCTGCTGTTAACATCTGGTCAAACATCCCTCGGGAACGTTTTTGATGGATGTTTGCAGGACATTTAAACACCCCTTTCTCTGTATGATCCAGGCATTACCACAGTATGGAGGTTTTCACCTACTATGACCTGCTGAGTCTGAATGGGACAAAGGTAGCAGAGGGACACAAAGCCAGCTTCTGTCTGGAAGACACCTATTGTGATGAAGGTAAAGACAAACACTATTGGATGCACCAATATCAAAACCTGACATTAATGCTGCTGTTATGGCCGACAACCGATTTTTACTGAAGTTACATAAACTATAGAGATTTCCCAACACTTTCAACACCATGTTAAAGGAAACTACACCAGCTACACTGGGTCCCTTCTTCAGATAAACACTCACACAATCCCATGCTGCATCACTATTACCCTGGCTTTCCATTGGATATGTAATCATCCATGAAGTAGCTAATAGCTGCCATTAAAGTCAGTGCGTGTGTTTGCACTGGGCGCAGAGCAGTACATCTTGTACGCATTCCCAGAAGCGTACATTTACACTTCTGGTTAGTCTTCTACGTGCTACGCTGCTGAGATCTGATTGGCCTAGACAAGAGGTCAAACACGGGAGCAGTGTAAAGCTTACGGCAAATTTCTAAATAAAAGACCCAAGCATCAATTGGATACATGCTGCCGTCTTTCTCCTTGCTTGTTATTGTGTGAACTGGCAAAATCACGCGTGACCTTGCAAAATCTCCTGTGGTTTTGTGATCTCACTGAACCAGCTGCATGGAACACATTCGCAGCCGTATCGAGTCCAAAACGCCTCCAGCAGGAAAGGACACACTGCTGAGGTTGTGGCGAAAACGCACCTATTACATTACGCGCTGCTTGTTACTGTCACGACCAAACAAAACCACATGTCTAAGCCACACCCCCTCCCGAAGCACATATACAAACAGAAACACGATGGAAATAGATATTGGTTGTTAAAATTTTACGTATCAGATACAATGTTAAAAATTGACTAACATTAGCCAATTCCGATGTTGATGCCGATTTATTTTGCATTCCGAAATATCGCATTCTGTGGTAGGAGAATATTCTTTTGCCCTTATATTGTAAAGAAGTATGACATAAACCAGATCTTCAAACGTGCTCCATGATCAGTTATGTTTAACATATTTTCTTTTTTTATGAACTGGAAATAACATTCTGTAATCTGCTCTGATCTCAGGTATTCAGAAGAGATACGAGTGTGCCAACTTTGGCTCTCAGGGCATTACCGTGGGCTGCTGGGACACCTACAGACATGACATAGACTGTCAGTGGATAGACATCACAGACGTAAAGCCTGGTGATTACATCTTACAGGTACCACATCTGGTCTGTTGGTTTATTCCTGTTCGTAGTTAGACTTCCTCTGGTGGAAAAGTCTGTCTCATTCCCAACCACAGCCGTCTTATAGACCAAACACTTAACACACAGAGCTCAAAGGATACTGAGCTCATACAGAGAAACAGACTTTTCCTTGGTTGCAGAATGAATTTAAACCTTGAACCATGTTTCTTCCTCCAGGTTGTGATAAACCCAAACTATGAGGTTGCAGAGTCGGATTACACCAACAACGTTATGAAGTGCCGTTCTCGGTATGATGGACATCGGATATGGACATACAACTGTCATATAGGTGAGACTAACGCCTTAAAAACCTGTTTTCTTCTGTAATAAGGATGAGATTGATTTTATTAAACATCAGAAAGCACATATTTATACTCATTATTGTTGAAAATCTATTTTTTCATTAATATTTTTCCACAATACAACACAGCATCTATTATCACAGTCAAGACTCTCTTCCCCAAATGTAATTACTAGATGCAGTTTGTTGTCAGTACATAGAATCAAAATTATTTTTAAATAAAAACTTTTTTCTACAGTACATTTTTCTTTCCAAACAAAAGACACATCAGGGATAATATCAGATGAAATTAACAGTTCAGTATGAATTATAAACATTTCAAGTTTCCAAAACCTGCACTAACAAGTAAATTGAACAAAAAGAGCTTCTAGGAAGTGAACTGAAAAAACTTTAATTTGTTTATAGAAATTCAGTAAACAAAAAAAAAACTGAAAAACGTAACATTTGTTTTAAATGTTACAGATACATGCAGTACAATTCAAATCCTGAGAATGAAGACATTTACTGTACAAAGGTGCAAAAAGTCCTACATGTGGGGGGGGTCCATACAAGTGCATCAAAAAAGTTTGAGTCATCATGCAATAAAACCCTAAAGAGCTGCTTTTTTTTTAGAATTCCTCTGATATCTTCTTAAACATTTCTTCAACAGTCATGTTTACTTTATTAATGATGCCAACAGGGAACAAAAGGAAGCATATAGATGAATAAAATCAACTTCTGCTTCAGAGAATTAGTGAAATCTTTTAGTCTCTTCGTGCCAACATGTTTGACTAAAGCAGACGAACACTGAACATTTTTGTCTTCAGCATGTCTTCTGCAGCCTCTGTTGGGGCTCCTCAGAGGGTCAGAGGCCATCTGATAGATACAGCTGTTAAAACCAAAAGGAAAAAGTGTAATGAGCTGATTGACCTCCCTCAGATGAAACAAGTAGCTACGCTCCTATCCGCCTCTGCTCACTGTTGATCTCATCTTTGTCCTTTCCCCCTCCCACTCCACAGGTGGAACATTAAGTTCGGACGTAGACGAGACATTTCCCGGACTGCTGACCAACCAGCTTTCCCACAGGTAGACTCCCAAGTGAGACCAGAGGGAGGACATCAGGGAAGCACATATTTGACAACCACTAGAGGGGGCTGTGTGACTTTTGCTTCCTTGGAGTAAAGCGGAATTATTTTTGAGCCCACAGCTCAACTGGTACAATGACCAGTTGTATGAAAAAGCTCAAACGGAGAACGGACTGCTTGCTTAGTAGATCTATTTACCAATTTCAACTGTATTTGTGTATTTCAGTGTGTTTTTTGTTTTTTTTCTGGATTTGACTTGGTGCTTTGAAATGTAATGAGAACTGTAGCCAAATAAGTTATTAAGCAATAGGTGCCTTCATTTACAGAGGTGGAAACAGATGAACGTTTGTGAACGGATGCTGATTCTGGATGGATTTAAACAGTCTTCTGTTACATTTGGTGCTACAAGTGGTCAGAATTCTGCACTGAATGTTTTCCCCTGAAGCAGCGGACAAGAAAAGCAGCCGTGTAAATCAAATTTCCACAAAATTGGACCGTTCAGGCATTCCTAATGTCTTTCAGATGTTACAGACGCCTGGACATTCTTAACGCTGTGTACTGAAACTGAAAAGGACCTCAGAACATGATTAACATAATAGCTGCAATAATAATGACATGTGTTCTCTTTTACATGTTAACTGACTGAAAGAGAGATTTATATTTTCTGGTTGACCTTCCAAGAGCTAACAGTTATTTGGATCTGGTTCCTGCGGCGTTTGACCATCTGTGAAGACTTTTCAGAAAATTTTACTCCAGAGTTTTTTTTGTGTTGCCCATTCTTGATTTTCTTTTAAAAATGTTCTATTTATTGTTTTAGTTTATGTTTTTAACATGCGTTGTGATCCGTTTATCCCATCTGCTTCTTTCTCGTTGTCTAAGTTTTGTTAAATTATTACCATCAGGGACTCTGGTTACATTGTGGAGTACTGTAACAGACACACATGTATGTGAAAAGGCCTCTTTATGGTTTTGTAAATGAGTTTGAATGTAGCAGCTGAAGCTGCTTTAACATTGAATGCTGGGGTGAATGTGTAAAATCATTACATTTTTAAATAAAATACAGTCAAAGCAGACTCTATTTCTTTTATTGCTTCATTATCATGACATACTGCATTTATGTGCACCTCTACGTTAGTCGTTCTGATAAAAAGCACCTAAAGTTGTGGAACACTCGTTTAATCAATACTTTTGCAGTGGTCTCTAGTAGGAATGAATGCCTTGTAAGTCGTACTCTGGGGATAAAACTAACAGACTGTCACATCACAGCTCAGCTTCAGACAGCAGGACCTGGACTCTGTATTTCCTGATATTTGCTAACAGCAACGCGACTCTACCACTGACTTTGTTTGCTCTGCAATGTTGATGTTTTATCTCCACAAATGACACAACTCTGAAGGAGTTCTGCCATGTGGTGGAGTTGCTAATGCTAACCGTTAGCTTCTACTAGTTGAGACATTCTCTGTTGTTTCCTGGATGCTAAACCAACAACAGCTCCGGTGGCCTAGTGGTAGAGTGTCCGCCCCGGGACTGGGGCTCGGGGTTCGAATCCCGGTCGGGTCATACCAAAGACTTTGAAAAAAATGGGACCCAATGCCTCCTCGCTTGACACTCAGCATTAAGGGGTTGGATTGGGAGGTTAAACCACCAAATAGTTCCCGAGCGCGGCCACAGCTGCAGCTCACTGCTCCCCACCACGGGGATGGGTCAAATGCGGAGATGTAATTTCACCATTGTGTGATGAATACTTGGGACTTTAACAGCCTTCCCTGTCGCGAGTCAATTTTGTGAGCCAAAATTACTTTGAACTTGTTATTTTTGTTCGTTTGCTCACCTGTAGCCATGCTATCTCAGTATCGCTGCACCCCACCGCGACCCCGTATGCCTAGAGCTCTGGTCACCATCCGTTTGGCAACAACGCAGTCTGTCCTGGGACGTTCCTTCACTGGTTGGATGAATTCTTTAGAGAAAAAAAACAAAACAAAAAAATATGTAACCTATGCAATTAGCACAAAGTTTTTACAAAATGACATTTATTGGGCTCTGAGGAACTCCTACCTGCCCGTCTCATGGCCTTCCCTTTGGCTTTTTTACTCCCTTCAGAAAGCATTCGTGTCTTTATCATTGGGTGGCTGATAGTGAGAGCACGGAGTGCTGAACATAAAACAAACATCTATTTTAGCCACTTTCAGCTTTAAATCTCCTAATCTTAATTTACAGTAAATTTCCCACCTGCTGCCTCGCTGGAGAAAACTCCCAGTGCGTGTGTGTTGTCCACCCACTTGATCTTCATTCCACCATGACTGAGATCAGAGAATTGTGGAAATTTACGATCTTTCAATTGCTTTTCTACGAAAATAGCTTTTTTAAATGCATTTTTCAAAAACACAATTTCACTATTGGCTAAGAGGTGGTATGTGACATTAGCCGGTTCCATGTGACGTAGCTGGACTGCCGTTGTGGGATATAAAAGCAGCCGAGTCTTGGCCACACCTCTGTAGTGAGTTGGAGTTGGGATAGCAAGCATTAACAGCTCGTCACTGGTGGCCTCATGCAACTCATGAGCCATTGGTTCAAAACAATACGGCTCAGGTCCGCTCACTTCCTGCTTAAAACACTCCTCCCTTTCCTCTCTGTCCTCTGGTGAAGAAGGCGGAGGGTAATCCTCTACCTCAAATGACTGCTCAGAGTCAAAGAAGCTAGCGTCGCTAACAGAGACGGACTGGGACAATAATTCAGACCAGGAATTTACTACAATTCCAGTGCAGACTAGGAGGCGTGCTGCTGTTTCTCCGCTAGAGAGGGATGCGTGAGTGTTTGTGTGTTTCTGTTAGCGGCGCAATTCTCTGATGGAGATTCGAGGGGGGGGGGGGGGGTCTGAGCCACTGTCAGAGCTATCCTCTCGGTCTGCCAGGCAATGCCTCCTTCTGGCGCATTTTTCAAGAAGGAAGTGTGGGTGGAGTAAGGCTCTGGTAGGAGGGTGACTTGCTCTTTAAGGAGCTGAACTCTAGCCTCACCTGTATTCAGCAAAAGCATCAAGAAGGTCTTTTGTCTTGAAAATAAACGGGAAGTTGTAGATTTCAATTACATGGCCAAAGTCATCTGAGTTTAGCAACACCTCCTCAAACACAGAGTAGTCGTTATGAACCAGATTAATGGAGACAGCTTCTGTGTCTTTAAGATGTGCCTCAATCTGAAAGAAAAGCAAATATAAAACAAAACGTTTTTTTTACTGTCAGGATCTAATTATACTCGTGTTTAATCATCAATGTACAATTAATATTAAAGAGGTCCTTCACTCAAAAAACAGTTTTTAATTCTTATTTCTGATTAGAATTGGTCTCTGAGTTTCAAGAAGGAAGTGTGGGTGGAGTAAGGCTCTGGTAGGAGGGTGACTTGCTCTTTAAGGAGCTGAACTCTAGCCTCACCTGTATTCAGCAAAAGCATCAAGAAGGTCTTTTGTCTTGAAAATAAACGGGAAGTTGTAGATTTCAATTACATGGCCAAAGTCATCTGAGTTTAGCAACACCTCCTCAAACACAGAGTAGTCGTTATGAACCAGATTAATGGAGACAGCTTCTGTGTCTTTAAGATGTGCCTCAATCTGAAAGAAAAGCAAATATAAAACAAAACGTTTTTTTACTGTCAGGCTCTAATTATACTCGTGTTTAATCATCAATGTACAATTAATATTAAAGAGGTCCTTCACTCAAAAAACAGTTTTTAATTCTTATTTCTGATTATAATTGGTCTCTGAGTTTACACAGACTGAACATGAAAATAGTCTCCTACACCTATCTCCTGCATTAGCTTCTGATAGAAAATAGATGGTGAAACTCTAGGATTTGAAAATCCTGATAGATCTACGTCACACTGTCACTTAACATTCATGGACTCACCCATCTTGACTCACGACGGGGAAGGCTGTTGTTGGTTTAACATCCAGGAAACAGCTGAGACCGTCTCGACTAGTAGAAGCTAACCGTTAGTATTAACAACTTCACAACACAGCAGAACTCCTCCAGGCTTGTGTTATTTGTGGAGATACAACATCAACGTTGCAGAGCAAACAGAGTCAGTGGTAGAGTCGCGTTGCTGTTAGCCAATCAGAGTCAAGATGTTCAAATAGCAGGAAATAAGACTCCAAATCCTGCCGTCTGAAGCTACTTTCTCCTCTGGCTGAACTCTCCGTAATGAAACAGGCACACTGAAATTTTATTTCCCCAGAGTACGACTTACAAGGCATTCATTCCTACTAGAAACCACTGCAAATATATTAAAAATATATGTGAAGGACCTCTTTAAAAGAAAAAAAGACAGCATGGATAAAAATTACCTGTAACTTACCTGTCTGAATACATCTTCCATTTCTGTGCTCGTGTCTTCCGTCTCAACACTGTCTGACCCAAAAGCAAGGTCCATGCGCTTGTCATCACCTAAGTTCATCTCAACAAAGGACTGAGTCAGGTTCCAAATGGGAGCCTCGTTTTCGTGCAGCTTTAGTGACTTTAGTGGTTTTTCCAGAAGACAAGGCCTTGCACAACTATCAGTTTTACTCTTCACTACTTGGGAATTTGATTCCAATGGAGAAGAGGACAACAACTTTGTATATTGGGTAGTTTCAGTACACAAACAAGAGTCTGATGGACCGCTAACAGAGTTGCTGCTACAACTTTGCATGTCTTTTTTTGCTGTGGAGCCTTGGGAGTTCTGTTGAGACCGTCTCTCACGTGCACCTCGTGGAATGTAGAGGGGCCGGTCTGGCCGTTTAGGGCCTCTGCTTTGTGATGGGCCTGGAGGTTTGGGCTTGATGCTGCCGGATGTCTCGTTTTCACTAAGCAGCTCTTCATAACAGCAGTCGCAACTTTCAGAGTTGCTGTCTTCATCTGACTCACCCCTACAAGACAGCAAGGAGAAAAGACTTCACAAACTTTAAAATGCTACTGATGACGTTCACACATAGACTTAGGGTTTTTGCAGAACCTGAGCTCACAAGGGCAGACCACTACCCGACGGCAACAACTCTCCCCTACAGAGAAGGTGGTGAGCTCTGGAAAATCCTCAACAGTTCTGTGAATCAGATACCGCAGTCTGCTGGATAGTGGGGGGAACAGGAGGACACTGGACAGAGACACAAAGAGCATGGCAGCTTTAAAATAAAATAAGCATGATGTTTTGTTACAAACTAACAGACATCCACACACACAAAGATATAAACAATATTTTATACCAACTGTGCAGATTTCTTTAAAAAATGTGCATAAACTTTCATTATACAGCACAATAAAGTTAAGAATATTTACTTGTATTGCTGAAAGTCAGTGCAACTACAGATTATTATTGTCATTGAGTAAAAAATTGACATAACACAGAAACGTGTTGGTTTCAGTGGTGATGATCCATGATTGGTAATCAGATGTACCTTTTATGGTGGTTTTCCTGCTGGAATGTTTCCAAATCATCCATGACATGATGCAGGAAGTGCCTTTCTTGCTTTGGCAGATAATTTCCATCGAAACAAGGAAATGCCAGGATGAACACTGAAATACAGCGCCTGCTGACAAAAGGGAGGAGTTGTTTTAAAATGAATGAATGAATCTTTATTTCAATTATGCACCATTTTTACAGTTTTGAGCCTTAGTAAGATTACAGACTTAAACAGCTCTGCATCAAAACATACAGTATGTGGAAAAAACTGGAATAGTTTATTTCATGCTAAAAGCAAAACTTTTAAAATCACATTATTTGATTTGTCAATGTTTGCATCTGTGGAATCAGACCAGCTCTAAAAGATTGTTCACACCTGAACTGAACTATTCTATAATCTATGCTCAATGTTATATATGGTTTCAATCATAAACTGTGTGCAGAGTATAGGTTTGAACCATCGACTGTAACCCTCATTAATTGGAACAGTGTACAATAAACATGAATGTATTCTTTTTGTACTTTGACAGACTGAGTATTGAATTAAAGCTGATTAATAATGTCTATAAGCCAAACAAATCAGTGGAATCATCCTTTAGCTAAATGTAGAATCAGAAGCTAACTAGGCGGCGGCGGATTTAGAACTTTAAACAAACCTATTTTTGGACGTCGTTTTTAAATTACGTGTCGTTCTAACAACCACGTCCTGCTTTGACTCACCGTTAAGGCTGAAACGTTGTTTCGACTCAGTAAAAACCCTCCTTACATAGGTGGGTCAAATAAATATAGTTACCCGTTAGCATACTGACCCGCAGGAAGTAGTTTACAACGGCGAGGATAACATATCCGGTCTGTTACTTTCAGAATAAAAGCAATTTGAGGCAAACTTCAGGAAACTGAAATTTATTCTGACGAAATACCAATATTCAAAAGAAAATTTTATAAAACACAATGTAAAACAATCATCTGGAGAGTTTACATTTCTGTAATTTCCAAGAATAATGAATAGGACAATATTTGCAACACAAGTACACAGCAGAACCTAATTTGGGAGATATAACTTGAATAATGCACAGATTAATTTCACAAAATGTTCTGGATTATAGTAAACTTGGTAAATATGCTCCAATTTGGAAGCCACAAAAAGTCTACAACTACAAGTTTACAACTTCTGAAACATCCCTCAACCCCTCCCACCAAAAAGTTTACATTCTTTTTGTTAAAGAAACCGTTTATTTGAACAAAGCTTTAAGCCATTGGTGGTCCTCGAGGGCCACAAACACACTTGATGAATGGGTTACCGTCTGCAGAACACAAGAAGTCGTAGAGATAATGCAACGACTGAAACCAATGAGTTGAAGCATGGAAACCGAAACATGCAGGATAGCTAAATTTGTAGTGTGCTTATATTTTTAAAATAAACCTCGTGGATAACAAATTATTTTCAAAAATGTTGTGCCGCTTCTAAACATAATGCTACAGATTTTTCGAAATGTTCTTCCTGTAAAACACAAAAGTTATTTGGAAAAATTAACACTTTACACATCAACAATTCTGCCTGTTTTAGCTATTTTCCTGCTCCAATGAACCAGATTCAGTGGCTGAATTACCTCTAAAGAATATCCACAAGTTCTGCAGAAGCCTAAACACTTTGATTCAAATCAGGCCTGTTGGAAAAGAGAAATATCTAAAACATGCAGGACGGTGGCCCGTAAGGCCACAAGACTGCTATAACCCTACCAACATGTTAACACTACATAGAACTATGCAATACAATGAGTGCCATGTACTGCCAATTAATCACACCTAATCTGGATCAGTATAAAATCTGGCATTTTTACATTTTGAAAACATTACATACACCAAATCATTTGGAATTATGTGATTTAAAAAGAAGCAACACAATGGCACGGTTGATTAAGACTGGTTTGGATCAACTGGGGTCACAATTTAGGCAATGATTGTGTAAAAAAAGACAAGAAAATACACACAGAAACACAAAAAGGCAGAGGTGTCCTAATAAATAACAGGAAAAAGGATTACATGAAAATAATACATGAAGTTCATGTGAGTGTGTCTGCTCACGAAGAGTATCTGGTCAACCAATAAGCCGAGGTAAAGAGAAGAATTATGTTGGAGGCTATAACCATAAGTGTTTGTGCTAACGTTCTGGAGGTCTTAATAATTTAGAAAAATCACATGTCTTCTCTGAGATTACTTTCACTGACAACAAAAACAAGCCTTGTGAGTGGGCTTTTTGTTTCTTTCTTTGAAGGGAGCTGTTGGAATCCTGGAATTTTCTTATCTACAGAAACGTTGTCGTGTTGTTGTTTTTTAGAGCTCCAAGATCATTTTCCAAGTGAAGTCGACTCTCATTAGAAATACATCTGGAAGTTTCTTTATCTTCCAGAGCCGATACTTCTGTCTTCAAAGATGGTAATTTCAACCTGAAAATGGTAAGTTAAAGAAAAATCCGCAATTCACAATCAATATAAAAAAATTTACCACCAAGAATAACAGCAACCATAATTTTAATTTAAAAAAATAGGTGACAATATTGCTCAAACATCTTCCTGCTGAATTTCTGTACATCTACTCATTTAACATTGGATTACTTTTAAGGACTTTAGTTTGAAGGAGGGTGTTTTGAGTATTTTCTGTAGTAACCTGCAAATCAAACAAGCACTTACTTGAAAGCAACAAATTATGGGTAAATTTCTTAATTTAAAACCTTGATATGGTTATTTAACACCGTTTTCTGTATAACGCCAATTTCTTAGTGGACGACGGTTGCAGTAGCAGCTCTTAATTAGTGGCACAACACAGGCATTATTTCAGTGAAGGAGTGTATAATATTCTAGTTAAGTTACAAAAATGAACCAATTCTTCCATACTTTGAGTCAACAACCACAGAAACAGAAGATTTGTGTTGGGAATGTTAGGTACACCAGGGAAAACAATTTAAAAACAAATATACTCCTGATTACGTCTCTCATAGCTGGCCTAAATGGTCTTAAAAATTTAAATGAGCAAAATTAAGGATACGACTCTGAGGCCTCTCTCGATGGGGTCTGTCAGCAACAAGCCCCTGGGAGCATAAATCTTCTCATTCTGATCCTTTATGTATCTCGCAATCTTCTTCAACACCTTTGCATGGACAGGGAACAGCACAGAACATCATCATCATAACAATCATGTCAGTCTCTACACAAGACACTGATAAACTGTGCCATAGAGGTCATCCCGTTGAATCAGTTTACCTTCTCATAATGTGTCTCCATACAGAGGAAGATGGTGTAGGCCGTCACACAGGCCAGGCAGCCCTCCAGGTAGGACTTCCCCCCGAGTTTCTCTGCCTCAGCATACAGGTTATTCAGAGTCTGGATGGTCTCATCAAACTGCTGCTTATCCAGCTGAAACCGTGCCAACAGTTTAAACTCAACCCTGACATAAATGTCAACAACCAGCTAAATGCTACTTACCCTGGAGTCAAGTTCGGAGGGGAACTTGGTCTGAAACTTGCATATGGTTCCGGAGCTGTAGTCCCTTTGAACATACACCTTAGAGGAGACAGCTGGCTGCTGGAGGTCCTGTAAGCTGTGGGTCTGAACAAAAACCAAACTAGCTAACACAAACTCTCTGACGTACGCCACATATTGGTGCCACACGCTAGGTTGATTAAAACAGATAAGCAGTGAGTAAAATACCGTCTTACAACAAGCTACATAGTTAAGAACGACCTATGGTTACGCTAAAAGACAAATGAATTGCAAAATTTGACAGATACTGGGTTTGTTTGGGATATCGTTAGCTAATATAACACGTAAGCTTACGTGATTGACTGCTCGATGCTGGTGACAAAATCAGGGTTTTAAACCCAAAATAATTAACAATGGAACCATAAAACGATTTAAATAACCGCTTCTGTAGTAAATATCTATTCTTTAAGGGGAACAAACCATGAAAATATACCTCAGCCATAGCGAAGGATTCTCCCGAAGCTGCGACGCATCCGTAACTGTAACTAGTCCAATTTCCGGTTCATGCTTTTCAAAATAAAAAGGTCCACTTTGGACATTCATGCTTTAAAACGGAATTCTGATTAAAATTCACATTCCCTTTTGTCACTGACCAGAATACAAGATATATATTTTCCTAATTTTTATGAAGCTTTTTTATCATTAAGCTAACGTAGTCAGTCCAGATAGAAAAATCTTGAACATTAAGGACTCTATTTGAACACTACAAATTGTTAAAATATACGCAATTTAAACAGTGTATTGTTAAAATATAAACGCCCAAATTAGAATTTTTACAGATTTACTTTGAAGGTTGACACACCCAAACCGGAAGTTTAATTTTTTTTCACGTTCAACGTCACTCTTATTTGCATCATTTCCTTTAGGTTATCAGACCCATTATCATCCACTATCCCAGATAATCTGAGACCATTACATAGAATCCCTAGATGAAATCTAGTCCCTTATCAAAATGCTCATCTCATAAAATATGAAAAGACAGAGAAACAAGGAATGTCTTTTAGTAAAGTTTATTGAATCAGGGTCTTTTTTGACTCATTCACTGTTTGCTGTATGTTTAGTCGTCGAACAGACCGAAGCCCATGTCATTATCCGATTCCTCAGACTCCTCCTTCACCTCCTCCTTAGCAGCTGGAGCTGCAGCAGTCACTGCAGCAGCTACAGGTGCTGCGACAGCAGCAAAAGCAGATGGGTCAGCCAGGAAGGCTTTGACCTGTGGAGGAAACATCTGAGTGTTAATTACCTAGTGATGGTTGTAGTCAAAAATAAGTACTCAAAAGATGTGGATATTATGAAACATGCCTTTTGCATATTGATCAACTGTTTAGCACAATATATGCTACGCCAACATGTTTACAAGTTAACCAGAAATAGTTTAAAGCAGAACGAGCCAAACACCTTGTCTGCCAGAGGGAAGGAGTAATTTGTTTCCACAGCGACAGCCAGGACTCTCTTGTAGCCATTGATGACAGAGTGGGGGACAGAGGCCAAAGTGGGATAGCCAATCTCCAGACACACACTGGCGATGTTCCTCACACCCTGGACAAGTTAAGAAAAGTGCAATTTAGACATACAATATCCCAAAACATTAAAATTTTATACAACCTTTGTGCCCCACCTCCAAGAACCTGGTGTGCAAAGAAGCCTCTGTGATGTCAAGCACCTCAGGGCTGTAAACACTGCCATTGTCATACACTTGCTGAATGATGAGTCCAAAGGAGAAGGGTGAGATGTTCAACATGTTGAGCAGAGTTGCCTCGCTGGCACCAACTTTGTCACCAGTCTTGATCAAGCCGACATCACTCTAAACAACCAAAAGCAGCAGTTACTGGGTGCACAGTTTGCCTCACTTTTGAGAATTTCTAACAATGCATTGTAGTAATTTCCATCTCAAATTAAAAATTAGAACACATTTGTCTAAAACTCACCAAAATTTCAATGGTTCCTCTTGAGATTTTGGTGGTGATACCAAGAGCCTGGAAGAAAGAGGTCTTCTCAGGACCCAGGCCAGTATTCTGGGCTGGCACTGTCACATCACAAGGGGCGATGGCTCCAGCACGAGCAGCTGCAGGTACCTGAGAAATAATAAAGTAACCTCTTAATTTCATTGTCAAACAAAACCTTTAATGTTAAACCTAAAACGAGGCAGATTCTATAGCCAGTTATGAATGTCTGAAACCTTACGTCCCTGACAGTCAATACATAGTGACAGACAGGGATAGCGAGGAAACAAGTCACTGTTTGCAGGGGGAACGACAACGCAGTACTGAACTGGCTGCATTGTAACTTATCCTGCACACTAAAGAGACCTACGCACAAAAATATGCTTTTAAATCTAAACTCTTTAACATGAAGATTTTTAGCAACAATTCCTTTAATAACCATAGATCTTAGCATTTCTGTACCAGACACTTATTCGTTTACCTTATTGGCCAGCAGCAAGTCCCTGACCTCAGTCAGATCCTCCTTGGTGAAAACAAAACCCACATTTCCTTTAATGTGGGGAAGAAGTCTGTCAAAACAAAATATTAGCTATTTTAGACATCAAAGAGTTTTTATAACAAATAATCTTTAGTTACACTTGTCTGAGACCTTGCGTCCCTGGCTGCCGGGGGACATAGACAGACAGGGATAGCTGGAGACATGTTACTTTCAGCAGGGGGAACGACAATACAGCACCACACAAGCTGTACAGTAGATATCCTGCTACATGGAAAACAACAAAAAGCTGGATAAATGTAAAACTCACTTCTCCAGGGCAGGATTGTTTTCCAGGTGACCACGGATGGCTTTGCGCATCATGGTGTTTTTACCCATCAGCACCACAGCTTTCCCACGCAGAGACAGACGGATGGTCTGCATCTGCTTGGAGCCCACGTTGTCTGCCCCCACGATGAAGCATTTTGGATAATCATCCAGAAGTTGCTGCAAATAAAACACCGTATTAGGATTAACTGAATTGTTAAAACATGCCTAATCGAGTCCGCGGTTAGCGAAAAGTCAAACTTACGATGATTTTCATAAAATAGTTGGACTTCCACGTGGCCCTGTCTTCCCTGGGCATCTTGACAGTGCTTCCAAGGATCGCTTTACAGCCGGTTTAAAGACAAGGTGAAATCTATAAACGGGAAACATTGAGTTTTAACCAATATAAATACAGAATAAATACCACATATATTAGAAAATCTACTCCCCCATGAGGTCTACGGCTAACATTAGCTGATTAGCCTTAGCCAAACAGGCCTCGCTAACCTTAAATGCATTACGTGTTTAGAAAAGGACAAAAAGCTACACATCACTGGGTAGCGCATTTATATAACGTCAATGTACATTTTAAATACAATACAAAACATCCATGTACTTTTATTGTACTTCTGACACAACAAGGGAAATGCTCACCGCGTAGCAGGGCGCGTGAAAGAAAGAGGAAGAGGTTGGCCGCGAGAAGTATTTATTCAAAACTGTCGACCAATCAGAGCACAGAGGCATGCGTAAATTTCACAGTCATTGGACCATATTCCTGTCAATCACTTTAGTAACTAACAATTGCTTCCGGGTCAACTTTAAAGTATGGTCGCTGTCTCCAGAAGTTTTGTCTCCACAAGTGAGAAACTTGTTCTCAAGTACAGGTCGTATTAAATCAAAGCGGATCCATTGTGGATCCTTTCACTTGCATTCATCTTTTCGTTCTTTTGGGTCTCGGTATTTATACAGTCGATGTTCTGGGCACAGGGACCCATGAGCCGACCGGAAGGGGAGGAGACTTAGCAATTCTTCTTCTTACTAGGTAACACGTGAACGATGGCGCTTTTCCCTGTCCACTTTCCGTCTGAAGTCTGGAACCACATTTTTGAGTATCTGTCAGCGACGGATAAATTCAGCGTCCGGGCATCATGCAGGTTTTTCAAAAAGCTCATCGACCATTGGTCTGTTTGGAAAAGCTGGACTGTTGTTTTGAGTTTTAAAAATGGCCCAAGTTACAACTCTAAGTTCTGGGACATCCTCCGTCGCAGAAAGGTGTCCAGCGTGGTGATGAGGAGCACCAAAACCAAGGACTGGAGTCACCTTTCTCTGGCTCTTCCTACCCTCACCACATTGATTATGGATCAAAACTCCAATGGAAACCTGAACTTCATCCAGGACTTCTCACACCTGAATCGCCTGGCCATCAGAAGTAGTGTTGTGTTGTTAGATTTACACACAAAGACCCAGCTCCAGCATCTCACTCACCTGAGCATGTGTGACGTTTCGTTCCCCAACAGATCTAATTTGAGCTTTTTAAATTTGCTGCCTTTCCTCACCAATCTCACATCTGTGGTGTGCCATAATGCCAACATTTTTGGACAGCGTGACAGGATGGTTGACACACTTGTTTCCATTCTGCCCAAACTGAAGCATCTCTCTCTGTCTGCTAAGTATATCAGTCCCCAGAGAGATGGATCTATTTTGAAAGCAGTCACATCCTTATCCAGTCTTGAACTTATTGACTGCTTGGAACATTCATCGCTGGAAGATGCAACGCAGATGATATCTGGCTTGAAGAATCTTCGTGTTTTCTTCAAATATTCACATCAGGAGAGGCCAGAAGCATTGGCCACATCTGTAGTTTACCTGAAAACGTGGCTGAGTGAATCCGCCCAGCTGGCTAACCTGACTGTTGTCAAAGGCCCACCTGTGAGGAGGTATGCCACCTCCATCCCAGCCACAGTCACCAATCTCACACTGTGTGTTTCAGGGTTGTCCCCTAAAGACTTGGCAGCTGTGGCTCAGCAGGTGCCCAATCTCCTCCATCTCCACATTGATCCTTGGCCTTCACATCTGGGAGCTCTCACCGCTCGCATCCCAGAATTATTTCCAAAGCTCAGAAGTCTCAAACTTCGCCAGGATCACGTGCCTGAGAAAGAGTTCTTGCGCCTCCAGCAGCTGCAGGACCTGGAGTACTTGGAGATTCTGGATAGGGGGAATTGGTCTGATCTTTACAAAAAGCTTCAGGCTCTAACAAAGAACAGACTCCGGGTTGCAACTTCAACCCCCCAGAGAGACGCTTTTCTCTGTTCTTGTGTCTGCCAGGTGTATTGAACTTCATTAACAGCAGAACATCCAACACACACTTGAACTGACATTTACTTGAAGTGATGCTCACTCAGATTTATGACCAAACTATTAATCTGAGCTTTGCTAGCTCAGCTTGTGGCCCTCCTTCCACTGTGTACCAAAGATTTATTATTCAAGTGCATGACCTATGAACATCTTAGGTCACATTTTATATGGGAAAATAAACCAAAGAAGTAATGAAACAATGGCAGAAAAAAAGACTTGATATTTTATTTGCAGATGTTTACCAATCAGGGCCCAAAAAAGCCTTTTTACATCTCACCCACATAAGTTTATGGCTCATGATGAAATTCAAATAGTAAACAATCACATGAACGTTTTTTCCACGAAGCAGGTCACATATTTGCAGTAAAAGTAATAAGCTTTATTGTTCTCTGATGAAAGCAAAAATAAGGCAGTTTGTGCGATCAACAAGTACGAGCAAAATGTATTTTTTTACAGCACCCACATTCACCCCTGCTACATCCCACCCATCTGATTCTGCTACAAGTGAACGCGGTGTGTGCTGATTGAATGAGTACAGCAAAATCCTCCTCAGCTCTTCTATTACAGTGTTTAATTCAGCTCAAATACACCACAGCAGTGAAGCCTTTTCCAGAGTTCAGCCCAGAAAAGGTGAAATCTCAGGAAAGCCTGAGGTTTCCACAGTGTGTACGACCTTATTGCATTGACACGTTTGGCACAAAAAGCAATGAAACCTTGAATGTGATTAATGCGTTTTGACTTCTGCATGGATTAAAATAAAAGGCAATGTTCTCCCCTCCCTTATTATAAAAACATACAGTATATCAGCCAAAGTCAGAGTGGTGATTAAACAAAAATCAAATGCATTATTTTTGCTAAGGCCTGGCCCTGGTTTGGGGTCGTTGTCTGAGTCCTGACCAGCAAATAATAGCATCCATCAGCGACTGTTGCACTGATGCAATTAAAAAGGATCACAGTTTATGATTTATAATAAAAATGCAGGATGCTGCGTTTCCTCTGAAGTCTGACCCACTGGAATCTAAGCTGGTGGATGTCTGAAGGAATGGGACTTGGGTAAACTCTTGTTACAGTAGGCTACATACTAACAGAGCCAGCTCTTTGCATAAAAGTGTGAGCCTTACTGGCTCAAAAATACATTTTCATCAAAAAACAGACAAAACACAGTTCTGTCACCATGTTGAGTGATTACAGGTATAGAAATTTAGATTCTGATTGTAACAGCAACTGGCAGCTGGTTCTTATAAAACTAAATAAAACAAGCATGCTTCTGTTCAAAATGCACAATCACTGTAAAGCGTACATATTGATTTAATACAATAATTCAGATAAGTGGCAAATTTTCAAAAATATAATTAGTCTAGATTGTTTCTCTTTAATCACGGTGAGCAAATACAGCAGAAAAACACCCGTTCATAAAGATAACCTCCTTTGTTGTAACTTGTTTTTCCTCATAAATTGCACCACAGTTTAAACCATTTATAACCATAGATAACAGATTTATAGACCTGATTTTTAAAAAGAAGTTTTTGAAATCATTAAGCTTTAGATGAGCATTATAAATGTACTTAAATACATTGTTGTGGTTTAGTTAGAACGGAGTTCTTTCTATGGTTTAAAGAAAAATTTAAACACCATAATTTTCCATTTGATTTTAACAACAAAGTAAAAGAAACTGTATGCTAAAACTAAGGGTAGTTGTAGAAAAAGATGAACTAATCTTGATGACACTGACGTTTAAAATAACTTTTAAGATCACGGAGCACTCAGGTGAGTAAAGTTTTTAATCTGCGCAAAATCAAAAGATTACACGTTTCAACGCCAAATGTGCCGTCGTCAGATTTAGCGTTGAAACATTAGCGTGCAGTCTTTTGATTTTGCACAGATTAAAATCTTTACTCACCTGAGTGCTCCAGCTCTCCTACTTTCTTTACTTCATTGTCCTCCAGCTGTGCGAGCACCGGTGCAGCGGATGACGCGCAGAGCACCGCATTGAACTTTTAACATCATATTTGAAGTTCTTAGACTTGTATGTCAAAGAAGTGAAGAGGATGTGTGTCTTTGTGCAAGTACTTATTAAAAGTGTTCATGGTTATCTTAAATGGCACCTCATAAGCTAGAAAAATACCTGTTTTTTTAGCACTCATTGGCCAAACACTGCACATTCTACACTCGTATTAAATTGAAACTTTAGGTTAGCCATCAATGGTCCATGCAATCAAGCAGTTTATCAGATCTGCAGAAAACTATGTCAACATAGGCTCACCACCATGTGATACAAGGTCTTGCCCTGCACTGTAGGAAGAAAATACTTGAGTTAAAATGGTTTATGTACACAAATACAAGGGGAAAGTAGCAACTTTCTAGCTTGTTCCTGTCGCAAGCAGGAATAAAAATCTAAATAAAAATCTCTTTGGGCTCTGTTAAAATGTCTTGAGTCAACGTGGACGTCAAGAGAAGTCTGTTCAGTGTCGTAGCTAATAGAAATTTTCTACTCTTGTGTTTTCAAAAAATGTGTTAAAAACCACTGACTTGTAGATGCACTTGGACACCTGTGCGTTCAGACTTGCACATGTTTGCAGACACAACAGACATGAAGCCTAACTGAAGAGTTTGACAAAGCAGCCGTGGCAGTAGGGCTTGTCGTTCTGCTCTTTGAAGGTGCCCTTGTTCAGCTGCTTGAGGCAGAAAGCACACACAAAGTGCTCCGGGTGAAACTTTTTCCCCATGGCCGTGATGCAGCGGCCTGTGATGGGCTTCTGGCAGCCAGAGCACAGCGAGCCACGCCTCTCGTGGTAATGAGCCTCACAGTATGGCTGGCCATCGTGGTCAAAGAAGCTGCCATTTATGAACGGTGTGAAGCACTCCTGAAAAAGAAAAGAAGTTTATACAATTTATTTTGTAAACTTTCAGTTTGATTTGGTAGTGACATGTTCAGGGGCTCACCCTGCAGACGAAGCATTCGGGATGCCAGAGTGAATTCAGAGCAGAGATGTAGTTCTCGAGGATGGCTCGAGTGCAGCCGCCACATTTAGGGGCAAACATGTCAAAGTAGTCCTTTCTGCAGAATGCCTTTCCATCCTTCTCATGGAAACCTAGAGGGCAGCAAAAGTACAGGCTCACTGAAACTCGATGATCATTTAAATAACCTTCTGTTTGGATGATCTGATTAAACACAAGCCAAGGGGGGTTGTGGCTGGTACCTTCTGGTCCAAAAAAGGCTCCACACTGGGCACAGAAGAAGTGATCTGGGTGCCAGGTCTTGTCCAAAGCTGTCACTACTTTCTGTAAATACAAAAAAGTGGAAAATGATTACTCCATTGCAATTTATATATTATTAGACTAAAATAGACAAGTAAAAGTCAATGTGTGGGCATGTTTAGCTGCCATTTCATAAGTGAACCATCAGTGGAGGCCAGGAGAGGGCAGGCTAAGTCCACAGACTGGAGCAGCGTGGGAGGTGCAGGAATGATAACACGTTTTCCAGCAGCTTCAGCCGTGAGCTCCATCAGTTTTAATAAAGTCTAAAACATTTTCGGATGTTAATAATTACATATAAACCAGGGGGACAATTTTTCTTGTACTAAAGTGATTCTAGGAATTCTCCACCAGGGGGAGCAATGTTGTAAAAAGGAGTGATTTGTATTAAGTTAACTTTAACAAAACCAAACCCAAAGTAAAAACAGAGGAGCGTTATATTCAACCCTGCCTGTGACTAATGCTTTTGTTGTGTTAGCAGTGGTTCAGGAGGTAGAGCAGGTCATCTGGTAATTGGAGGGTTGCTGGTTCAATCCCAGCTCCTTTCACTTGCCTTTCTGCCTCACCTCAGTGTAGATCACTGGAAAACCAAACTGAAGTGCTAACTGATTATATGAGATATTGCAGTTATTTTATTAGAGCGTACATGTCATTTTGTAGATTCGACCAAAACAGTTATAACGCCACTTCTCAACATATAGTTGGTCTTAGTTTGGCATCAACTTCGGCATCAAAGTTGGCAAATGATTTACATTCCTTTGAGGAATGCATTTGAAATATGAATCAATTTAAAACAAACACAAATAAACAAACATCCTTCAGGTTCCGCATTTATATTGTTTTTACTGAAAAATGAAAATCTCAGTGGCCCCCTCTGACCTTTAGAGGACAAAATCCTAGAAAGGAAGGAAGTGAGTAGTGATGACTTAACTGGAAAGCAAGCAGCGCATGAGGATCAGTTAGGAAGCCTTGGCCATGACTCAAGCTGGCCTACTGATCACTGTCTGCTTCTCTTCAAATGCTTCTGGCACTATGTGTGTGTGTGTGTGTGTGTGTGTGTGTGTGTGTAAGAGCAGTGACTAGGGGGAACAAGAGAGACTGTGTCACCATGAAGATAAGCCTGAGTGCTGACAAGTGGGAGAAGAGAGTATCGTGTAGAGACAGGGGCAGTATCAGTGTTGGTCGGCTTATTTAAAAACTCAAAACCTAAAATTAAAAACAAAGAAAATAAGTTCTTGTGAAGAGTTACTGCAGTGTATTAAAAACTAAAATGTCTAGCTTTAAATAGTTCACTTAGAACTTCAGTAGTGTTGGATTTTATTTTACATTCCAGAGGAAAGTGGTTGGTCACTTCACATCAGCTGTTTCTAGGTCAGCGAGTGTCTGAATAGTCTGCTTTTACAAAGACAAGCAGTTTCCATCATCTAGTGATTTTTCCACTAAAGCCTTAAGCCATTAGCTTATGAATAAATAAATATCATTACCTGCCTATTTGCTGCATGTATGTCAGTGTGTGTGTGCATTACTAACATCCAGTATGGGTCCATTACAGTAGTGGCACCGTGGTGAGAACAGGTTGTGGTAGTCCTTCTCGCAGTAAGGCTGCCCGTCACGCTCGAAGAAGTTCCTGGAGCCTATCTCTTCCTGACAGTGGGTGCACACAAAGTGCTCCGGGTGCCACGTTCTGCCCATGGCGGTCACCACCTGGTGTGGGGAGACACAGTGCATTAAAATATGATGAGTTTGCTCAGAAGAAGAAAAGAAAAAAACCTGCAGCACTGCAGGCAGTAAGAGGGGGAAGGATTACTGAACACAGAGGCAGACGTATATTCAAATGTAAATCTAAGTTCAAAGTGGTATTTCATTTTCTGGTGTTCGTGAAATCCAGTGGTAGAGACATAACTGCTCTAAATCTAGCAGGAGAATGACATCTGAAGATGAGTTTCATACTGCAAACTTGAGAAAGTATAAAACACAGAATGCAGACAGCATCTTTACATCAATGAAACTAAATAAAAACAGACACGTTTATGAATGTGCTCATGGAGTGACTAACATTAAGCAGTCAGCACAGCATTCTGTATCATAAACAAATAAATCTGGAGAGCAAGCTTCTTTTCATCACACTGCTAGAAAACTGCCAGGATGGTGTTTTAAAAGCCCGCCAATCTTCTGTCTGTGAGATAATGCCTACTTAAATAAAAACAGGATGTGAAAGTTGGATGTGGCCACCTTAAAGGGACTCAGTGGTTTATGAAGAGCAGTTTAAAAGCCTGAAGTTTCGTTTTTGGTTGATGCCATATTTGGATTTTAGCAAAGATCCATCAAGAACTGAAGGACACGGTACAGGTCACTCTCAAGCCTTTTTCAAAAACAATGCTGCAAAGCAGAGGTGGCATCATGGAGCCTTTGGTTGTTCCTAATTGGTCAGCCTGTGGCGGTAATGTGGTGCGATCATGTGTTTTTACACAAAAGAATACACAATGGTGGTATAAAGGAGGTGTGGGGGCGGTCTCTGTGCTGTTACATCCTTTTAGTTGACTTGTTTTTTATCCTGATTGAAGTTCTTTTCACAAGCTGCTGGTGGCTGTCCCTCACCGTCCCTGTGAACTGCGATCTGTGCTTCAGCTCTAACGTCCAGAAGCTCCCAGATCTCTGCATCGCTCCAGTTTTCCATCTCAGCTGATACCGTTTACAAAAGTGAAACTCACTGCCCGCGTTTACTTGCATTTTAAATATGGTTGCCAGTCGGGGCTAGGCAGACATTCCAGATGTGGTCATGACATCACCATCTGTTGCAGGAAGGCGTGATCTCCATTCAGAAGTCAGGTGTTGAGGTAATATTACTATCAAGCTTGGCGGCTCAAATGGCGCAATATTCTTCCCTTTCCACATTGCCGCCACATTCAAAGGACGCACTGGTGGCAGTATTACCCTGATACACCACCACAGTGTGTCTTTTGAAACTAGTTTCAAAGTGTTCCAGCATGAAGGAGTATGCAATCCCAAGACTTGAGGTATACATTTTAAATCTGAGTTGCAATTTTGCTAGAGAAAAAAAAAGATCACGTTCATATAAAGGTCTGTAGGGCTTTCTTTGGTTTTGGATCTTGCATGCAATCGGTTTTTAAGAGAACTGCAGTGTTAAGAGCTTCATTTTTTTTTTATTATCAGTTACGGTTGAGTTACAATCTGGAAGACTGGTTTTCATTACCTGTCCAACAATTGGTTTCTTGCAGGCGCCACAGACTCCCTTCGCCACGGTCTGGACTCCAAGTTTGTTGAGGTCAGACTGCAGGCTTCCCAGCATGTTGTCCAGCTTGTTGGCTTGTTTTGGGGGAGCAGTGGGAGAGGTCTTTCCCTGTGACTGAATCTAACAGAAATAAAAATGGTTTTATTTTACCTTTTAGATGTTTAAAAATGAACAAACCAGTTTAAATTTGCCATCTTCTCTTCCACAGTGGAGAAAATGCAAATACAAACCAATGATAATTCAACTACAACAAAATATGTACTGATCCATCCTAATCCATGTGGGCAGACCTTTTAGATGACACTGTGATGTCAACATTTTGTCTGAGTGTGTCTGACTGCTGCAATGTAAGCAAACAGACCTTCTCAGATGGTGTGGTCATTGGATCTTCATGACTCCGACATTCCTCTGGGAGAAAATAGCACCGCTGCTCCACATATTCTCTTTTACACAAACGACCTCCTCACCTTTGACAACATTAAATAACAGCCTGACACAAATGCATATTTAACGCTACATGTGTGACTCTACTCCCACATGTCCTCACCAAACGACTTCACTAAAAGCACCGAGAACTAAAAGGCGAGGCCTTTAATTTCAGCAAGCTGGGATCTAAACTCCTGGGACCTGTTGACTTAAGTCCTGTTGGACTTGCTATAAATGTGGTGGTAACTGTGCTGTCATGTGTCAGATTAGGTTTCCGTTGCACTGCGAGCCTACCATTCCTGAACGTGGCAGGACACTTAGTGCAACGGGGACTTTGGTGCGTTACACTCCGCTTTGCCCCTGAGCTCTTAAATTCTACCCTCCACTCCAAACGCAGGGCTCTCGGCGCCATCAGATGTCAGAATTAGAAAAGGGGCTCAGTCTCTCCAGCCAGAGTGTCAGAACCCCTCGTAACATGGACAGACTGGATTTCAAACAAAGCTTTTAGGAAGCCTCAAAACCAAACCTTTATTTAGCACTGCTAAATAAGCAACTGGTATGCAGGTAAAACAACTGATAGTGTAAAAAAAGGATAGAAAGTAGAGAGTGTGAGGTATGAAGGTAGGATGAAAGAAGAAAGGTGATCCATGCCTGCAGTGGTGGGAAGATGGGGTCGTAGTCTGTCTGACAACCCACTGATACAAAGACCTTTGGAGGTGGGGGTGGTGTGACAGGCTTAGGTGGGGGGCTAGGTGATGGAGGGGGCTGGACAGGGGGAGGCGTAGGCTCTCTAGGCGGGGGAGGGGTAGGCTCCTTGGGAGGTGGAGGGGTGGGCTCTCGAGGAGGAGGGGGCGTTGGAGGTGGAGGAGGTAGAGGTGGCGGTGTCTGTTTTACTGGGGGTGGCTTTTTGGGTGCTGGGGGAGACTGTGGAGGGGGGAGGACTTTTCTCTGTGGGGCTGGTGATTCAGGAGGGATGATAATCTGGTGGAAAGATGGAAATGGCAAAAAGAAAAAATAAACAGATACAGAACAGGAATAAAATTATAATAGAAAAGTTAAAAAAGGGTCACATAAAGTTGGTAACAAAAACCCAAATGAACTAAAACTGACGGCTGAAAATAAATTTAAGACAATGTTGTATAGAAACTGTAATGTCCAGCTTGACTTTGATCCTGATACAGTCCTCTAGTGTCTGTCTACCTTATCCACAGATGGCTGAATCCCTTCCTCCCGGGTCCTCTGTGGGTTGGACATGACGATGACTCCCTCCGTCAGCCAGTCATCGGGCTGTTGTTTCCGCCTGCGCTCCACTCGCCCAATCCCCAGTTTACCCTGCAGCTCCTCAATCAGCCGATCTTGTGAGTTGCTTTTATGCACAATGATTGGTCCCATTTTTCGTCTCAGTCCATCCCTGTACATCGGATGGACATTGGACGTCTCCTTGGTGCGGCGGATCACTGACTTGAGCTGGAAAGCGAGTGATAAGGAGGTATGGGAAGCTGGGATCCCATTCTACTCTAGGAGCATGATGCTGCCAGTGCTAAACATCTCACTAAAGTGCCAAAACACTTGAGCACTAGCTTTGTGTTATGTCTGCCAAAATGCTTTACACTCACATATTTAATCACTTTTATTGGCCAAACAAATCACAGCCTCTAGTTTAGGTTTATGCTTTTCTATTAAATCAGATGCAAGGCATGCTGAGCAGCTAAAATTAAGACTACACATGCCTCATTACAAATGACTCCCTCAAACATCGACACATGCCAAAGCAACGATAAACACCAGGAAGCAGCAATTCTAGAAACTCGCATGAATCCATCTGCTCGCTGTAGGCAGATATATGCATTCCATTAAAACACAACTACCTCCTTTCTCTAGAACCTTCTTGTACAGTTATTAGAAACAGCATAACTAACACAGCAATGTCGAAAGAAGCAAGTGAGGACGTGTGTCAACAAACCCTTCAGCAAAGCTTTCAACATCAGCCATGAAAACTTCTCCCGCAGGCCATTTTGTGATTGCTATATGACACCACATGCACCACACTGCAGGGAATGAGGAATCTCTCATCATTTCAGCATGTTTGCACCATTTCCTCACTCCTTCAATACTTGCAGAAACCGCTCACCCAAAATAAGCTCATATCAGAGCTCAGAGTACAAAGTTCTGGAGGATTCACATAAGAAATCCATTCTGGCCTTATTGTCAGAGGTCATTTTTATCATTCCAAAAGTTTTAAAAAGACTAAATGCCAACCTAAAACTTTTACAGCCTCGTGACAGCAGCTTGTTTTGGGGAGTTCGTTTGCCTACTTGACCAGAAGCAGAAAGTCGCTCAACAGCAGAGGGTTGCTGCGTGGGCAGGTCCAACGTTGCATCTGGTGTCCCAGGGCAGCTGGAGGGGGTGAAACACTCGTCTATCCAGCTGGACTCAGTCATGGGTGTTAAAGTTCCCTCTCTGCTGAAATCAGGGTAAATTACATCTTCCTCCTCCCAGGATTTGTCTTCATCAGTGGACATAACAGAAGCAGGTAGCAGGTTCTCTGTCAGCCGACTGGAGCTGGGAGCTAAAATCTTGTCTAAAGCTTCATCCAGCAACGGCTCCCGGCATGGCCATGTCAAATCCAGAACATTCCCTCCTTTATTTTCTGGGGCATTCACGGTGTTTGATGGTATGGCAGCTGATAAAACTGGGGAAGCTCTGGGACTACTGGTGCCTGGAACGGTGAATGTTTTTTTGATGACTTGAGGAGAACTCTTAGGAAACAAAGCCTCACTCTTTGGAACTGTTACTGGGCTTGAAAGCCTTGGCAGTGATACAGGGGAAGAATTTCTTGGGACTGGTTCTAAACCAGAGCTCTTAGACAAAGCTGCAGACCCGGAGGCATTAGTTAAAGGACTAGCGGTATTCGGAACTGGACTGGAAAGCCTCGGAATAGTCACCGGACTAACACTCTTGTAAATCGTGTCAGGACAAGAACTCCTTGGTATAGACAGTGGGCTAGGGATTATGGGAACTGGTACAGGACTTGCACTTTTTGGAACTGGACTAGAAAGCCTGGGAACTGTGACTGGACTAGCTGCCTTTGGCCCTGCGTCTGTAGCAGCAGGTATTTTCACTGGACTATCGCTCTTTCTAAGTGCCTGCGGACTATGAATTACAGGAAGATTTTTAGGGACAGGACTTTGAGACCTAACATCAGCAGGACTCAGACTTCTATCTCCAAAAATGGGACTGGAGATTTTAGACGAGGAAACTGGACTCTTAAAAACAACTGGACTGGAGCTCTTGGCAGTAGTTTTTGAACTAGTAGATACCGTAGTTACTAACATTTGTGAAGAGCTGCTGACTTCAAATGGACTCTGAGGTTTTGAAGTACTGGAAACAGTAAAACTCTCCAAATGTGAGACTTCAGAACTGATATAATCGTCGTCGTTATTCTGTTGGATGTGGGAGTACTGAAGGCTTTTAGGTGACATAACTGATCCAGATGAAGATGTGGGAGCTGAACACCCATCCTCATCTATGTGGAGTTCCAATGAAGGCGACACACACGACAGGGAAGTGTAACCCAAGGGTAAAGACGTGTCCTCTGAACCAATATGAGCTGTTATAGATTCTTGGACAACTGGTGAACCAGGTAGAAATAGAGGGTCCCCAGAGTCCTGATTCACAGATTGCTGAGAGCCAGACTGAGTCAGATGCAATGAATCGTGGAGGCAACGTAGAGAAAGACGAGACATAGACAGTGATAGAGAAAAGAGAACAAAACCAAGAAAATAGAGAATGAATAGAGAAGAATCTTACAGAAAAAAACATTTAAGTTTAATTTACCTCATTTAATAAGAGTATTTCCCCTTACTTTCATCTCTTGTCGTTTCTGCAGCTCTATTATTTTCACTGTTTAGTGAAGGTACTGCAGCATGAAACTTTATGACAACTTTGAGTTGGTTAAATTAATTTCCAATGCAGCACTTGTTATCTATAAAAACCTGATGAGTGTCTTTACTGACACAACTCTTACAAATTCAGCCAAATCTACTGCTGCTTTTATTACCAAGGAAAAGAATGAAGTTGAATCAGAGAAAAAGCTGGGTATTGTGTTATATTGTGTAAAGATCATGGGACAAACGATGAAAGAATAAGCAGAACCAGGGCTGATTGGACTCTGTAGAGAGCTTGGTGTGGTCCACTAAAGCAGAAAAAGTAGAATGACACCGGTTTCTCTCTCTGCTACAACCACAATTTCAGACTGAATCTTCAGGTAAACTTTAACAGCTTTCTGTCAACTTCTGCAAGAACCTGAAGGCTGACATTCTGGTAGGTAGAGAAAATATTAAAATATTAAATTAAATATTAAATATATTAAAAAGCCCTAAATTAAATGCTTAACAAGACAGCGTCATAATCTTTTCGAAGCAAATGTTAATGCTCTGGTATAATTTTGAAACAATATTAGACATGAATACCACCCAGTTCTATCTTTGTGTGTAAGTTGTGACAAAAAACCAGACATGGTAAAGACAGCAGAATGATCCGATTCAGTCGAAGGAATTATTTTTAGAGCTGTTATCATCCCCTAATTTAGAAGCAGTCACACAAGGACAAATAACTAGCTTCCATTAAGTGCAAACATTCCCAAACAACCAGAGCGACCTCAGTTTTAAATCACACTCACATTGCTTTGGACTTTGAAGTCCGACAGGGAGGCCATGAGCTCATCCAACTCCCGTGTAGCAGAAGAGGCAGACATCCTGACCTGTTGTGGCAGTTTTTCCCCGTGTGCATCGTTTTGTTCCTCTGACACGACCAACAGCGTGGGACTAAAGAGAAAGCACAGACGTAATCGCCTAAACTTGGTGCTTTTTACAACAAACTTGAAATAAAGAAGCATGAATTTGCTGCACACATATTCATGACTTGTATGTTTCTTTACAAATTCTCTCTTACATGGGACAGGGTGCTGGCACAGAGCTTTCCAGCTCATCTAGAAGGCTCTCCACACTCGGCCGTACAGCCTCTATTCCTCTAGCTGCTGCTGAGCGCTTGGGCTTCTCCATTTTGGGTGGAGTGGCTTTACCTGAAGTGGAGACTCCATTCTCCTGGATGTGGTGGACTGTGCTGCTTGCAGGCAGTGGTGGAGCTGCTTCTTCAAAATGATTATTACAAAAAAAAGTGAATTTTATGTTTCTTGGGAATCTACCTGAAAGTAAACTCAAACCCAACAATAAAAACAGCAGACAGAAACAAGCTTAGCATCTAATACCACAAACACATAAGTGCTACATGTATATAGTGACGTCAACGTCCCATTAGAGAAACTTAATTGTAAAGTACCTTCTGTGGGGAAGGAAGGGGCGCTCTGCTGCACGGCGTTGAGCTCCAACAACAGGCGGTCCAGTTCAGACAGGTTGCTGCCCAGTGATGAGTTCATGGCAGCAGCTGATGATGACTCACTACTCTTCTGCTTATTAGGGAAACTACCATGTTGAAAGAACGCTCGTTTACAGCCCATCACAACAGGAAGAAGTTTTACTTCTTACATTTGTCAGATTAGATTCCCCCAAACCAGCCTCATGTTTCCATGCTAACCTGTATACGTGGTCCTCTTCCCCGATGCAACGGCTCGGACTGCTGCTCTCTCTAGACCAGGGACTCTTCTGAGCTGAGCTAGACTGAAGAGCAGAGGTTTAAACAATTCACCAATGAGCTACCTCACTGATATCTGTGTTAAAAGAGGAAATAATACTTGTACTAATCAATCTGCCTTCAACCTGTCAGGAGGAAAACAGCAACAAGTCCAGAATAAATGAAGTTACCTCTGTTTCATCTACTCCATTTAGAGCTTTCTCTGGTGATGGTGGAGAGCCGATGTCTTGCTGGTTCTGACCTCCAATTGGAAAGGAACAATCAGAATCAACAGAAAGGAAAAGAGGGCGCTTGGAAATGTGGGATGTTGTGGACTCAAGGTCTGCCAGTAAAGCATCTGTGGAGGGAAAAATAAAGAAACACAGCATAGGATGTGTTTTTACTTTCAAGGTAACCATCTTTGGGTGTACTGGGAGAACAATAAAACAATTATGTTTCAGCTTAATTCCTAGAAAATGTACAAGATATTTTCAAAGATTTAGTCTCGTATTTTCAGCAAAAGCAAACGATCAACACTACATGTTGGACGGGTTTTTCTTTAGAAAATCAAACCGTCAGTATAGGTTTTTTGCAGCAATAAAAACAAACACCTTCCGTAGAATCCAGCACTAACAAGAGCATAAAGGTCACAAACTCCTTGTGCAAAAAGATCAACTCATTGAGAGTCCTTGTTTCGCAACCTGTCAGACTCCTATGTGCGCTTCCATGAGGAGTTCAGAGCTGTAAAAGTTGAATCATGGGGGCTGTCATGGCCACTCCTTTGGTTACTCATTGACCCTTCCCTGGCTGCAGTCTTAGCATGTTTTAAAACCAAGAGTTGCTGTCAAACGTGTGACCATAATTATTCCCATCTATGCTGACTATTTCTGAGCGAGGGAGGCATTTGGTATTTTGACAGCCGTAGAGGCCAAAGAAACAACTACTAATTTACTTGTTCTAACAAGTAGGTGGAAAGACGTGTAACATTAGGGAGTATATTGAAGAGCATAAATTATGATGGGGGTTTTTTGGGTGCTCACAAAACAACAGCGTTAAGTTTCTCTCGCAGAACTTCACAACTCTTTGAAAGTAAATTCTAAACAAGCATAAAAAGAAAAATGTGAATAAATGAACCCTAAATAACAGTGTTTAAGCACATTACAGACAAATAAAGGCAAAAGGGACCAGGAAGTAAACAGTTCTGCTGCCATTAAGAACCATTCATATTTAAATACTCTGGAAGACATTCTGATACTGCCAAGGTGAGCTCAGCAGCAAATAGCTCTGTCCTAAAATAAAAACTGAGCAGTGAGTTACAAACTCGCCATTTAAATTTAACGTGAAGAGGAGACATACCTTAGAAAGAGACAAGTCTGTAGGTAGAGACGAGAAAATAGAGAAAAAACAAGCATCAGAGGAAAAGGGCAGCCTAAAGAGAGAATGCCAGGCAGGAACTGTCTCTCTTAACTCCACCACAGCACATGAGAACCAGAAGGGTGGGATTAGAAGAGAGGGTCACTGCAGAAGGGGGCAGGAGGGGTTAAAATAAATGCCTGGTGGTTAGGGTGATCCCTCTGCTGCTATGCCAGCTCTAAGCTTGCAGCCTGAACGTTCAAGAGAGATAGTACTCACACAAATGATGAACCACCGAAAGCAACCTAAAGGTGTCCAACTTCAGTCGTCTGAGCAGGTTACAGCAGAGGGAGAATCCAATAAATGATGAAATGAAGAACGCAAAGAAGATCTTATCAACAGAGACGTGCCCAACTGAGGGAGTGGTTTCAGAGCAGCGTAGAGGGGTATAATCAGCCCCTCCTTAACAGCTAGCACAGACTCAGTTTAGTTTACTCCTGACTCGTGCTATTTTAATGCTCTCAACCTGTCATTAAAACATTACATTAAGCTTTTGTTTCTTTTGCAAGTAAAGTTTCTGACGTCCACAAGACCTGGAAATGGCTGCCAGGTCTCCCAGAGAATCATCAGCACGGTGGTAACTTGGACCGCCGTGTTTCCCAGACAGACAGGAGACACAGCAGAAGCTGAGCCAGATTCACTTGGACCACCTTAGCATTAGCATAATTATCATGGCTGACATGCCAGGTGACTGGGTTTCACAGCAGAGACTCCTTTCTGGACACAGGGGCCGGCTTGCATTCCACAGCTTCATCATGGATACAGAACAGCACTCTGTTTACACTGCTGGAGCCACACCAGTGCGTCTTCATCCCCCCGCTGAGTGGTGGTGAGAAAAACTCCAATATAAGTGAAAAGAGCAACAAAAACAGTCCGTCTCTACAGAACACGCTGAGCATACAGAGTACGAGAACAGTGGGTCAAGTTTAATAAACTCAACTTCCGTAAAACTACAAAAGGAAGCGGAACTTGTTCTATCAGGTCTTCCTGTGTTAAAATCATCTACCACCGTCCAGGTGAAAACAAAAACAGAGCTTAAATGCAGGTTTTTAAATCATAACACAGAAATAAAAAGTTGATCGTGTCATACAGTCTACCTAATTAGATCTGATCAGGTTTTGTTCTGAAACATCACATATATAAATAGTGACTGGCTCATTGGGTCGGTGTTGTCTGTTACTGATGTCAAAGTTTTACTGCAGCTGGAGACCTCTGTCAACAGGTGTTAGTCCAGATGGTTTACACAAGAGATGGTAATCAACTTAGTTGTGGAGCTGAACTAGATTTAACCCTGGTTAGAAGGAATCTGCTGCTCTAATAAAATATAACACAGTTACTGTTCAAACATCAGCCTCCAGGCTACATAAAACAGTCTGTTTGAAACTGTGTGGACATAGATCAATTTCTGGGAGGTTGAAATGAACTAGTTTCCGTAAACAAAGAAGATTAGGTACTAACTGGTGTTATAAATGCTGTAGAAGTTCAAGCTTTGAGCTGCTTTTGTTCACAGAGCAAAGTGTGCTCGGCATGCTGTTACCCATCCACAAACTAGGCACATGTACAAAGGTGTGTCAGCCTCTTCTGCCAAGCAAACATTCAATAACACACACAGGCTTGCTCCTCAGTGACCAAACATGGAACTGCAACAACACAGAGAGCACGCTGCTCAAACTTGCTTTTGTATTTTCATATCAACTCATTCATTCCACAAAGAAAAACAAGGTTTTGAGAAGCCTTCAAGACAGGAATTTATAAGAAAGCAGTGCATCTAGGTCACATTTAAATCTAATAAAAACCACGTCTCAACACAATCTTTCCTTATATTCTGCATCTAAAGAAAAAAAACCCACATTAGAGCAGGTTTTGGTGTTTGCTACTCCAGAAATTACATGACAAGGCACATCTGGGCTGAAACAATAAGGAACGGAGGTGGGAGTGTCTACAGAGAGATAGCGACTGAAACTAGGAAGGGTGTGTGTGCATGCCGTTTACAAACCAAATCCTCAGAGGCTAGAATGTGGGTTACTGCAGATTAAGGAGACTCCCTTCCTCCCAGATGAATGATGTGCATTTTAATTACAAGAAACCCGCTCCTTACGGAGCTTATTAAAGGACTGAAAGAGAGGGATGACTGAAGTGGCAAAGAGGAAGGAACGAAAAGACAGGAAAACTAGGAATGGGGAGGCGGGGGTGCAGAGAAGGACAGAAAGGAAGCCATTAGAAGTGAAGTGCAAAAGTGATGGTAGATCAGCAGAATGTTTCATGGTCAAACTCTGTCTGCATGATATCTGATTAAAACCTAACCAAACACAGCAGTAGATAAGCAATAATCAAGTTTTTTACAACAATACGAAGCTCTCTGACAAAAGAATACCATCAGTCAGACTCAGAATGATCCATTATCACTGCTGACTACAACGTAGAGTGGAATTTTCCTCTCACTATATCTAATCCTATTATTTTAGTCCCACTTGAGGTGATTAATTTCAGGAAACAGGCAATCAAAGCATTATAACCACACAGAACCTTTAGTAGCCAGCAGGGGGTGATGTTGAGTTGAGTACCAGGCAGCAAGCTCTGCTTCTGGCTGTTTCCTCTGGGGGCAAGTGTACAGAAAAGCTTTATCTGCATGGTTCTTATATGCAACAGCATTCACTGATATATGGACTGAGACCAAAGCGGAACTAAGAGGATGAATATTAGCTGCAAGACGCTCTATGTACAGCAAATTTATCTGTTTTCTGACCTCCTTCCACATCTCCTGACTCCCATTCCTTTCATTTCTTCCCTCTGATGTGTTTGGTGTGTTGCAAGGTGCACTGGCTGATATGAATTCCTAACGTGCTGCAGCTCGTCTTCCGTACATGAGACAAAGAGGCAAGAAGGTCCACAGCAGCTGAGCAAGACAGCGAGATAAATACAGAGAGAGAGAGAGAGCGGCTTTGGATAAGGTGGGCCATGAAGAAAGAAAACAAAAATGACAAACATTTTGTTTCTAATTTGTTCTATGACAAAAAGAGATAAACAGCTTAACTGTTGCCATTCTGCTTAGATGAAGGAACTACCTTTCATGCTTTCTGCTGTGAGAGGAGCAGCCCTTCATCGTGACACGGAGCATCACAAAAAGCATAAATCCTGCTCTTTGCATGCACCGGAATGGGGGGAGAAAAAAATCAGGACAAGCTGGGTGCTCATTCACTTTCCCTTTTCAACCCTCTGGGCTTGTGTTAGACAACAGAAGGCCTGTGTTCATCTGAAGCACTTCAACAAGGGGAAAAAACACTAAATCCAATCACAGCGGAAGCCTGAATGCACACACACGTGCACGCGCACACTCACACACACACAGGTGCAACAGTAGGCATGAAACACTGTTACATACATGAGACACACTGCAGCATCTGGATGGACTATAAATACTCTCCCGCCTGATCTTGACCCCAGAGAGGAAAGACTTACAATGGATGATGGATGACCACACCAGTTAAACCAACAGTGGAGCGCTACAGACCATCTAACCAGAGCCTGTCCTACATATTACACCTGCTGCACCATGCTTTACACTTCACACCGTCGGTGTGATTATAGTAGCTGAATGTGACTCATATTTGACTCTGAACTGGTGTTGCTGCTCCTTCAAATGATGCACTTCCTGTCTATGTTCACACATTTACTAAAAATAACGTAAAATATGAACACATCTCATTGTGAATGATACAGCTATGATGAATATATGTACTAAACAATGGACAACATGCCTATGCCCTTTTCATACCCCAACTATGTGAGTCAGAAGGCCACACTTTCCTGATAAAACATGAGTTTTTCCAATATTACTGTTCCATGAACGGTTGAGATGGACGAATAAATTCAACTAAAAACTTGATGCAATCCATCCCTTTCATTCACGGCTTTTTACAAATTGCCTTTTAATTACTTTGAACTCCATTTGTCAGGATTAAATTTAAATCAGTTTGCTTTGCTGAGTTTTGTTTTGAATTGGCTCTAAACTATGAAACGTAACTCAACCGTGAATCCAACACTGCTGAGTCTTTCAGCTCAGTTAAGCTTTATAGCAGCTTTCAGCGTATTGATTAGGAGATCCAGGGCCTGTTTCACAAAGAGTTTCTGAGCCATGGTTGCACACAAATGCTGCAGCATCAGTTTCCTGGACAACTGTTACTAGAGATCTACCGTGAACAGAGTTCAACAGAACGAAGACGATTCATGCCACAATTTGCATGCTAATAACTCAAGGAAAGGGGACTCTTTTTTTATATATTATAAAAGACAGAAAAATGACAAAAATACAAGGTGCTGGTGAAATTTCAAACATAGTCCAACTTTTCCTCTGTTGGGTTTTTAAAAAGCAGGTGTTCATGCACATTTAAAAATGACAATAAATATTGTAGTCAGGACTTTTAGCTGAACAAGGTGTTTTAAAGCAGCATTCCGCAACTTTGCAGTTATATGGTCTCTGTCGCCCTCTAGAGGCTTGCTGCGTAACGTCACTGTCGTAACATTAAATCTCTCTCTCGGGCATAAGAGGCATGTTTACATTCCTAATGTCAGGCAAAACAACAAAAACAAACTTTTCCACCTCCACACATTGAATAAATAGTTTTATCAGGACTGTATAACTACTGTATGCCCGACCAAACACAATAACCCTGGTGAAATCATTTATTACTTACCTAGCCATTAGCAGCACGGCTAGGTCAGAGTCTGTAGTTCATGCCTTTCTTTCTAAAAGAGCTCTCCAGTGAGGAAAAGACGGCCCAATAATAACTCTGGTCTTTGCTCTTGCTCTATCACGTTCTTCTTTTCTTTTCCTATATTCCTCTGATAAGGGATTTCTAGCTTTCTTTGGTGAATCTGCCGCTGCTACAGCGAGTCTACGTTATACAATTATGGCAAGCCAAAGGGATAAAAAAAAATGCGCGTTCTAAACTCGCCAAAACACGCGTCTTGAACGAGCGTTTTGGCAGACATAATGCTCGCTTTTAGAACACGCGAGTTTTTGCCCCCTTTGGCGTCAAAATGTGCGTTCAAGACGTGCATTTTGGCTTTTTTTTTATCCCTTTGGCTTGCCATATCCTGCCATAAAACGACACCCAATCAGTACTTCGGGCGGCCACCTGAAGCTCAAAAACTGTATAGTGCAGTAAACAGACGTGGAACCCCCCAACACTATCACAGGTAAGAAAATTAACATAATAGATAATACTATAACGCAAAAACTTTACAAAAAAGCATAATTTTAAGGTGTAAAAGTTGCGGAATGTTGCTTTAATAAAAAATATTTATTGTCGGGGTAAAAAACCCTTTATTCTACCTCATTTATGGTGTCAATCACTTACTAGAACATACATTTTCCATTCAGTTCAACTTAAAATAAACAGAGCATCTTGGTGCAGTGGAACAGAATGGGGTGGCTATTGAGCACAGCTACAGTTGTGGGTTTGACACCTCTTCATTGTGCACTTCCACAGAGAAAAATAGGTGTTTTAGCAGGTTGGTGAGGTAGGAGAGTCTCTGCAGAGGGCTTTGTGAGAGAAAAGAGCGCCTTTGATATAGATCCACTAGAGCACACACAGCTAGAAAAGCTCCTGAAAAGACGTGAATCGTGTCGTGAAAGTTGTGAATGGTAATTTAATGTTTGTTCTTTTTCAGAGGACTTTTTAGACAAGCTTTCAAGAATCTTCTACTTACTGGATACCCTATGAAAACATTCTACCTATCATTTAGACATTTTTATTTTGTGTGTGTGTGTGTGTGTGTGTGTGTGTGTGTGTGTGTGTGTGTGTGTGTGTGTGTGTGTGTGTGTGTGTGTGTGTGTGAATAATTTGTCAAGGATTGGAACTGTCAAACTGAGGTAAATGTGGGTGTTAAAATGTAGGACTTTTTGTTTGTTTGTCTTTTTAATGTTCATTTTGCAGGTTTTTGTTTATTTTGCAAGATAAAAAACATAAATTATATTCTTTGGGTATGCAATGTATAAAACTGGATGGAACAGTCTAATTAAAAAATATATGAAATAAGAAATGTTAAGTTTTTAAGATTCAGGGAAAGGCACAAGAGGAGACCAAGAATATCTACCACAAAATAAAAATGAGCAAAGGCACGAGACTTTTAGTCTTTTTGCCGTTTCCCACCTGCCACTCCTCTTCCTCACAGTCAAAAGCTTACACACACCAACACACACGGTCTGTGGGTTCAGAGGCTTTCCTGTAGTTATTTCTAGTTTCTGCGCGTATAAGCAGCTTTAAAATGGTGTCACCAGTGTTGTGGGACTAACTCTTAAAAGACATTATGAGCAGAATAATAAGCTCAGAATAACTGAGCTACGGTAAAAACTCTATCAATATTGTTACCCTGATATTGACTGAAGTTTGTTGTCAAAGACCGAAGACCAGAGAACTCCACAAAATGATGAAAGTAGATCTTGAGTTGAGACTTTTATGATAAAATACCACCTCAAGCATGAAAATGATGCAAGGTTTATTTGATGTTGTAAAGTGCATGTGACAGCCGAACCAGATGGTTGGCAGGATAAACAGGCGGATGGATGGTCAGTCCCGTCTTTCCTGAGTTGAAGTAGGTCACGGCACATAAAACAAGCAGCTCTTTGTCCATCCCTCCGTCAGGACACCGACGGGGGGAAGAAAATGGAAAGAATGATTTGAGAGGTCTGCAAAAGGAAACTCCTTCTACAGGAACACACAATGAATCTCATCCTGGTGCCTAAACACTGGAGTATGTGTGTGTGCATTTGCGTACACGCTAATGTCTTCAAACATATAAACCTGTGCGACAGTAATCCCATCAATGCTGTCATAAACTTCAATGTTCCTCATCCACAAGCCAGATGCAGATTGCAGATTTCAGACAGGCTCACTATTACTCAAACAAACCCCCTACAGTCGCTTTGCTTCTCAGTCCATCAAAAGATTTCTTTGTGATGGCTTTATACCCCAAATAGGGCAGCACAAGCAGGGTGTTAGTGATTATTTAAACCTGCTACGAGCCTGGAGGAAACCTGCTGGGCTGCAGCTCATTTCCAAATAAAGCAGTGATGTGTTATCTCAGCCTGCAGCCACAGTAACCATACAAGCTCTTTTAAAGATGGCATTCACGCACCAATTAGTGGAACGTCTGAAAAATTGCAAGGTTCTTTGTAAAAAGCCGCCTGACAGACCGTGTGAGAGCTCGAAAACATTTCGTTCACACGTCACTGTTTCCTCTTAGTGTGACCAATCAAATGTTGCAATCAAATGTTGCAATCAATGTGGCGTGGTCACCGTCTTTGTAAAAGTGTTCTACCAGCTGTTTTCCAGCTCGCATCAGAGGATTAGCAGCATTGCATCAACTCAGCTGTCAGTCACCGACACATCGACAAGGATGAGAATCTAACAGAGCAAGCAGGAAGCAACACTCGTTAAAGCACAGCAGAATGGAGGGGGATCAATAACAGCTTCAGACATGTTGCACACAGACTTTATGCATAATGCAAAATGCGTTACAACTCACTTTCTTCTCATTTAGCTTCCATTTCATGATGGATGACATTCTCTATCAAGACTATGGGCAGTTCCATTTGCCTGGAAGCAAAGTTGAGTACAGTCTAAATAACAAAGAAGGATGGACTTCCATAAAGGAAGTCAAGGATGAGCCACATCCACAAGTCACTGTGACTAACACAATGTCTCGTATACTCGGGGTGTTGGTGGGGGAAAAAAAGCTGTGTGGAAGCTACTGCAACACACAAGTCATTGAGGCCACCCTCCTGTCATGAAACATGTTTCAAGTTGGTTGTGAAGCTGCCAAAGGAAAGAGGTCACTGGGCTCAGCTGAAAAAAGCACAAAGTAGGACATGACACCGAAAACTAGTACAATCTTAAAGATGTTGAAATCAGGGGCTTTCCCTTTAGTCTGACCATCCTTCCCGCATATACTTCATGCTGGGTCTTAAAACCAAACAAAAGCTGCACAAATATCGAGCGAGCCGAGCAGGCTGCCGTTACAGTGAGCTGGGCCCATGAGAGATGACATGACGGCTCACTGAGTGTGGAGCTGCTGTTGCTGCTTAGTCAGCTACCCATTCAGGGCTGTCTGTCCACACCAGTAGTCTGTGATCAACAGCAGGTACAAGCTTGGTGTGGATCTGTGTGTGTGTGTGTGTGTATGTGTGCGTGTTGAACACCATATGTTTTAAAACCCTGCAGCATTTTTATTTTCGAGTCAAACAGATGGACAAACCCAACAAGAGATACCACGGCTTTCTGCACTGTGTGTTTCATGCTCTAAGGTCTTATCATACAGTGTGGGCAGTGGAATTAGGCCCAGTCACTGCAGACTCATTGGGTTTTTTATGCTTTAGAGCAGAGGAAGTTTACTATAGGGGATCTTCAGTCACAGTACATTCAAACTTAAACTGACTTAGTACTTAAAACAGCACTTGAATAATTCAAAACTGCACTTCTATGCAGATTCGAGGCTATAACTTTATTAAAAAGTCAAAACTAAAACTCCATACAGAGAACTTTTTGCCCTTAATAAAAAAATGTCATTATTGCATTTTGTTATATGCAGCTTTATATGTAGTCATGCAAAATGTAAATATTAATATATGTGCAAACTTACTGCTCATGTGAATTTAGCTAAAAAGTCAAAGTTAAGACTGGGTGAGGACAAACCTCTGCTGATTTTGTGATAACTCGGTTCCTCTTAGATCTGCATCTAAAAATCAACATGAAACATTCATTTCTTTGACCTATCTTCTCTTTCTATGTTGATAACATTGGTTTATAAGCATGCAGCAGCAGATACAATTCTGTTTTGCATTACATTTTTAAAAATATGACCTGTCTGAGTATTCAGGGGAAAATATGCCTCGTCATAAGTTCCATGATTAACAAACATCGTCTAAACCCAGCTATACGCTAAACAGGAAGAAAAGTGAGCAAAATCATCAAAAATATTGCCTGCTCTTCTTTGTTCACCTGCTGTCGGTACAACATAGCTTACAGTTGATGTTGAGAAAACTAAAACTTAAACAAATGAAAACAGTAGCCGAAGACCAAAACTAGTCTGACTGAAGCTTAAGGACAGGTGCTGTTTCATCATGTCCTCTGAGACATTTTGTTTGATCATTAAAGAGGCTTTAAAGTGTCTGTATGTAACTAATTTTCAGAATACAGATTATACAGAGCAGCTGTGCTAAAAAAGCAAAAACAAAAACATGTACTGAAGGACAGCAAAGGTGTGAAAATCACACTTTTGTACTGAACTGAACTGGGCATTTATAACCCTGAGAATCACACCATAATAAGGGTGATCCATAACAAAGATGTGCATCTCATCAGCCTTATTGTTGGGCTTGTTACCACAACAATATTGTACTAGTAATTACTTACAAATGATAGCATCAAAAGAGGAAAAAGGCCAAGCATTGTTTACAGGCTTTCATACTGCCTGTCACCTTTCATTCTAGAGTTTTGAATTAAAATCATCTTACGTTAAAACATGATGGATTTAAACCATTTTGGTCAAATTTTGAAAATTACATTTTGCGTGATTTCATGCGATATCACGAGATCTCTGGTGAGCAATTTAGCACTTGCAGTATTTGTTGGGAATAACTAAGCTACAAAATATTAGCTCAATATCATTCAAATTGAATCAGCTAAAGACATCCTAAGGTTCATTTTTACAATAGAAAACTGTTCTTTGAGCCTCTATACAGCATATGAAACTTCATTGTGACTCAAAATGGCCCAGGAGCCCTGATAAATGACCAAACACAACCCCAAAATAAAGCCCTACAAAAGAAAGATACTTATATTAAATTAGCTGCATGGTGATTGGTTGGTTTATCCTGATTGCTCTGACTGACCAATCATGGCTCATACAGATTTGATTTTAAAAAATTTTGTTTGACTTACAGAGCTATGCATGGCCAGGCCCCAAAGTATGTTTGTGACCTATTGAGCCCAAACATAACAGGTTGCTTGCTGCAGTCCTTGGGGCCAGAATGTTCTCAAGGGCCCTAAGGCCGGCCTTAGAACCAGAGGAGACGTGTCATTTCAGGTCGTGGCCTCAAAAGTATCCCACCCTGGTGTGAATGTGTGCATGAGTGGGTGAATGATTGTGTTGTAAAGCACCTTGGGGGGTTCTAGGACTCTATATGAAATACAGGCCATAAACAACTTTTTAGTTGAATGGTTCCTAATGGTAGCCTCTACCTCTTTTATCTGTCATAGGATTTATTTTTGTGAAGCACTTTGCCATTTTCATCTGTGAAAACTGCTATATAAATCTTCTTCTTCTTTTTCTTTAAATAGTAGCTCAGACATAGCATCAGCAGTTGCTACGTTTGGCATTGTTTTACAATTAGCATTAAAATGACCAAGGTTTTGTACGTTGCTGGTGTTGAAGTGGTTGGGACATGGTAATCTCTTGTTTACGACGTTTTAAAACAGCTTTTCTCAAAATGAACCACTTTTTGTGGCCATTACAACATTACTAATTTACATAAGAAAGCAGGTTGGAGACAGCACAGACTCTATGGCATGCTACATTGGACACCCCAAGTTGCTTAAATCCAACAAAAACAAGGTAAATGTGGTTTTAAATTCCAGGACTGCTTTGAAGCATGTTTGTATTTGCTACAGTTGATCTTGAATGGGTTTGACTCTAAAATCAGTTGTAGACGTGCATAAATTATTTTTGATAGTTTCATTAAAATGTATCCTGTAGTTTGCCCGCAAACAAAGGCAAAAACATTATAGCACATCTTTCATGTTTTGGCAGTGGGCATTAAAAACAGAAGTGACCAAGATGAACAGGAACAGACTAAAAATATATCATCCAGTCATAAAAACGTCTACAGTCTAGTGCAGACCACACAGAAAAGGAGACATGTTCATGAGACGGTTCTCTGATATTTCCATCTACAAAGAAGCCACACTAAATTTAGACACATTTAGAACTATCCTGCTCATTCCCACTGTTTTAATGACATTTGCAACACTGAAGCTGCTAAACCGACAAGGCTTTGTACCCTGTTTGTTTGAAATGATGCTTCTAATGTGACAGTGACACAGCATGTACTGTATCTGCAGGTATCCAGAGCAAATATGAAAAGTACAGTGCATCAAAGTCACTAAAGTGAAGTTAACTCAGGGGGATGTTTGACATTCATGTCTTGTTGATGCAGGCCCAGAGTGATGAAGCAAGAAGCAGCTGGTGCTGATAACCGCGGAGAAGAGGTCAATGAAAGTTTGCCTCCAAGCGCGCCCTGGCCCCTGAAACTGCCAGTACCACACAAATGATATGATCTGCAGACACTCAAAAGCAGATTTCCTTTGTAAAACCAACATTTCAACCAGAAAATGATGATAAATGTTAGTAATTAAGCTTTACAGCCCATTTCATCCAAATATTGCAACATAAAGCTCATCTTCTCTACTGCAAACTCAGCTTTGGACCATCAATAGATCACAGCCTGCAGTTTCCTGTGTGGTTCACCACAGGAATGGTGGAGAGTAGGAAAAGAGAGGGTGGGGCAGTGCAGTGTTAGAAGAGGATAGATTTTGGCTGAGGTCCAATCCATACATGTGAGCCTCAACTACCCCGAAACACAGCTTGACATCAGCTCTGCCTGTGTTCCTACAGCTGGTGCTTAAGCAAGCGCGCAGATGTAACACAACTCAAAGAGTGGAAAAGGGTTGAAAACATTTTCGGGGTGAGAGCAGAAGCAGCTTTTATTTGAGTATCTGAGATGGAATGAGTAAAAAAAAGGAGATCACAGTAGAAAACGGGGCAGAAAAAGACCTGGTGACATGTTTCTAGGTGCTGCTGGCTCAGCTCTTACAGATGCTGAACTCTACAGCTAAAAATACACCTTGCTTTCGTTGTCCTTTTTGGGGTAAGTGCATTGGATTCCCTAACTGCTTTACCTAAACCACCCTGGTGGGGCTTCTTTAGATCTCCCGCTGCATCTACCATAAACAGGTTGAGGGAAAATTAAATACTACAGTTTTCTATTTCCACATTATTTATAATCACAGAGCATTATTTGACACCTTTTCTCTTTACTTGTGTGCCATATTTCTGCATCACTGCCAAAACGATGACAGGATTTACAGCCCTGTGACATGATAATTACACTGGGTTGTGTAACACTTTTTTGTGGGCAGCTACTTTAAGGAAAACCCTGCACCATGTAAACTGAGATGGACCCCATAAATACTGCCTGGATATAGACCAACATATATTCTTTGCACACACTCATTCCCTCTTCAACAAGAAGTCAGGCAGCAATGGGAGTTTGAGTCCAAATCTGATAGATCCTGGTTTTCTAGAATAACTCTTTAAAAATCCCCTAGCTGGAATGAGAATGTCATGTTGCACATGTCTGGTGTTTGAAAGCACCTCCGCCTGCAGCTCACAGAGGGTGGGGAATAACTTTTTGGATGCCTTTTGCAACACATGTATCACCTCTGACTACACCATTGCGATCTGGTGTTTTTTTTAGCATATGAACACGAGTCCTTCAATGCACTTCACAAATGTCCTGCTAAACTTAACCTAACAGTCGCCAGGGAAAAAGTTCTCAAGGTGCATTACTATTACAATTAATTTACATTCAGTGATTTTATTAATGAGATGGTTTCAACTAGAGATGGACTAGTTCTGGTTTGGAGGACTGCTACCAATTTCAGATTCTTGGGGTGTGTATCAGAAAGAATCTGGCGATATATTTATCACAATAAAGGGGAGATGATACGACATATTGCAATAATTACAAAAAACGATATTTGCAATTTTTAAGACTGAACTTGATCAAAAAACTCAGGCCAGACGCTTCCAAGGAACATCCAGTGTTATCGCGAGATCTTGTTCAATTAGAATGAAGGCAGTGAAAGCTACTGCCACCTAGCAGTCGGGGTTTGAATTGCACCACACAGAAGAAATGTGCCTAAAGATTCAGAATCATAAAATCCCTATCTCTGACCTGCAGATAACCATTTTTGTCTAATTCCAATTTACCCTGAAAAACTCTAACTAGAAAAATTCAAATCTTTATATTTTTAGTTTTTCATTGCCTTGTCAAATACAATTCTGAAAGTAGAAACTTCCACTTAGAAGATATGTTGTTACAATGAGAAGGTGAAGACACAGATCTGAAAAAAATATCTTTCAAATTGTCCAAGCTTGCTGAATATTGGCAGACTCTGATCACCACTCAACTTGGTGACGCATCGCTAGTTTAAATTGTTTTAGTTACTATGCAAGTGCAAGAGAATGTGTATTTCTTACTACCTAAATGTCTAAATGACAGTTAAAAAAAAAAAGATCTGGAGAGGGAGCTGTCATGAGTACTATTATGGGGTTCCAAAATATGTTGTTGTTGCTGCTGTTGCTTTTGTTGGTGTTGTTGCAGGTGTTTCTGTTTTTGTTGTTGCCGTTTCTGTTGTTGATGTTGCTGCTGTTGTTGATGCTGTGTTTTTTGTTGTTGTTGCTGGTGTTTCTGTTGTTGTTTGTTTTTGTTGCTGTTGTTATTGATGTTGTTTGACTGTCATTACACCCTGTCGTCATGTTATGTCATCTTTTTCTTATCCAGATGTGTCGTTACCTGAATGTTACCCACATTGTAGGCACAGCTGCCCTGGGGTGCATTGACAGAGGCGGGGGCTGCCAAGCACAGACACCACCGGTCTTTCTGACCACCACCAGCAGGCAAGGTGGGTTAAGTGTCTTGCCCAAGGACACAACAGCACAGTTCTCTGCCAGGAGCCGGGATTGATCCTACAACCCTTCTACTGGACAACCTGCTCTACATCCTGAGCTACTGTTGCCCCGTATGACTCTGTCGTTAAAACCAGTCTCGTTTTGTCATCTTTCTCCGTTTTCTGGCTGTTTTGTTACCAGATTACGACAGAGTCACATGACATCAGGTAACACAGCTGGACAACAGGTTAAAATGACAGAGCAAGAAAACGGCATGCGTCAACAGGGTGTAACATCATGCAAACACAGCCGCACTACAGAGTAAGACTATAACAACAGCAACAACAAAAACAGAAACACCAGCACCAACAACAACAGCAACAACATAAACAACACCAACAAAAGCAACAACAGCACCACCAACAACATCAATAACAGCAACAACAACATATTTTTGGCACAATCGGGACCCCATACATTCATCTGTCAACCCATGTGTGATCACAACAATCAGATGAGTGTTTCATTGGAATCACAGCTGTCATCTTCACCTGCAGCAGGAGTAGATTACTATGACAACCACCAGGACTTATTGGATTAGTGTCCCATTAAATGTCATTACACCTTGTTTTGGTCTGAGAATGGAAAACTTCAGGAAACACTAAAGAGGATTCTGTCAAATAGAGTTAACTTTGCCACATAACTCCCAATGAAGTCCTGGTCAGTGGTGTTTTCATTTAACGTTTCAGCTCACAAAAACTAGCTAAAGACGAGCGTTCAGCTAATTATCGTAAACCTGGTGGCTCATTTCTGATGCACGTAGCCCTTCCTTTAAAAATAAAACCCTCGGTGTTTTTATAATAACCAGGATCATTTAACCCAGCTGGACATTTGTTCCGAAGGCGGCAGTAACACTTGTCGACCTCCTGGAGGAAGAGAAAACACTCCTACTACTAGCATCGCTTTTATTGTGCGTTCGTTAACCACTGCTGCTCACACACGCCGCTTTTAATGTTGCTTTCGCCGCGAGAGAACTTACCTAAATCATCCATGTTGGCCGGAAATGGTTCCAACAGCTGAGAACCGGACCGGTCCCTCACTCTTTAAAGGTCGCAGCTGGACAGGAAAGCTCCTATTTTTCCCAAAAAAATCTCCTCGAGGAGATGGCTCTCGAAGGATGTAGTGAAGTTTTCAAGTCCCCCTGCTGCTCGACGAGTCTCCCAACACACACTCACAAACACACGCACACAACCAGCTGCACCCCCGCAGGAGTCGGTCCACATCCAGCCCCCCCGTAGCCCAAGAGACACAACATACGGGAGCTAGCGGCATCTAGCGGTGGAGACTGGTACTGCACGTGAAAAACACTTCAGACACGGAGAAAAAACGCCCCCAAACTGCTACCTGCACCAATGTTTCTGCCATAAAATATACCCCTAAAAATATAGAAATTTAACTTGTCTCAATAATTTCCCTTTTTTCATCAGAGTACCTCCAGTAGAGAGGGTGGAAAGGTCCACCGTGAGTCCAGAGCTCAACCACTGAAAATTCTGAGAATGATGGTTTTGTAAAGAAATTCCTGAATGTCTTTTTAGAAGAGACAGTAAAAAAAGATGTACAGAAAGATTCTGCTTGTTAAAGTCTTAGGTATTGCTTTCTGTCATGGTTTGCTGCTTTTGTTGACATAGTTTTCAGCCCCTGCACCATTTCATGTACTATTCTATTGTGTCAATGAGAATAAAGACACCAATTCTTCATTTTTCATGCATTCAAGCATAAACATCTGGCAAAGGAAAATAAATGTGAAGTTTGAAAACATGAATTCCAAGATATGGTGAAGAGACAACTTGGTTGTACTGAAACTTTTCTCACCTTTAGTTTGGAAAATAGTTCCAGACTTGTTCCAAAAGTAGTTAGCTGAAGGATAATCAGTAACCAACGCTGAAGAAAGGAGGAGCTGGCTTCAGAAAAAAGGACATGTGCAGGACCAGCTGCAGGAGTTTTCTTTCAAAAACGTTTGTCACTCCAGGAAGTCAATGTATGTTTGTCTCGGATATTTTTAGAAGCAGTATGATTGCTGTTAAGGCAGTTCAGCATTTATCTCAGTCTACAAACTATTAGTAAGCACTAATTTACACTAGAAATAACAAATCTTAATCTTGATTTGGAGGTTTTTGCTTCTGGTATCAGTTTTTAATTTAACCAGAAATCAAGAAAACTAAGCAAAATAGGTATTGGCAGGTTAGAGCACTAATAAAATCAGAAATTGGTTTTGATCCTAAAAAGAAACCAGTGGTGGTGCACTCCCACCATGTACTACACAGATACCTAAAACATGGTCCTCAACAACATGCATGAGTCTGCAGCACATGTGCATGAACAGCCACATGGTGGCAGTAGCTCTATCAAAAAGTGATCAGGTCTTGTCTGGACTCTCATTAGAACAAATTTGTTGTAACATTTTTCTGCATTGACAAGAAAAATAAATAAAATCAGACACAAGAATAAAGAAAAAGAGAAATTCTGTTCATATTTTAATGAAACATTTTAAATTTGTTTATTAATCAGTCAGAACACCACAAAGTTAAAATGTAATGGTAAACCAAAGATTTTGGGTGGAAACAGTTGTTTAGCTTCCCTGACGTTTCTCAAATATTTTTGTATGAGATTAAATTAAACCAAATTTGTTGAGGAGAAACATAATGGAGTTCTTCTGTCTTTATTTTATTATTAAATGTATAAAAACAAAACCAAATATAGGTAGTCAGATTTTACTTCAAAGGCTTTTTGGAATTATCCTCTTTTTGGATCTTATAAAATCATATTTACTCTAAATCAACTACAGCCACCCCCATGTAAGACCCACTCAGCAAAAATCTAAGGTTTTCCTGAAAAATTCATCCATTATTTCTCATGGATGAATGTAACATTAATGCCACTTAGACACGGTATTAAATCTCAATAGGAGCATATAACTGCACCATCAGCACATCATACAAGCTGCTTCTGAGAAAAGAGCCTGTAATTTTGTATATTTATTCCTGCAGGGAAATTATAGTTTGTGATGCTCAGACGCCCCATTCAAATGCATTTTATGTGGTTATAATGAGATATTGTCGTTTTTACCTGGCTGAATAGTCATTTATATCTTATCTATCAGTGATCCGTGTTAAAAACAAAAGAATAACCTCCTTAGAGATTTTTCATGAAGCAAGTTTAGTTCTTAAATTTGCACATTTTAGTTGTTTCCATCATTGCTTAAAGTTTTCGGAAATGCTCATATTATTAGTATTATTTTAAAAAATCATTAAACAAGAGAACAGGAGCTTGGAGAAGGCTGCAGACACGTTCTGAGCTGTAATCTGAGTTGGATCATCACTGAGGTCTGGGAAAGCCATGTGTTGTGTTACAGAAGACAGCTGATCAGTTAAGGCTTGGAATCAGTGGCATTTTAGATAATGAAATCAGCTGTCATTGTTTGTGCCTCCTGTTTTTTTAAATTTGGTGTGTAAAAATTATATAAAAGTTCAATTAAAACCTACTTTAAAAATGTTTATTTAACTTTTTTATTGTTGAATATATAATAATGATTTTGTGTTAAAGATAAAAAAAGAAAGTTCCCTGGATCATAAATGTGTCATTCCTTTTCTGTCAGTTATCAAACACTCCCTTACAGCCTGAGGAGATAAAAGTCAAATATCGATACCAGCTCTGTGCAGAGGGTTTCAAACCAATCAACAAACTGTACATGAGAAAGGAGGATGCCGGGAGCTTGTGAACATACAGTGCATCCGGAAAGTATTCACAGCGCTTCACTTTTTCCACTTTTTTGTTTATGTTACAGCCTCATTCCAAAATGGATTAAATTCATTGTGCCCATAAAATTCAACACACAACACCCCCTAATGATAATGTGAAAAAGTGTCTTTGAAGTTGTTGCAAATTTATTAAAAATAAAAAACTTGAGAAATCACATGTACATAAGTATTCACAGCCTTTGACGTGAAGCTCAGAATTGAGTTGAGGTGCATTCTGTTTCCACTGATCATCCTTGAGGTGTTTCAGCAGATGAATTGGAGTCCACCTGTGGAAAATGAAGTTGATTGGACATGATTTGGAAAGGCACACACCTGTCTATATAAGGCCCCTGGGTTGACAGTGCATGTCAAAGCACAAACCAAGCATGAAGACAAAGGAATTAAGTGTAGACCTCCGAGACAGGATTGTCTTGAGGCACAAGGCTGGGGAAGGTTACAGAAACATTTCTGCTGCTTTAAAGGTTCCTATGAGCACAGTGGCCTCCATCATCCGTAAGTGGAAGAAGTTTGGAAACACCAAGACTCTTCCTAGAGCTGGCCGGTCTTCTAAGCTGAGTGAACGGGGGAGAAGGGCCTTGGTCAGGGAGGTGACCAATAACCCGATGGTCACTTTGTCAGAGCTCCAGCAGTCCTCTGTGGAGAGAGGAGAACCTTCCAGAAGGACAACCATCTCTGCAGCAATCCACCAATCAGGCCTGTATGGTAGAGTGGCCAGACGGAAGCCTCTCCTTAGTAAAAGGTACATGGCAGCCTGCCTGGAGTTTGCCAAAAGGCACCTTAGGGACTCTCAGACCATGAGAAACAAAATCCTCTGGTCTGATGAGACAAAAATTGAACTTTTTGGAGTGAATGCCAGGCGTTAGGTTTGGAGAAAATCAGGCACCGCTCATCACCAGGCCAATACCATCCCTACAGTGAAGCATGGTGGTGGCAGCATCATGCTGTGGGGATGTTTTTCAGCGGCTGGAACTGGAAGACTAGTCAGGATAGAGGGAAAGATGACTGCAGCAATGTACAGAGACATCCTGGATGAAAACCTGCTCCAAAGCGCTCTTGACCTCAGAGCAACGGTTCACCTTTCAGCAGGACAATGACCCTAAGCACACAGCCAAAATATCGAAGGACTGGCTACAGAACAACTCGGTGAATGTCCTTGAGTGGCCCAGCCAGAGCCCAAACCTGAACCCCAATGAAAATCTGTGGCGAGATCTGAAAATGGCTGCACAGACGCTTTCCATCCAACCTGATGGAGCTCGAGAGGTGCTGCAAAGAGGAATGGGCAAAACTGCCCAAAGATAGGTGTGGCAAGCTGGTGGCATCATATTCAAAACCACTTGAGGCTGTAATTGCTGCCAAAGGTGCATCAACAAAGTACTGAGCAAAGGCTGAATACTTATGTACACGTGATTTCTCAAGTTTTTTATTTTTAATAAATTTGCAACAACTTCAAAGACACGTTTTTCACATTATCATTATGGGGTGTTGTGTGTTGAATTTGATGGGCACAATGAATTTAATCCATTTTGGAATGAGGCTGTAACATAAACAAAAAAGTGGAAAAAGTGAAGCGCTGTGAATACTTTCCGGATGCACTGTAAGAGGCACCATCCAGGATGAAACAACAAAAAGATCCTGAATGACATTCAGAAGATGGCTCTCAGCCATAAACAGCTAGTCACTGTCTCAGGCTGCTGAAGGCGCCCAATGTGAAAGATTTAGGCGTGGCTGAAATTGAAAAGCCAAGAGCAAAGAGCTGTCTAAGGACACCAGGGACAAGATTGTACACCTGCACAAGACTGGGACGAGCCAATCCACAATAAACAAGGAGCTTGGTGAGAAGAGATCAACTGTTGTAGCAATTATAACAAAACAGAATGAATACAAGATTAATGATAATTTCCCTCGACCTTGGGGCTCCACGCAAGATCTCACATCGTGGGGTACAAATGATCTTGAGAATGGTGATGGAAAAGTACAGAACAAGGGTAACTGGTCAATGACCTGAAGAGAGTTTGGACCGACACACTAAGGGGAAGCCCTAAGTGCCCCCCTGGGACCCCCACCCCACACCCTTATGGGGATCGGAATGAGGACTTGTTTATGTTTGCAGAGATATAGCTCATCCAGAAGCCTGTGTGTAATTTGAACCATGGCTGGGACCACAGTAACTAAGATTACAGTGACACACTACGTTCTCATGGATTAAAATCCTGCAGCACTCAAAAGGTCCCCCTGGTTAAGCCAGCACACGTCCAGGCCCGTCTAAAGTTTGCCAGAGACCATCTGGATGATCCAGAGGATTGGGAAAGAGTCATGCAGTCAGATGAGACCAAAATAGAACTCTTCGGTATTAACGCCACTCATCGTGTTTGGAGAGGGAAGAATGCTGATTTAAATCCCAACACCAATGTGAAACATGGGGGTGGAAATATTATGCTTTTGGGCTGTTTTTCTGTAAAAGGGACAGGATGACTTATTAAGATAATGGATGGATAGAGCTATGTATCATGAGATTTTGGGCAAAAACCTCCTTCCATCAGTGAGCATTGAAGATGAAATGTAGCTGGATCTTAGCCTGGCAAGCCATCCTATATATGTGTATATATAAACTCTGCAAAGCAAGAATTTGGTCTAGTTCACTAGGCTAGGTGGATCTTCCAGCGCACGTAAAATGGCTTTCAAGATTCTGAAGTGTCCCAGCCAGACTCCAGGCCTCAGTCTAATAGTGAATCGGTGGAGGGAGCTGAAAGTCCTTGTTTTCCAGTGAGAGCCCCAAAACATCACAGTTCTAGGGAAGGTCTGCATGGAAGAATGGGCCAAAACACCAGCTACAGTGTGTGAAAACCTACAGGAAACGTTGGACCTCTGTCAATGCCACCAAGGTTACATTACAAAGTATTGAGATGAACTTCTGTTATTGACCAAATATTTTCTGCACTATTATCCAGTCATTTATTTAAAAATCACACAATGTGATGTCCTGGATTTTTTTATTCTGTCTCTCACAGTTAAACCTATGTTGAAAATTACAGACCTCTCATCTTTGTAAGCAGGACAACTTGCACAATCAGTGGCTGCCAAATACTTTTTTGTCCCACTGTAGACAAAAGCAGGCTGGCAGCTCTGTTCAAAAATGTTTATTAGACAGACTTACAAAATTTTAACAAGAAGACATGACGAAAGTAAATTCTGATGTAAAAAATAATGAGAAAAATAATCTAGTCTCAAGTGAAGGTGAAACAGAAAGGAATAAACTCCTAATTGTCCATTTTTAGGGCCTTGAAAAGAAAAAACGTCAGGTTTCCTTTGAAATCTCACTGTAGAAAAACTAGGAATCCAACATGAGAGGCAGACTTTCTATTTGACAAGGAGCAAAATAATGTTTACTCTTGGTCCTTTTCCTCTCCGTGAGTAATGATATGAACCAGGTTCTTGTAGTCCAGATTTCCTGCCACATCAGGGGGGAAGGCAGTGAACATCTGCTCCATCTAGTCAACAAAAAAGGCAAGAACACCACACGACTCAGTCTGCATAAAGGGGTGGGATGATTCACCGTTTCTGTTTCTCTTCTTTTTCGCACGAAATTGTGTCTGACATGGAAGTATTCGGTCGTCACGATGACGTTCATGCTTGTATTTTTCAGGTTCACCCACATGCACAAAGCCATCTGCAATAATGATGATAATTAGTGTAAAAGCAGTAGAGTACCTCTTCAGCTGAGAATCGGTCGGCTTGCGTCGTTAGCATCTGTGTCACACTAGAAAGGGGGTAAAGAGAAAGAGAGAAAACACATTTTAGCAGGAAACAATTATTTTGTTGCAGAGTTGCACTGAGATAAACAACCGCACACAGCGAGTCACACATTGTTATGGAAAGCTCACACACACCTCTGCTTATAATGGATTTGCATATTCCAGACGAATGTGGAGGAAAAGTTCCACTTACTAATCCTTCTTCAGCACGCCTTTCCCTTCAGGGTCAAAGACTTTAAATGCGTTGAGGATGGTCTCCTCTGGATCAGCACCTGTAAGCATGAATCAGAAATGGTTGCCTTGGTGCTCATTTACATTGTTTAGTTGTAGTTTTTATGGTTAAATACAACAGTCAGCTGATGCGTTCCTTACCTTTCAGCTTCTCACCAAACATAGTGAGGAATACGGTAAAGTTGATCGGACCAGGAGCCTCATTGAGCATTTCATCAATCTCTTCCTGTTTCACATTCAGACGTCCTGTGGCACCACGCATACAGCACACACACACACAATAAACATGAGAAATATGGATTTACTGTAGATTATGCCTCAAAGACCACAGGACATCAGAACAATGGATGAAAACACACCGAGAGCCGCAAAAGTGTCCCTCAGATCGTTCTTGTCAATGAAGCCATCTCTGTTCTGGTCCATGATGGTGAAGGCCTGAGATCAGAGCAACATTTTCAACTGTTCTGGTCACAAAACGATGAAAGAGCAATGTCCATTACGCGCTTGATTCAAACTCTCTTTTCTGTCTCATGGTTATAGATCGAGTATTTATAACCTCGTATTTGGTCTGGCATCCCCGGCACGCCCAGCAGTTCATTTGTGGTCTAATCACTGATGACACAGTCTGAATGCCTGGGCACCAGCGACCTTCATTCTAACATACCACAAACCTCACTGTTGTCAAGCCAGCAGCATGAAAATAGACAGGTGGACATACTGTAGCGATGAACAATGGAAAGGAGACGAGGAGGGAAAGTAGCTGGGTACCTCAAAGTGTTACCTTATGTTATAAATCACTATAAGAACACTTGAGTCACGGTCTTCAGTGTGATTTCTATTTGACTATTTAATGTCATTTTCAGCCAAATAGGAACCTGTAGAAATCAAAACTCATCATTTAATCACTTCTCACCTCTTTGAATTCCTGAATCTGGGCCTGCTCAAACATGGAGAACACGTTAGAGTTGGCTCCCTCTGCTGTCCTCCTCTTGGCTTTCTTAGGGGCCTTTACGCATAAACAAAAGATGATGAGACACAAACTAGAAAATAGTCAAGTTAAAACTTTTTGTAGGAGGAAAAAAAGCAGCTTCATAAGCAAAAATGAAATAAAAGACAAGTGTAGTTTCTGGTTTCTGTTTGCATGGACACAGAATGGTGTTTCTATTCATATGCAAATGAGAGCACAGAATGACTTCAGTCAGCTGTCTAAATGAAAATTAGCATCTTTAAAGCTGAGAAAACACACCTGTTGTTGATCCAGCACACACACACACACACACACACCAACTTACCATGGCTGTGCAGCTGGGATGTCAGAACAATAATGATACCAGTGAACAATGGGGGAGATTGTGGGTGGCCTTTTGTAGCCCCCCAGCTACAGCTCCACTGGATGATATTTATAAACTATGTCCTCTTTAGGAAGTGACAGGTAAATGATGCTTCATAAAGCACTTACAGTACTAGATGCTTATGAAAGAAAAAATCATGCCCACACACACACCCCTCTGCAGTATCTGTCTCCTCATGTCGTCAAGTTTGACGTTGGACGAGAGTGGAATAACCAGTGGAGAACATCAAGAACAGACTGAAGGTTAAAGGGCTCAATTGTCACCTTTAGATTGTTGTTTTTAGCTTAAACTGAATGGTTTTAAATGTTTAATGAACTATATAAACTTAAAAAGAGAAGTTAAAGTTATATAATGTGTGTTTATAATGTTGCAATAAATAAAGCCAACATATTCTGTCATTCATTCGATTGTAAACATATTTTATGCACCCAGTTTGAGTCTTCGCGATACTGAAGTTCAGCACAATATATCCATGAAATTTGGAATTATTGTGCAAACCCAATTTTTAAGTTTCCACAACCTGATAAAAGCAACTCAATGTACACTGCAGAGAAACATCTATGTCAGATGAAGACGTTTTATTTTGTAAGATAAAGTTTTAAAGTAATGAAGTAATTACCTCTTGATATTATGAACTCTTAGCACTACCATCATAATAAATTCCTAATTTGATATTCTAATCCACGAACCATCATCATTTCAAGCTCCCATCTGATAAAAATGACGAGAGTGCTTGAAAATCACCAGCTCATTAGGTGTAATTTAGTGACCTGTCAGGACCAAGTCGGAGCCAAACTTACTCACATTTCTCATCAGCTTCTCCAAATCACTGGTGTGGGCTGACCTTTCCCTCACATTATAGCCTGACCCAGCCTGACATCGATGTACGGCCTGGATTTGATGTTTAAAATGTAAAAATCATACATTAATACGTATTCAAACAAGGGAATTTATGTTTACACATTCCCACTGCTGTTAGAGATTTGAAACAAAGCTTACGGGTGTCAACAGCAGCAAGGCTCGACATACTAAAGTGCAACTCTGCTGACCCTGAACACATCCTTACGATGTGTCATGTCTCAGTGCTCCATTAACAAGTCATCCGGTGACACTTGAGAGTCACCCGGTTAAGAAAAGCGTTGGTGTGTGAAGATGAGCTAAATGGGCCGAGGGTAGGAGGTGAGGCCACAGGTGTGTGTGTGTGTGTGTTATAGAGAGGGGTGCAGAGAGTTGCCTCACTGTAAAACATGTGGATGAAGTCACAGCAGCTGCCATCGGTGTCATCTCACAGCACGGCGCGTACGACGAGGTCAGAATTAGACGAGTTATTGTTGACCAAAGAGACAGATGGTGTTAAAACTTTTCTTCTTCGGCTCCTCCCGGATGTGTGCGGCCGCTGCAGCTACTGTGGCTGGAATGGCAGGCTTTTGTCACACTGGCTGGGCTCAAACCCCTAAAAATAGACCAGCCTTTTATAACACAATGGACATGGACAAATCGCCATTTCACTGGCAGTCTTGAGAGAGTCTGAAAGCAGGGGGGGAGACGGAGGAGAGGAAGGAAAGCTTCAAATACAACCAGGGAAGGAGTTTAGATCACTTTAAATAAAATGACTTTTTTCTTAAGTTTCAATAGTTTTACGGTCGATACAAAACATGTTTGTTGAGATCTTTGCATTAAAACCCTCTCACATGAAGCAATGTCAGCAGTTTTATTCTCGACAGTTTCAGTACCTTCCAGAATGAATCGCTTCAGGTTTCTGTCACTTTAAGAAAACAAACTGGAACTGGCCACGCCCACCCATCCCCCACTCAGGCTGCTATTGACCATTTGCACATGTCGTCATGACGTTCATGGGACCGCACCCTTTGCCATGATGGTTGGCAAAAAGACCGTTTACACACGTTGACTCTGGCCCACCCATTTTTTATTAGGCCCGCCCAAAAATTAGTTTCTGCCTACGCCACTGGTTGAAACTTCGGTGAAGCTAGTCACAACAAGCCAGTTTGTAGCCTTTTGTTGCTTTTATTTAGTTGATTTTACAGTAAAATGATAATAGTTGGCTGCACTAACAGACAATTGTAAACTCAACTCATTTTTAAAAAAAAAACAACTTTGATGGAGACTGAGGACGGAGAGGAACCGCAGCGATCAATCAAACGACTAGCAGCCCTCAAAGTATTTCTGGATTTGCAGTGAACACGTTTTACCAGGTAAGATTAGCGTTTATATAGTTCTTGGGGACAAAAACTGGTACGAATCTGGACTTTTTTCATTCTTTTCTTAATCAGCTCGAGTGTAAAGTGAAACGCTGTTTATCACATAATGCTATAAATCCAGCGGGGTGAATTCTGGCAAACTCAGCAATTTGTTTATATCGGTGAACAGCAGCAGGGAGAACGTAAGCTAGCGTTCATAAGCTAGCTAACACGTAACTTTAGTAAATACGGCTCTCTATGAGCCCCACCTAGGTGCGCTAAATCTTCCCACAAGTGGACTGGGTTTGAACTAGTTGAGGCCAGGCTAAACATCGCAAAAAATAAATAAAATTTCAGGCGCTACTTTCCCCTTTATTTAGTTTGAATGCTTGTTAAAGCATTCAAAGTATTGTTTTTCTCCTCCTCCACTTTTTCAGTTTCCGTACGTTTTTTGAACTGTATCTCCTCCTACAGTTTTTCAGCTATTTCAGCAAATTTGGTATCAAACCGTTCAGCTCGTTCAGCTCTTTCCGGCTATATCTCTTGGTATTGATATCTTCAACCGTTTCCGATTTATTCAGCTTTTTCTGCGATTTTTCAGCCCATTGAAATGAATGGAAAATGCTTAAAATCGCTCAATTTTGCACAAAATCGTTCATCTTTTTGACCTCTTACTTGCCAGGGTTAACTTCAACCTAGAGACTTCATTCAACTTTTAACAAACTCATAAGAAGTTCAACTATTTCAAATTTTTTCAGCTTCTTGATATCTTTTACGGTTTTTCTACAATCACAGGTTAAACTTGAGGTACGATTTTTAAATTTCAGGATTTTCTCCTCCGTCCCCCATTCAAAAGAATAGGGCCAAAAACAGACTTTGCTCGACTTCAGGAAGTGCCATGAGAGAACCGTAGAACCGAGGGAAATGAGACTTGCGCTGGATGAAAGCTGACGGATTTTCCTCCGTTTTGAGCTATAATTTATGGACGTACTCCAAAAATTGTGGTCGTAGCGTTAACTAGTTTGGAAAGGTTTTAAAATATTTCTCCTTCCAGCAGCTGAGCTGTGCTGTCCCAAATATGGTCATTCCTTTCCCACTGTGACTGACAGCTCCAGATCTCAATCCAGAGGGGAAATTCTGCTACGACCACATCTTTTGGGGTAGACGCGTAATTTTCTCAAAAACAGTAGGTTTTTTTGTCTGCTTCGATGGGATGGTCTGGATTTTGCTGTAGCTGCCACGGTTTTTGCGCTACAAGGCTCAGAAGGAGGAGTGATCCTGATTTTCTCCCATTGGCAGCCATTCAATTTTTTCTCAGCTCAGGTGCTTCGATCGCTGTTTTAGAGCTAAACTGTACTCGTCATATCTCCTACAATATTAAAGATAGGCACACAAAAATTCACACAGAGCACCATCAAAGCCTTCGGCCGCTGACGGTTTTGGAATTTTTCGAATCGGTGTAATACTTTTCGAATGGTGAGGAGACGTTCGGAGCCTGCAATTTGACATTTGGAGCTGCAGAACAGGTGATCTCCTGATTCTGATGATTTTTTCTAAACAAAAATCTGCTACGACCACATTTTTTAGGGTACACTCATCAATTACTCAAAAACAGTAGTTTTACTCGTCTGCTTCGATGGGATGTCCTCGTTTTAGCTGTAGCTGTCACGGTTCTTGAGTTACAAGCGTCAGAAGGATGATTCAGCCACATTTTCCTCCCATATAAAACAGGCATTTTCTGCTCCGGTCTGTGTCAGACAGCAGAAATCATCTCATCATATCTCCTACAAATATTCTAGGTAGGCACACAAAAATTTCAATATAGCACCACCAAAGCCTTCTGATGTTCACGCTTTTGGAATTTTTCAAATCGGTGCAATACTTTTCGAATGGTGATGAGACGTTGGAGGCCTCTGAACGGACATCTAACAGCTGAAGCTGACTGTAAGTACATGCAGACAGGTCGTTAACACATGCAGACGGCTCGTTAAGCCTAATTATAAACAATTAAAGATCAAAGGATCAAAGGCTTTTCCTTATGAGTCAAGTTCACCTGTGTGTGTGAGTGTGTGTGTGTGTGTGTGTGTGTGTGTGTGTGNTGAACTAAGGCTTATTAGCTTTCCCCACTAAAAAGTTAGCTAAACTAGACGTTTTGTCGTGATGACGTCTATGAAAATTATTGGATGAACAGATTTCCCAGCATGCTTTGTTTTTGTAAATTGTTTAAATGAAATAAAATAAATTAATTATGATTCACTTTTACTGGCAGCAAATGTAACATTACCATTACTGACATGAGAAATGCAAAAACTGAAAAAATGAAAGGATGACATTTATAAACTAGCTTCAGTTTGATGGAGAGCTGCTGCACCATGACAGAGAGATGGAGTTGGCTGATGTAAATATCAGGCAGTTTCGACGATCAGCTTTAACAAAAGTACCGCGTTTAAAGTATATTGTTAACATCAATACTGAAACGCATGTGCTCAAGCTGTTGTTATTATTAGCTGATCGGTCCCCCACACAAGTAGACAGGGCCATTGTGGGCCGAACCGGGCTGGGACAGTCAGAATGTTAAAAAAAAAAAAAAAAAAAGACCGGCTCAATATTATTTAATAAATTACAGTCGGCCGGCCCAAAAGGCCAGTACAGCCCTGGGTAAGTGTCTTGCCCAAGGACACAACAGCAGCATTCTCTGCTGGGAGCCAGGATCAATCCTACAACCTTTTGATGATTACTGGACTTCCCATTCTACCTCCTCAGCTACTGCTGCCCCCTTCGTTGCCTAGCAACCCAAATCAAACCCCCTCTTCCATGTTACTGGTGTTGCTTTGTTGTGGGCGGGGCTTAATTTGTGGGCGGGACTTAAGTGTACTTTGATGTGTCAGAGACTTCTGTCAGTCAGTGGTGACAAGACAAGCTCGTGAGAAGACGATCTCTTTTGGAGAAACGGTTTACCATTCACCATGGAAACTTACAACCAACGCGTCTCAAAGCTGATTCAACAGTTTAATAATCCCGAAAAGACTTCGGTCCAACAAGGGATTAACAAAACTGATTTGAAAGGCCTTGCATTTGGAAAGTTGGGAAATCTTGTTAAGCTGTTTAACAATGATGAAAAAGCATCGTTCCCAGTCGCCCCACAGAGATTTAGCGCTCTGATCGGCCACGTCACGCTGAAATAACTCCACTTGTTGTTCGGAGGAAGAGATTGTCTTTTTGAGGAAGAGATTGTCTTTTTGGAGTGACTAAATAACTCAATGAGGTGTTGCACAGTTTTTGCCGCTGCTGGAATTTCATTTTCTGTAGAAATATTTCCTTTGTTTGATTCAGGAGAAAAGGCAGTGGTGTTTGCTGGCTTGTGAGGAGACTTTTTCCTTTGTGTGACGACTTGGGCCGATGTCTTTTCATAATTATTGAATTGTTTAACAAAATTCGCCACATTTCTGTCCACAGCTGGGCTTTTCTTGTCCGTGAATGTAACGTTTTTTGTCGTAACTGGGTCTGAATGTTTATCTGAGTTTTCAAACCGCTTGATCAGATGCGTCACGTTTCCTATCACGGCTGTTTTTTAAATCTCAGTTGTATTTTTCACGTTTCCAGATTGAACACCCAGGATGTCTGTTGGTTTAGTCACAGAGATTTCACATTTGAAAACAACTGAAATCTCTGTGACTAAACCAACAGACATCCTGGGTGTTCAATCTGGAAACGTGAAAAATACAACTGAGATTAAAAAAACTCAGATAAACATTCAGACCCAGTTACGACAAAAAACGTTACATTCACGGACAAGAAAAGCCCAGCTGTGGACAGAAATGTGGCGAATTTTGTTAAACAATTCAATAATTATGAAAAGANCTCCTACAGAATTCGACGTAGCCACACAAAAATTCACACAGAGCACCATCGACGCCTTCTGCTGCTGACGCTTTTGGAATTTTTCTAATCGGTGCAATACTTTTTGAATGGTGATGAGAGGTTCCAGGCCTCCAATGTGACTGTTGAAGCTGCAGATCAGCTGCAGGATCCGATGACTTTCTCTAAAGAAAAATCTGCTACGACCACATCTTTTATAGTTCATGTGTAATTTTTTTCAAAAACAGAAGGTTTTTATGTCAGCTTCGATGGGATGTCTTTGTTTTAGCTGTATCTGCCACGGTTCTTGAGTTACAAGCATCAGAAGGAGGATTCAGCCACATTTTCCTCCCATAAAAAACAGGCATTTTCTGCTCCAGACAGTAGAAATCATCTCATCATTTCTCCTACAAATATTCTAGGTAGGCACACAAAAAATAAATACAGCACCACCAAAGCCTTCTGATGCTGACGCTTTTGCAATTTTTCGAATCGGTGCTATACTTTTCGAATGGTGATGAGAAGTTGGAGGCCTCAGATCGGACATCTGAAGCAACTTCACTTCAGTTCTAATGCATGTTCATCATTTTCAGCTGCTAAATTCACAGTTCAGCTAATTGTGAACATTTAACTATTAAACTATTCATACTCAAATACCAGCTGTTTAAACATTTCAGCTGTCCAGTTTTTTAAACTGTGTACTGAGATTTCAGTTTTCTGCTGTTTAGATTTATTTTCTCTTTTCTCCACTTACTTATTTGGCTTTAATACACTTGTTAGTGATTTTTTGCTCCTAAATCTTTCAATCTTTTCAGCTCATTTTTACAATTACGTTAAATTTTCGCAGCAGAAAACTGCTTATTTCAGTTCAGCTACTCAGCTATCAGTTTCAAAATTCAGCGTATCCTGCTAACTTCACAATTCAACTAATTGTGAAAATTTAACAACTTATACTCAAATATGAGCTGTTTAAACATTTTAGCTGCTCAGTTTTTTAACTATGTTTAGAGATTTCAGTTTTCTGCTGTTTAGGATTTTTTTTCTCTGTTCTCTACTTACTTTTCGGGCTTTTTAAAACTTTTTAGCAATTTTTGCTCCTAAGACTTCAAATACATTCAGCACATTTTGACAATTAAGCTTAGTTTTAGCTTCAATTCAGCAGTTTCAGCTATCGTATTCAGCAATAAAGCATTCAAACGCATTTCTGCAACAAATGCAATTTATCTAGTATTTATTTTTCCAAATGTAGTTTGCTTGAGAGGTTTTTTCAGGAAAATGTAAAATGTTATTTGCACTTTAAAGTCTAAGCTGAGTTGAAAATTTATGATAAATGATGATAAATGACCCGCACTTGTATAGCACCTTTCAGAGTCAGAGGACTCCAAAGCGCTTTACACTGCCATTCACACACTGACGGTGATGAGCTACAATGTAGCCACAGCTGCCCTGGGGCACACTGACAAAGACGAGCACAGGTGCCACCAGTCCCTCTGACCACCAGCAGCAGGCAAGGTTGGTAAGGCTGGACTGGGACAAAAAATCAGCCCGGACATTTTGAGCTGAGCCTGGCCCACCAGCTTTTGAAGTAAAAAAAATGACGCCTATTTTTACACCAGCTCTCTACAAACCAAGTGAGTACATATATGAGTAGGCTATACTTTTGTAGACATTTCTCTATTTAAAATCCTTGTTTTATTGAGTTCATGTAATATTCTAATGGGGTTTTCATCAGCTGTAAGCCATATCATCACAGTTATAACAAATAAAGGCTTGAAATATCTTGCTTTGTATGTAGTGAGTACGTATGTCTCATAGATTAGTTTCACCTCTGGATCGCTGACATTAACCAACTTTAGAACCAGATTCTCATTTTTTGAGTTTCAGCTGTAATTTCACGAGGAAAGAAATAAAACAATGTCCTGATCAAAAAGCAAAACACAGCAGGCGACTGACTCACGCGCGCGCACACACACACACGCAGCTGCACTCAGTCGGTTCTGCGTTTCTTCTACGCAGCAAGTGATGGAGGGATATCCAGTCTCCCCGTTCTGTTCTCACAGGGACATTTTCAGATGATGCGCGGCTGAACTGAATTTAAACGCAACAAATGTTTTAAAACAACAATCCAAGGAAGTTCTGAGTTGCATACGGCCACCTGTGCCTTTTCTTCTCTTGCTCCGAACATTAGCGCTGAACTTGAACTAAGGCTTATTAGCTTTCCCCACTAAAAAGTTAGCTAAACTAGACGTTTTGTCGTGATGACGTCTATGAAAATTATTGGATGAACAGATTTCCCAGCATGCTTTGTTTTTGTAAATTGTTTAAATGAAATAAAATAAATTAATTATGATTCACTTTTACTGGCAGCAAATGTAACATTACCATTACTGACATGAGAAATGCAAAAACTGAAAAAATGAAAGGATGACATTTATAAACTAGCTTCAGTTTGATGGAGAGCTGCTGCACCATGACAGAGAGATGGAGTTGGCTGATGTAAATATCAGGCAGTTTCGACGATCAGCTTTAACAAAAGTACCGCGTTTAAAGTATATTGTTAACATCAATACTGAAACGCATGTGCTCAAGCTGTTGTTATTATTAGCTGATCGGTCCCCCACACAAGTAGACAGGGCCATTGTGGGCCGAACCGGGCTGGGACAGTCAGAATGTTAAAAAAAAAAAAAAAACAACTTTGATGGAGACTGAGGACGGAGAGGAACCGCAGCGATCAATCAAACGACTAGCAGCCCTCAAAGTATTTCTGGATTTGCAGTGAACACGTTTTACCAGGTAAGATTAGCGTTTATATAGTTCTTGGGGACAAAAACTGGTACGAATCTGGACTTTTTTCATTCTTTTCTTAATCAGCTCGAGTGTAAAGTGAAACGCTGTTTATCACATAATGCTATAAATCCAGCGGGGTGAATTCTGGCAAACTCAGCAATTTGTTTATATCGGTGAACAGCAGCAGGGAGAACGTAAGCTAGCGTTCATAAGCTAGCTAACACGTAACTTTAGTAAATACGGCTCTCTATGAGCCCCACCTAGGTGCGCTAAATCTTCCCACAAGTGGACTGGGTTTGAACTAGTTGAGGCCAGGCTAAACATCGCAAAAAATAAATAAAATTTCAGGCGCTACTTTCCCCTTTATTTAGTTTGAATGCTTGTTAAAGCATTCAAAGTATTGTTTTTCTCCTCCTCCACTTTTTCAGTTTCCGTACGTTTTTTGAACTGTATCTCCTCCTACAGTTTTTCAGCTATTTCAGCAAATTTGGTATCAAACCGTTCAGCTCGTTCAGCTCTTTCCGGCTATATCTCTTGGTATTGATATCTTCAACCGTTTCCGATTTATTCAGCTTTTTCTGCGATTTTTCAGCCCATTGAAATGAATGGAAAATGCTTAAAATCGCTCAATTTTGCACAAAATCGTTCATCTTTTTGACCTCTTACTTGCCAGGGTTAACTTCAACCTAGAGACTTCATTCAACTTTTAACAAACTCATAAGAAGTTCAACTATTTCAAATTTTTTCAGCTTCTTGATATCTTTTACGGTTTTTCTACAATCACAGGTTAAACTTGAGGTACGATTTTTAAATTTCAGGATTTTCTCCTCCGTCCCCCATTCAAAAGAATAGGGCCAAAAACAGACTTTGCTCGACTTCAGGAAGTGCCATGAGAGAACCGTAGAACCGAGGGAAATGAGACTTGCGCTGGATGAAAGCTGACGGATTTTCCTCCGTTTTGAGCTATAATTTATTGACGTACTCCAAAAATTGTGGTAGTAGCTTTAACTAGTTTGGAAAGGTTTTAAAATATTTCTCCTTCCAGCAGCTGAGTTGTGCTGTCCCATATATGGTCATGCAGTTCCCACTGTGACTGACAGCTTCAGATCTGAATCCAGAAAAGTAAATTCTGCTACGACCACATCTTTTGGGGTAGATGTGTAATTTTCTCAAAAACAGTAGGTTTATTTGTCTGCTTCGATAGGATGTCTTCGATTTTGCTGTAGCTGCCACGGTTTTTGCACTACGAGGCTCAGAAGGAGGAGTGATCCTGATTTTCTCCCATTGGCCCCCATTCAAATAATTTTCAGATCTTGTGCTTCGATCGCTGTCTGAGAGCTAAACTGTACTCGTCATATCTCTTACAATATTAAAGATAGGCACACAAAAATCCACACAGCGCACCAGCAAAGCCTTCGGCCGCTGACGGTTTTGGAATTTTTCGAATCAGTGTAATACTTTTCGAATGGTGAGGAGACGTTCGAGGCCTGCAATTTGACATTTGGAGCTGCAGATCATGAAATTGCCAGTTTCAGACAATTTCTCTAAAGAAAATTCTGCTACGACCACATCTTTTAGAGTTCATTCATAATTTTTCCAAAAACAGTAAACTTCTTTGTCAGGTTCGATGGGATGTCTTGGTTTTAGCTGTATCTGTCACGGTTCTTGAGTTACAAGCGTCAGAAGGAGGATTCAGCCACATTTTCCTCCCATAAAAAACAGGCATTTTCTGCTCTGTTCTAAGTCAGACAGCTGAAATTGTCTCCTCATATCTCCTACAGAATTCGACGTAGCCACACAAAAATTCACACAGAGCACCATCGACGCCTTCTGCTGCTGACGCTTTTGGAATTTTTCTAATCGGTGCNCATTCTTTTTGGTTTATAACGCTTCATCACCCATTAGCTTTGAAAAAATGAACATACATGTTTAATTTTTTACAGATTTTTTAAAGATCCTGCCCCATGTTCCTTTAAATATCCTCCACACATGTCAGATGGAATTAATAATTATTTCATAATATTTTAAGCTTAGAAAACTACGAAAAATAAAACATATATTGATGTAATGTTTGATTTTAATTAGTTTTGATCAGAATTTTCTCAGAATAATTATTCTCATGGATTATTTACTGAGTAAAATGAGTTGCTCTGTACAGGGTTTTTTGTAAACTCGTTTAAAAATGAGTCAGTCTTTTAGATGAGTCTTTGATAAGAACAGATACTCCAAATCCCTTAAAAGAACCATTAATCCCATCTACAGGTGAAGCTCGAAAAATGTTAATATCATGTTAAAGTTAATTATTTCGGTAAAAGCAAAAGGACCCAAACCAAGTGAGTACATATATGAGTAGGCTATACTTTTGTAGACATTTCTCTATTTAAAATCCTTGTTTTATTGAGTTCATGTAATATTCTAATGGGGTTTTCATCAGCTGTAAGCCATAATCATCACAGTTATAACAAATAAAGGCTTGAAATATCTTGCTTTGTATGTAGTGAGTACGTATGTCTCATAAGATTAGTTTCACCTCTGGATCGCTGACATTAACCAACTTTAGAACCAGATTCTCATTTTTTGAGTTTCAGCTGTAATTTCACGAGGAAAGAAATAAAACAATGTCCTGATCAAAAAGCAAAACACAGCAGGCGACTGACTCACGCGCGCGCACACACACACACGCAGCTGCACTCAGTCGGTTCTGCGTTTCTTCTACGCAGCAAGTGATGGAGGGATATCCAGTCTCCCCGTTCTGTACTTCTCACAGGGACATTTTCAGATGATGCGCGGCTGAACTGAATTTAAACGCAACAAATGTTTTAAAACAACAATCCAAGGAAGTTCTGAGTTGCATACGGCCACCTGTGCCTTTTCTTCTCTTGCTCCGAACATTAGCGCTGAACTTGAACTAAGGCTTATTAGCTTTCCCCACTAAAAAGTTAGCTAAACTAGACGTTTTGTCGTGATGACGTCTATGAAAATTATTGGATGAACAGATTTCCCAGCATGCTTTGTTTTTGTAAATTGTTTAAATGAAATAAAATAAATTAATTATGATTCACTTTTACTGGCAGCAAATGTAACATTACCATTACTGACATGAGAAATGCAAAAACTGAAAAAATGAAAGGATGACATTTATAAACTAGCTTCAGTTTGATGGAGAGCTGCTGCACCATGACAGAGAGATGGAGTTGGCTGATGTAAATATCAGGCAGTTTCGACGATCAGCTTTAACAAAAGTACCGCGTTTAAAGTATATTGTTAACATCAATACTGAAACGCATGTGCTCAAGCTGTTGTTATTATTAGCTGATCGGTCCCCCACACAAGTAGACAGGGCCATTGTGGGCCGAACCGGGCTGGGACAGTCAGAATGTTAAAAAAA
>SSNS01000035.1:1760590-2010449 GCA_006937985.1 Aphyosemion australe
TCGCCGGACACGGTCCGTGGCGGCTGTTTGGCCCCGGTCACCAGACACGGTACGTCGCGGTTGCTGTCGTGGATGATAGCCACAGTAGCTGGACACGACCCGTTCGCCTAACACGTTCCGTCGCGGTTGCTGTCGTGGATGGCATTTGAGTCCGGACACGACCAGCACGCGGTCTGTCGAGGCTGCTGGCCCCAGTTGCCGGACACGGTCCGTTGCGGCTGTTTGGCCCCGGTCACCAGACACGGTACGTCGCGGTTGCTGTCGTGGATGATAGCCACAGTAGCTGGACACGACCCGTTCGCCTAACACGTTCCGTCGCGGTTGCTGTCGTGGATGGCATTTGAGTCCGGACACGACCAGCACGCGGTCTGTCGAGGCTGCTGGCCCCAGTTGCCGGACACGGTCCGTTGCGGCTGTTTGGCCCCGGTCACCAGACACGGTACGTCGCGGTTGCTGTCGTGGATGATAGCCACAGTAGCTGGACACGACCCGTTCGCCTAACACGTTCCGTCGCGGTTGCTGTCGTGGATGGCATTTGAGTCCGGACACGACCAGCACGCGGTCTGTCGAGGCTGCTGGCCCCAGTTGCCGGACACGGTCCGTTGCGGCTGTTTGGCCCCGGTCACCAGACACGGTACGTCGCGGTTGCTGTCGTGGATGATAGCCACAGTAGCTGGACACGACCCGTTCGCCTAACACGTTCCGTCGCGGTTGCTGTCGTGGATGGCATTTGAGTCCGGACACGACCAGCACGCGGTCTGTCGAGGCTGCTGGCCCCAGTTGCCGGACACGGTCCGTTGCGGCTGTTTGGCCCCGGTCACCAGACACGGTACGTCGCGGTTGCTGTCGTGGATGATAGCCACAGTAGCTGGACACGATCCGTTCGCCTAACACGTTCCGTCGCGGTTGCTGTCGTGGATGGCATTTGAGTCCGGACACGACCAGCACGCAGTCTGTCGAGGCTGCTGGCCCCAGTTGCCGGACACGGTCCGTTGCGGCTGTTTGGCCCCGGTCACCAGACACGGTACGTCGCGGTTGCTGTCGTGGATGATAGCCACAGTAGCTGGACACGACCCGTTCGCCTAACACGTTCCGTCGCGGTTGCGGTCGTGGATGGCATTTGAGTCCGGACACGACCAGCACGCGGTCTGTCGAAGCTGCTGGCCCCAGTTTCTGGACACGGTCCGTTGCGGCTGTTCGGCCCCGGTCACCAGACACGGTACGTCGCAGTTGCTGTCGTGGATGGCATTTGAGTCCGGACACGACCAGCACGCGGTCTGTCGAGGCTGCTGGCCCCAGTTGCCGGACACGGTCCGTTGCGGCTGTTTGGCCCCGGTCACCAGACACGGTACGTTGCGGTTGCTGTCGTGGATGATAGCCACAGTAGCTGGACACGACCCGTTCGCCTAACACGATTCATCGCGGTTGCAGTCGTGGATGATAGCCACAGTAGCTGGACACGACCCGTTCGCCGGGCATGATTCGTTGCGGTTGCTGTCGTGGATGATAGCCACAGTAGCTGGACACGACCCGTTCGCCGAGCATGATTCGTTGTGGTTGTTGTCGTGGATGGCATTTGAGTCCGGACACGACCAGCACGCGGTCTGTCGAGGCTGCTGGCCCCAGTTGCCAGACACGGTCCGTTGCGGCTGTTTGGACCCGTTCGCCTAAGACGATTCGTCGCGGTTGCTGTCGTGGATGATAGCCACAGTAGCTGGACACGACCCGTTCGCCTAACACATTCCGTCGCGGTTGCTGTCGTGGATGGCATTTGAGTCCGGACACGACCAGCACGCGGTCTGTCGAGGCTGCTGGCCCCAGTTGCCGGACACGTTCCGTTGCGGCTGTTTGGCCCCGGTCACCAGACACGGTACGTCGCGGTTGCTGTCGTGGATGATAGCGACAGTAGCTGGCCACGACCCGTTCGCCTAACATGATTCATCGCGGTTGCAGTCCTGGATGATAGCCACAGTAGCTGGACACGACCCGTTCGCCTAACACGTTCCGTCGCGGTTGCTGTCGTGGATGATAGCCACAGTAGCTGGACACAACCCGTTCGCCTAACACGTTCCGTCGCGGTTGCTGTCGTGGATGGCATTTGAGTCCGGACACGACCAGCACGCGGTCTGTCGAGGCTGCTGGCCCCAGTTGCCGAACACGGTCCGTTGCGGCTGTTTGGCCCCGGTCACCAGACACGGTACGTCGCGGTTGCTGTCGTGGATGATAGCCACAGTAGCTGGACACGACCCGTTCGCCTAACAAGTTCCGTCGCGGTTGCTGTCGTGGATGGCATTTGAGTCCGGACACGACCAGCACGCGGTCTGTCGAGGCTGCTGGCCCCAGTTGCCGGACACGGTCCGTTGCGGTTGCTTTCGTGGATGATAGCCACAGTAGCTGGACACGACCCGTTCGCCTAACACGTTCCGTCGCGGTTGCTGTCGTGGATTAATTTTTGAGCTTCATAACACTTCTTAGGAATTTTTCCTCCTAAATTTTTAAATCCATTCTGCTCATTTTGACAATTAACCTCAATTTAAGCTTCATTTCATTTCTTAAGCAGCTTCAGCTATAATTTTCAGCAATAAAGCATTCAAACGCATTTCTGCAAGAAATTTATCTAGTTAGTACTTGTGTTGCTGACTGTTTACATGTTTTTGCCAACCAATGTGGCAGACCCATGTGATTAGGTGATGTAGGTGCAAATGGTCAATAACCTTAGAAGCTCCGGTAGCCACTGCTCCTCCAGCAGCAGCTTTGCATGTAGTGGTTCTATGCTAGTTTCCCCATTTGTGACATCACAAATGGGGACTTTTTGAAACAGCTTGTATATGCACAAGTCCAAAACCAAACACTGACAGAAAATGGATGGACAGATTTTTTTCTCACGTTTGGAGAGTTTACAGATGCAGTAGAGACCCACATGGCAGCACAAAATGATGCAAAAGGTGAGTTTTGCATATGTCCCATTTAAATTCATTTAAAGAAATTAAACAGAGGCAAAACACAAAGACACAAGTTAGAAGTGAAAGACAATGATTATAATATTTAATATTCTGTGACAAAATCTCTACAGGGAACGCTAATTAAACATTTGTTAGCAGACATCAATATCATATCCAGCATAAGAGCATTATGGTTATGTAATGCATAAAGAAACTTTAAAAAGATGGAAATAAAACCAAATAACATGGATAAAACCCTTTTGTACAGAGTCCTATAGAAACAGCGGAAAGTGTGTGCAGTCGCTTTTAAAAACATTTTATTAAACCAGTGATCAGCTCCGTCTACATGACTAATACATTCAGGAAGGCTTTAACGTCCAAAATAATTTCTCTGAATTGGAGAAACATCTTTCTACTGAGCGCTCTTCTGTTGACAGCTGGGTTGGGCAAGTTACCGCACAAATAAAAAGAAACTAAATCCTGACATGAATAATAAATGAGGATGGATTTGGTAACTTGAGTGCCAATAAAAGAAAAAGAGGAGATTTAGTAATTATTGTCACATAAATTCACTGAGCAAATGGTTTTCATTCACGTGATTTGTTGTTCCACTGTGCAATTAAAATATAACCCAATGAGGCAGAAGCAGAAGACAACACTTCGTTTCATTTCAGATATACATATCCATGCCGTTTTTACGATTCAGTTATTTTCATCTCCACCTTTAACATCTTCAGGTTATATACAACAGTAAGGGACACTGTACAAAAAGAAATGCTCAAACACTATGTAGTAAGCTTCAAACATGATCTCTTTTCCCCATTCCTTCATATAGTTCAGCACTGAGGTTTTTTGCCTTTAGACAAACGGGTGTGCGTAAACAAGTTAGACCCAGATACAATCACTCACTTGGTAAAGACGCTTGGACGTGTTAAAAGAATACTCATCGGACATTCAAGAGGACACTTTTTCACTTTGTTCTTTAACAAAAATAGACACGGCTTTTCCAGCCTTGAAATTCCCTCTCAGTTTATATATAAAATTATGTCTCGTCTATTTACACTTAGATTGTGTTCTGAAGGATTAGAAAGGTTGCTGCTCCATCGCTGCTGGGGATTGTGGGTAGTGCACTTTTTGTGTCAGACAGGGATCTTTGCATGTGGTTCTGTAGGACGGCTTGTTGGAGGAAAGGCTCAGTTATTTTTACTCGATTTATTTGTTCTCCAGCTTTAGTCCTGTCAGCTACTGAGTGACTGAGCTGGAGATGATTGTAACTAGCCAACGGTGATTGTGTTGAAATGCCGCCGCGGGGCTGGAAACAGAGGCGACCAGCTACACATCTGCCCTGATTTGCAGCTACTGTGGACAGAGTTGTTTATGAAACAGAGCCAGCTTGCTTTTTTAATGTTAATGCTATTTTGGGCCAGCCTCCATCACTTTGTAAATACTTAGGCATGAAAAAAATAAAGTTTTTATGGCTGTGCTTTTTTCTTCTAGTGTCTACTGTCTCAAGGGAACTGAAGCTAGCAAAACCCACCAAGCTCAGTCTCAACTTGAAAACGCATCTCAGATTTTTCTGGTAGAAGAAGAAATTTTATCTAATTGCTGCTCCCCACTTAGAGCAGAGAAGACATGCTAAAAACCTTCATAAAAACTCTGCTCGGGTGGTTAAAATGACATTTTGCTGACCTTTATTTTTTTTAAAAATCCATTTGTTTTCTTCAGCTTGTTTTCGTATCCGACAGCTACAGCTGGATCTGAGTGGATCTTTAAGTTTAGACAGAACAGATGTGGCAGCGTTTCATCATGAGTTGGTAACATTCTCACTGCTCCTCTGTTCCCTCGTTTCTCTTTGCAAAGATGAATTTCTCTGTCTGTGATGGTTGTGTAGCTCTATGATCCCCTAAACAGATGACTGGTCCCACACCTGTAAGATAAAAGCAACAACGTCAACTATTTTTACATCACATACTCCCCCCTGGAACTGAGAATTCCCTGGACAGATTATATGTCCGTGCTAAACTAGAAACCCTTCCTGATCTTCCAGAGAGAGCTGAGGTGCCAGTGAGAAGAGGGATGTCTGGGTTTCCCTCCTAGACCTGCTGCTTCTGTGAACCAGATTTGCATAAGCTACCAAACATGGATGGATGTGTGGGTGGACTGATTTAGAAAAGCAGAATTTGGAATGTTGACATCCGGACAAATTAAAATGATGCTGCAAAATCTAAAAGCATCAGAGGGAATTAATCTGTTTCAAAGATCTGTGGCTAAGATATTTCACTTCCAACAGGAAACGATCACCTGCTGATGGAGCTACAGGACTCGTTTAGGCTGCAGAAAGAAACAAATGAACCCTCTGGGACCTCAGCATGTTTGTGCTACGGAACATTTTATATAGTCCTCCTCAATAGCTCTCCATATCAAATGACAGAATACAAAACAAATAAACATACTGGGAGTGCTAATTGACCAGTCATGGATCTTATGAACAAACCTTGTTAACAGGGTTTATAGGCGTGCGTCCAGAGCCAGTGTGAAGTCTTTGTCGCTCCTCGAATCGTCCAGGAGATCTCTCCCTACGCACGTCCATCATCCGGCCTGGGGAGCGGTCCATGCGGGGATCTGCCATGGCCCTGCCTGGGGACCGATCTAACCGGGGGTCAGCCATGGCCCTGCCTGGGGAACCCACGATCCGGCTCTCCAGCATTCTACCTGGAGACTTCTCTCTTTCTAATGGACGGCTGGGGGACTTGTCCCGTCGAAACTCGGTGCGAGCCTCTCTGTAGCGGTGAGGCGTGCCGGGGTCCCCGTGGACTAGAGGATTGGCGGCAAGCCTCTTTGAGATGTGCTCATTGTAGGAGGGGGGCCCCCGCTTGTTGGGACTGTAGAGAGGAACCCAGGAATAAAGACGTGGAGGCAGCATTGGTTAAAGGAAACGTTCATTTGTGTCTCAGGTCGAGGGCTTTGCTGGGCTCTGTGGAAATCAGCTTGTTCGAGGAATAGAGGGAGGGAAATCAGGCTAAACTAATTAATTATCAAGTACTTTGTTACCTGTGATTAGAAGTGACTGAATCCAACAACTCTATTTAGTTTGCTAAATGAGATTGGGCCTGATGGTTTACAACGATGACTAAAGTATAAATAAAGCTTCATTGCTTAAATTGCAGCACACCGATTCAGGACATAGATACCATCTTTATTTAGCAGGTTCCTTTCTAAACTTCACAAGAGGAATAAAAAAATAAATAAAACAAACAAGACAATCCTAGTGTTTATTACAGATAAAAAACGAGCCCTTCCGCCTGGAAGAAAGAAAAAATGAAGTGTTACTTTCTTGTTTTATAACAAGTGTAATCATCCCCCGTGGACACCAGCCTATACCTTTCAGCGCCAGCTAAAGCCCACAGACCTGTCAACACCAGTGGCCATAAAACAGAAAAGCATGATGGGAAATCTTCCACTATAGTTCACCTAAAACTACAGTTCACCTAAAATCATCTAAAAAATAACCAAGTTGTTTGGTTCTTCTAAGAAATAGGGAAAAAAAACGTTCTCATAATTGGGAAAGAGTAAACACTTCTTAGTTTTTAGTGTTATTGATAGATTTCAGTCCATAAAAAACACACACACACACTCATCGCAGAAGGTTTGGTGTTTTGAAAATAGCATGTTACTAAAACAACAAACGACTGTGAGGTAGAGGAGGTCCTCTCACCTGCGTCCTGACCCGTTACGCTGCAGATCCCCTCCACCTTCTTGACTCTGCACCAAGTTGCCTTTGCAGCAAATGACCCTCAGTTTGTTCTGGTAGGAAGAGGCCAAATAGATGGCTCCAGAGGAGATGGCTGGGCCAAGGTAGCGTGGGTTTGGAATATCCAAGTGTGCGTATGAGTGTGGCCTAGAAACAGGTAAATAATTACTTAGCTAGAAAATAAAGCAGGACTTAAAGTAGGTAACATTAGTCAGGGTGCTTGGGACGTGGATGGATAGAACCAGAGAAGAATCTTACCCAAGAGCAGAATGCCCCTGAATCTCAATAACATCCAGAGAGTTGAAGTAGGTCACAAACAGGTAGGGCTCCCTGTAGGCTGGAACACCAACATACCACTAAATATTATTCATGTCTGCCTTTAGAAAACTCAGAGAAAGTTAAACAGTCAGCTGGTCATCACTAACCAAATGAGAGAGGCAGACGGCTCCATTTGATGTCATCCGTTCTACTCCTGCGACCGTAAGCGTCCACAAACACACCAAACTCTGCACGACAAAGTCCTACAGTTACGTTTTGTCTCCCCTCTTCTAGATGAGTTCAGGTTTGTAGGCATTAAACTCTACACACACAATCAAACAAAGAAAAGCCTAACCATGGAAACAGAGCAGGTATTCATCCTTCTGCGGCGCTGTGGTGACTTGGATAATGGAGATAGGGAAGCTGTGCGAGGACGCGGCAAAGACGGCGGATGCTAGCGTCACATCGTTTTTATCCAGGAACTCTGTGGAACCAAGCAGTTAAGAGTCAGTCACCCTCTGGTTGTCATTAGTTACTGTGTTGGTTTAAACATAATGACCTACCTTCCAGCACGTACTGCTTCATCTCAATCTCATAGAACTTGTTGGTGCCAATAACGATGCTGTAGCCAGTGAAGTGAATACAGCTGCAGGGCTCTGACGTCTCAATCTCCTGAAAAACAGAAATAAGTCAGCTGAGCCACCTCTTACTAAAGCAAAGCAGTGCATTCTACCACATCATCTGTCAGCTATCCACCCCTAAGGTTCATTTTACCTTCCTGATGCAGAACTTGTTAAGGCTTTCATTATATCGCAGAATAGTAATCTTGTTAGGCATGGCAGCACAGATACAGATCCCGTTATCAATCTGTGAAGGCAAAAACAACTCCGGTCAGGACAGTAGTCAAATATCTGTTGGTGCTGCAAGGTTCAGCTAATTAACTGTGACTGAGTGACAATCTGGAAGGATTTTGTTCCGTTTGCGTAACGACCTGACTCACCTTTCCAGAAGAGAAGAGGTGGCATCCCTTTACTGTCTCAAAGATGAAGGGATTGAGATCCGGCTGAGCTGGGAGATGGGACTGTGATAAAGACTGTTTCACCTTCTTGATCTCCACCAAACATAAAGCCCTCTCCTCCCCTGAATAAAACATCAACCACAACATGAGACACACATACCCGCCTCATTTTACTTGTGCACTAATTTTCATTTGCACTAAAACGGAACTATCTTGTAAACTGTGTTTTGACATTACAGTGCTGTGATTTCTTCCTGTTTTTTGCTTCTGTTGGGTCACAATTAGGTATTGTAAAACAGCAGCGAGGAGGAAATTTAACTGTTCTTCTGTTTTATTTCTAATCACACTGGAGGGTTTTCCAACCATCAACGACCCGTTTAAGAACATTCTCCTTCGAGGAACAATTACTTTTTCACATAGTTGGTTTGGAAAGGGTTAAAAATAATTTTATAGAATTTAAAAGATAAACTGGCAACTAGATATGATGCACTTTTGGTATTTACTGACCTGTGATCATCAGCAGCTTATCGAGCTCCTTCAGGATCTGAATCTGGAAAACTGAGGTCAACCCAGGGATGTGGGTCAAAGAGTTCTTTATGACATTGAGAGCATATAAACCCTCCTCAGAGCCAACTAAGACGATCTGCAGAAAGATGTGAGAATTTTATGAACTTAAACGAAGCATTCAGAATAAAACATCTAACTCTGCACACTTTTTTATCTATATACCTGATCGGTGAGAGGAAGGGTACAGTTAATGTCCAAACGATCATCGCCCTCCAGCTTCAGCAGAGAATTACCCAGAAGTTTCTGAGACGAGAAACAAGGAGAGACAGGGGACAAGGAGACGGGTTGAAAATATTCACCAAAAAAATTGTTGCATTAAAAAAAACAAAGATAATCAAGCAAAGATGGCAGCCAGGGCGCCGTTACGAACACCAAATTAGTGAAGCATTCATATTGTGAGGCTGAATTCACACATAAGGTGTAGCCATCTGAACTAGAATAATGATACGTGTGTTAAATGACAAAATAAACCCCGTTTGTTCCGGTTAGGCAAGGTTTTGTGTTTAGTTTACTAGATTTGGTCAAAGAGCAGACTAGTCTCATGTTCTTATATCATAGCCATGAAAACACTATACACTAGGACGGAATATGTAGACGTTATTAAATTATCCAGACAAGTCTTTATTTGCTATTTTTCCCACTATGAGTCATGGAAACTAAACTCAACTAGAGTCAATTGTATATTTTTATGTGCTACTGAGTAAAGGGCTGAGTCTGGGGGGCCTCAGTGGAAAAAGAAAAGAAAAATCCAGATCAGTAAATCTGAGAATAAAATAAAGTAGTAGCAACATATATTAACATAGTTATGGAAGGAGATGGAAATATGGATGTTATGTTATATACAGTCCCAGTTTTAGCTAAAATGTAATTATTACATATTTCACAGTATTTCTAAATAAACAATAACTGAAGAAACATTTTTTTTTTTTTTTAGAAAAGCTGACAGTTTCAGGATAATCCAACACTACACTGACAGTAAAATAAATCTAAAGCTGAAGGGAAATAAAAAGCACATAAGCACCAACAGTTGATGTCTGCTTTTACTTCAACAAAGGAGGCTTAAGCACAGCTTTTGCAGGAGCATGCAGGACAGCATAGGACACCAAGTCTAATGTGTGCAGCAGCCTGTTCAAAATTCAAAAATATTTTATTAACCCCAGAGGGAAATTAAGTGTTGTCGTAACTCATTAAAGCAATAATAAATACTGATAATAAAGTTCATAAAGCTCACATCATGTATTCAGTTCATAAGTAAACAGTTCTTCAAGGGCAGCATTTCCCATTGACCATATTTAGTGTCTGACCCTGGACTCTGTTGGCTAACGTGCACCAGTGTCGTATGCATACTTGTGAACAGCTAATGCATGCTCAGTCGGTCGGACGACTGAAGCTCAAGCATTCGTGCAGCTTCTTACTGTACCTGAACCAGAGGAGATAGGTTCTTCTGTCTTTTAGAAACACCTGCCTATGATATGATCCACATAATCAAGTTGAATGGACACACACACACATAATCACACACAGTTTAATCACATGAAGACGACAAATAAATACGGGATGTAAATATTGAGAACATGCAGAGAGAAAGAGAGAGAGAAGGAGGAAAACAGAAGTGAAGGCGCTGGCTGATGTTGAATGAAAACATTAAACATATCTAACCAATCTTATGGAAAAAAACTACAACCTTTGAATTAAGCTGTTATTTAAACTAATTACACGTGCATTAAAGACTCAATAGGCTGTGGTTCTACCTCTTATATACAAAACGTGTTTAAGTTTGGAACTCCTGAGAGCCTGAAACAAAAAGAAATGAACTTGTGTTAAATGAGCTAAGGACACTTACAGCGTCAGCCTCAGCTCTGTCTTTAGATCCACGGTTACCAGCCACGACAGACTCCAGCACCGCCACCCAGCGCTGCTTATCAGGGAAGCTGGGAGCCATGAAGTAGAGCGTCTGTCCTGGCCAACATGTGGTGTGGGGATGGGATTCCAGCTTCAAAACATACGGGATATCTGGACAGGAACAAACATGGATCCTCAGAGGAAGACAGACTCAGATACGCTGAGTTACACTCTCGTCGTTACTGATTCTGTACCTGACTTGGCAGTGTTGATGAGCTCAGAGGCACCGACAGCCCCGTGAACGGTCACCTCTCCATCAGGTAAACAGAGCTCAAACTCCTCTTCAGCCTTTACAGAGTCTAGAGAGGAAAATGTTTATACATTTGAAGTTTTTTGTGATCTAAAGGGCAACATGTAATATTAACTTAAAGCCCTTGCATTGCTTGAAGGAATGCACAGCACCCACTGACTATCATAACAGAGTTTTAAAGTAAAATCTTTTTATGTAGAGAAATGGAGATGTCGTATGTGACCTCACGAGTACTGCAAGATCTCACAGGGTCTGTTCACACCATGAATTGAATAAAAAAGTTAATATGTTGTAGGTTTATTTCCAATAATCGGTTTTCTTGGTCTCATTAAAATTTGTTTGGCGGCTCGTGAGACGTTTTGCTAACAGACAAGAAGAAGACTGACCTTCTCTGGGCTCATTATCGTAGATCGACAGTTTGGTTCCATCAAGAACCACGTATTTCCTCTCCCAGCCTTGCTGGCCACGCTTTCCATTTCTAAACAAAGAAATACATTTCTTAAACACCACACCAGTAACAGTGTTGTATATAACTCATGCTATAGACCTTATCAGTGACAGACTGGTACCTCGGCTGCTTCATCCAGCCCTCCAAGCGAACATGCCCACTGGCCTCTTTGACCTGTAGTGCAGGTGAGTTGGTCTTCTCTCGACACAAAGCCTCTGAAAAGTGAGTAGCGTACTCAGCTGGCAGACCGCAGGTGGCTGGTAGACATGGTGAGCACTTAGGGTGGCACAAGGTGTGGCACTCTACAAAACAACAGCAAACTCTTGATTAGAGTAATTATTAGAAACTCTTTTGAGACAGAGGATAAGTAGAGGAAACTTTACACGTCAGATTTATTCTTAGAACAGAATGTTAAAGGTGCAATATATAAGAATGAAGTAAGAATGACATCCTGTGGTCAAATGTGGGTACTGCAGTCCATTTTTCTAAGCAAAAAGTTACTCTCTCACTGCCGTTCCGTGAGTTACATGGCTGTTGCTAACTGCAGATCAGCGCCAGAAGATTCTAGATGATAAGCGAAGGCGAGTCATACACAGTAAGTTGATAAGTAGATAAACACATTGTTATATCTGGTGTAAGCACTCTTGGGTGTTTTACGGTAGGGAGGTTTAGAGCCGATTATTTGCTTCTAATTCACCATTAGCATTGTTAGCTCAACGTTAGCCTCTAGCCTGCTTCACCTGCTTCTTAGGGGTACAAGAAATAACTTCTGGGTTGCTCCTGTTTACTGTTACGGTTCTTTAAACAACTCTGGAGCTTTTTGCCTGCTGGTGTTAAATTACAAATGCTGGCACTGCAGTGTTAGGTCGGCGCAGACTATGCAACCTCACGGGCTAGCTGAATGTAAACAGTAACTACGTCCCTCTTTGTTTTTTTTAAAGGAGAAAAACTGACAACCCCCCCCCAGCCGGCTGAAAAGGAAATCTCTTTCAATCTAACCTTCCTTCCAACAAGACTGGTGCATAAGACTGTTTTCTGATCATTTCACTGTAGAATTTTTACATATTGCTCCTTTAAATATGACAAATTGTCCCAAATAATTTATTCTGCTGCTCTCATAATTAATTAGTCATTATAACAAAGCGTTTCATTCTAAAAATACACCACTGATTTGGGAATTTATCAAATTGGCCCAGCTTTTTTTTTTTTTTTTTGTAGGACTCATAACTGTAAAAACGAACCAAAGGACCCAAGAGACAAATCGAATTAATCTATTTGACGACTGCAACAGGAACAACGTTTCATCTTTGTCATGCCTGGCCAATAAAATGTCCTCAGAAATATTTTCATTTTCCATCTGCCCACCCACAGTGCACGATACAGACCTAAACAAGTGGCAGCCTGTCGTCCAAAATGAACAGTGTCCAGGCAGACGGCACATTTGGCAGCCCTCATGTTGAGGCCCACAGTGAAGCGATGAGGGATATTATGATGCATTCTTTCTTTCACACGACGACCAAACTCTGCAATGAAAAAAAGGAGGGTAGAAGAAGTGCACAGAGACGAGAGTTACTAAAAGAGGGAAATGTGGCACAGTAATGGTCAGTTATGGGATTAATCACTGCAGCAGCCAGCAAAGATTCATCTTAGATGGATTGTTGTCAAGCAGCATGGGGAAATTGGATCAATGAACTGGTTATCGGAATTGCAGCGTCCCAGGACCTTAAAACGGTCAAATCAAAATCAGACTGCACATGCTAGTAAGCATGAAATGTATTAAATGCTTCTGAGAGAAAGTATACTATAGGATAATTAGCCTATCTATATCACGACTCTATAAATAAGACACGAAGAAAAGAGACATTACGTCAAACGTGGGCATTAAGAAAAGAGTATTTGGTTTAGTTACAGAGCGCCAACAAACAGTAAAACACATGACCAATGTGATGACGGGCATGTTTCAGCACAGGGCCACATGCATGTACAGGAAAACAGCTCTGGTGAATGGAAACGCACACTGGTGACTGCTAACTTACTTTCAAACGTGACCCTCCTCTTTTCTGTGAGGAGCAAGAGGAAAGAGACACAAAGAAGAAAGCAGTCCAACAAAAGCTAAGTGTGAATAAAATCACAGGGACGGTACGAGCCTGCTTCACAAAGCAGGTTCAGCTTAAGACAAACTGGTTTCTTATGGTTTAAGGGTTCTGGGATGGCTGGTGACTGGGTCAGAGTGTTGTCCGTTTCACTTCCACATGATGCAGATACTTTTGTTGAAATCTTTATGATTTTTTTAAAAAGAGTTGATTTGGTAAATGCATTTTTAGACTGACACAACCTATCAGTTATGGTATAAGGTGTAAAAGGTTCAGTTTCAATGGCAATCAACTCCTTCAAACATTTGTTCCAGCTTTATGATGGAGGTGAGTCTGGATTAAAATTATTGCTATGGGTTTAATCGGCTGCTGCTTTGTGAGACATGGCTAAAAATGCTAAGATTTGTTTTGTTTACTTCATGTTTCTGGAGTGAATTCCTGGCCTAACATATTCTGAGTGTTGTCCAAAAATGATTGGACTTGCTAAACCTGCTTTGTGAAAACAGCTTTTGAAAAAACACACACAAAACACACAACACAAACAAAACAGGTGACCAAGAAGTCCATCTGTTAGCATCAGGTTGAATGGTCCTATAAGGAAAATTGTAAATCAAGAGTTCAAATTGTTCCTGATGTTTGTTATTTTCAGTGTTGCATATTCGTCTAACCTTCAGGCGTAGAAGTCTCCTTGCAGCGAGTGGAGGGGTTCAGTAGACTGCTGGGGTTGGGTTGATGTTCTGGTGATTTAACAATGGCCGACATGAGGATTTGGTGCCGAGCCTGGGCTGGAGTGGAGGGAGCCACATGCTCCTGGGCTTTGAAATGAGCCGCTGTGTCACCCAAAGAAAATAAAACAATTACAAAACATAGCTAAAAATTATCTGACCCAGTGTGTCCCATTATCAGTTTTGTGCAACTCATAATATTTTAATTCAATAAAATAATGAAAGCCCAACTGTGTAAAGAGCAACCAGCTTCGAGTTTTAATGTGGTAAATACAATAAAACACATAAAGTAGAGCTTAAAGGGGACCTAGAATGTAAACCAATATTTTCCTTGTTGTTGTTGAATAAGACAGCTTGGGTGGTCAACAGTAGCATGCCAAAAAGTCAAAGCCGTGTTTGACCTACTTTTTATGTAAATTAGAAAGTTGAAAAAGGCGAGAGAAAACCTCCTGTTCTGAGAAAGCCTTCCTTAACACGTCATAAGGGGGAGCCACGCCTCCTCAAACCTGCATGTGTCTGAGGCCTTCTGGGGAAACCAACCAATCAGCATGTCCTGGCCGAGTGGGAGGGGTAAACAGCTCTTTTCACTGAAGGCCTGAGTAAGGGGGTTTAGAATGGCCTGTATCAGGGCTCCTGGGACAGATGAAAGCCAAAAAAAATTTCTTATGCTTTTTGGAGGCTCAAAGCTCTGTTTTAGATTGTTGATTAAATGCATTCTAGGACACCTTTAAATAGAATGACTGCACATCAGGTTTGAGTAACACAGTCTTTGTTAGCTGGCTGAAAGGCAACACGTTTCTTTTGTCATTAATTTGTTTATTAGAAACATGTAGAATTTATCCTAACCTACTTCACACTCATGAACAACCTTCCTGTTTATAACATTATATTTAACCTCCAAACCCACCCTTCCCCAGTCTATCGTATTGTTAATCTGAAAGTAGTCCATCCAAGATGCCGTGGTATCTGAAGTTGCATTATTGATCGTTGCTGATGATAGTTCCATCTAGGCGATGTCCATATATACTCAAAGCCAGTGCACAAAAGACAAGTTGTTAGGCGGTTTCCATCTTTGAGCTATGATTTTCTTCATTGAAGTCGAAGCCAGATTCTACAAGTTTTCGCCGTATGTGATAGCTGTGAGTCATCATTTAATAAGTGAACAACAGGATCCAAGGGGAGAGGGACAACGCTTAAATCAGTAATGCAACAAAATACTAGAATCCAGAGGTCCTGAACCCATACAACATGAATAAACAAGCCCAGAAAATGAGCAAAAAGGATCTGATGCAGCACCCAGTTTGTGTCTAATAATTGGTGTCAAATGAGCTCTGGGACGAAATTTTATATGCATATATCGATGATTGGGTTTTTTCGAGGCCGTCATCCTCCCAGGCAAAACCCTTCTAACAATTTTCTAAAGAGGATATTTACCTGTTTTATATACATCCACATTGGCCAATATACTGCTTTAGTAGAGCCGATTTAGTCAGGCACATCTGCGGGCAGCCCGGTGCTGCTGCCAAAGTTTATTTAAATATATATTTATGTTGCAGAGAAACATCTGCTCTAAAACATTATTGTCAACTGACATTTCTTTATTACGTTTTTATTTACATGTTTTATATTTAATACTTGGTCCGTTTATTGATTTGTTTGATTAACTTTGATTAAATGGTAAAAATGGTAAATGGCCTGTATTTGTATAGCACCTTCTTAGGGTTCTACAACCCCCCAAGGCGCTTCACAACACAATCAGTCACACGCACATTCACACGCTGGTGGGGATGAGCTACAACGTAGCTACAGCTGCCCTGGGGCGCACTGACAGAGGCGAGGCTGCCGAGCACTGGCGCCACCAGTCCCTCCGACCACCACCAGCAGGCAAGGCAGGTTAAGTGTCTTGCCCAAGGACACACAGCAGCATTCTCTGGCCGGAGCCGGGATCGAACCTGCAACCTTCCGATTACTGGACAACCCGCTCTACCTCCTGAGCTACTGCGTTTGATTGTAACACAATCACACTGCTGTGCACAATTTTAAGATTCAACAGTTGGTAAAATTCAGAGTTCAAAATCTGATTCATGTTCAGAAATGCATTCTCTGTTATTATTAGTGACATTTTAGCAAATAAGGAGGAAAAAGTCAAGATTAGCTACTAAAAATCAGAAGCACATATCGGCCATCGGCGGACCATCACACCTCTAGATATCGGTAACAGAAAAACCCATATTAGTCCATCTCTAGTTCTTACCTTCTTCTCTGAGAGTTCGTAACTCTATCCTCATCTTCATCAGAGCTTCTTCTAGATCTGAGCATCTTGAGCGCTCCTTGTCCAAAGCCAGTTTCATGTCACCGTACTGTATGGGAACAGCTGGCTGAGCCGGCTGAGCCTGTTGAGCCAAGGCCCCGTTAGTGGTAGTGCCGACATCTTCCCTCCTCCGCCCAAATATACCCTGTACAGGCAGAAAACGGTGATAAATTTGTACTAAGTCACGCATTAGATCAAATGTTTTTACAATAAAAATCATTCCCTTGAAGCTGATTATTAATCTAATATGGTTTGTAGATAAAAATTGCTACATATTTCCCCAGACCTTCTTTTTTTTGGTGGGCTGGTCCATCTTGGCCTGCAGGAAGTCGATGAGCTTGGTCTGCTGGGAGATGGTCCCTTCCATCTTCACCTTCTCATGGGAGTAAACAGCCTACAGCAGCACGGAAATCACAAGCTCAGAGAAGGAAATGCTGGAGACAACTTTAAAAAGAAGTCCCTTTGGGAACACATGAATCAGGATTTATCATTATCATCATCCAGCTGAGATCTCTTTCAGTTACACAATTTTAATATACAACTAGGAGACTTTCCCTCCCTTGAGAGACCGTCACATTTCATCTGAAAATGAAGGAAATGCACCTGTATATTTTCCAGCTGGTACTCCAGATCTGTCCTCTCCGTTTTCAGCATATCCGTTTGGTCGAGGGCATCCTGAAGACCTTGAGTCAGACGGAAAATGTGGCTTTTCTGGAGGTCCATCTGCTGCTGAAGCTTTCCTTGCTGTGGAGACACAATCAAATCAAAACAGAAAAGAAAACCTGATTTTGACCATTTCTGAAAGTAGTAACAAAAACAATTGAATTAAATGAAGATGCATCCCAAACAGACGTCTTGATTATAAGTCACTTTATACCTCTTCCATCAGCCTCTGTTTCAGTTCTCTCTCTGTCTCAAGTTTCTGCTGTAGGCTGCGGGCGTTCATCTCCAGCATGGCGTGCTTCTTCTCCAGATCGTTGAGCTGTGATAACATGTGAGAGTGTGTGTGTGTCAGTTTGTGACACGAGCCAGCCATAAACACATTTTTTAAAATAGGATTGCAGTAGCTGAGAGAGCTAAACTTACAGCAACCTAAAAACCCCACAGCTAGAGTTAGAGACGGGCGAATAAAGAGATGTTGGTGCAAATGAATCACATGCAAATGAAAATATGAATCACACAAACATGACAAAATTAGGAAATTTAGGAATGTGCTGCAAAAGCAATAAGAAAAGAGTTTTCAGGACCCAAAAGGCGACAAAGTAGATTTAAATATTTTTATGTTTTTCATCTATTCCATCAGTGTTGGACTTCTAGTCTGAGCTATTTAAGGGGTTTCGCCTCAAGTTTGTACAGAAACAGTATTTGCATGAAACACTTCATGTCCCTGAAAGGTTGTAGTGTGATTTTATTTGATTTCAGTTTGGAGCTCTCTCGACCATATAAAACAAATCTTGATTAATTCAGAAGTGTAAAGAAGAGGTTAAAGGTAAATGTGGCAGACTCACTGTATCAGAAAGACTTTCAGCTTTCAGTCTTTGCTCCTTCAAAGCCTGCTGTAAGGCCAGAATCTCTGCCTTATGCTCTTTGACTGCCAGCTCTACAGCCTGCCGAGACTCAGTGCTGCGCTGCTCTGCACGGAGCCTAAAAACAGCAGCAAAACAACATTATGACATATTGCAGCAATGTTATATGTGCTACAACTGTTTGTTAAAGCAAAAGGAAATCGAAATATTACCTGTTTTGCTTCTCATTATCCAGGAGTCTCTGCAGGTCCCTGGTGCGTCTTTCGGCTTGAGTTTTTTCGTCCTCCAGAGCACCTCTCCATGCCTCCCATTGCCTCTCCTTCTCCAGCAACTCGTCGTTTAGAGACTCCAGCTCCACCACCTGCTCCTCCAACATGCTGCATGTTGTCTTCAGCGTCTCGATGTTCTGGGAGCAGAAACAAAAAGGACAGAATGAAGGGAACATCTTTCACAGCTTTTGGCAACACCACGTGATTGTTGTCTGCAGTTTCACATGTCACTTCTGTGGGTTCAGCTATGTTTAATTGCATTGCTGACAACATCTTTGCACCCTGTCTACTACCTGAGGAAAGGTGTGTGTTACCTGTTTCTGGTTGTTGAGGTGCATCTCACGGTCAGCCACCTCCCTCCTGAGGCGGTCCACCTCCTGGCTGAGCTGCAGCTTATCCTCCCGTTCGTCTGAAGCTTCATCGAGCTGTTTTGACAAGTAGAAGTTTTGGCGGTTCAACTCGGCGTTCTCCTGACTCAGCTGGGTAAGCTGCTCCTCCAGGTCAGTGATCACCTGAGGCAAAACAAACAGGCAGAGCGGTTAGCTTAGCAAAACTGTCAAAGCTCACAAAAACATCAGGAGTAATGTGCTGTGCTATTAAGTATTTGAGTTCACTAAAATGATCTGGAGGAGACTAGTGCCAACTCTCACACCGGAATTAAACATCCTGCACTGTGGAAGGCGTTACAGGAGACAAAAGAGGCAGTGGAACAACTTACTGAGCAACTGTCTCTTAAGGCATCAAATTTGCGCTGAATCTCGTCTCTGTGGTTCTGCAAGAGCAAATAAATAGCAAAAACAAAACGTTTAATTACAACATGTTATAAGAAATGCAACACTTCTACAACTGTTTTAAAAGATAAACAATGTTAAAAATGAATGCATATTTTGAACTGCATCTATAATAACAGTATAAATATGCCTCATTAGGATTTTTTACCTCAGCTCTTCTCTCCAAACATGAAACAACTTGGTGGCAGTCTAACAGTGTGCAAACGTGCAAATAACATAACGTCAACACGTCTGGAACAATGGCTTCCAGCTCAGTCCTGTCTCGTCTGTCCTATCTTTAAAAAGATTTTGCGTGTGTGCTGGGGTAAACCCCTCCTACCCTCAGTGCGGTGATCTCCTCCTCAGCCTCAGCAGTAGTCTCTTCCAGCTCGGTCTTAGCTTGCTGTAGCTGACTCTCCAAAGCGAGACGTGCAGCCTGCAGACTGCTGATCTGGGACTCACGCTCTTGCAAAGACAAGGTCAACTCAGACACCTGTCTTTTGATCTCCAGCTTCTCTTCTTCATGTTCTAGGCCCATCTGCATGCAGAAGAAAGTTAGAGAGACGGGTGACTTTATAATATAAAACCAGGTGATTTAAAACAACATATAGCAACAGTACCATGGCTGGTAAAAAAAAAAAAAAAAACATCTCAAATGATTTAATCTTTGGATTTTTGAGTCAAACCGAAACAAGAAAAAGAAGATAAGGAGCTTAATCAGGGACATCAAGCCACTAGTCTCGGCAAATCTAGAATTACATAACCACTTTTCACTCAAACATATCCAGATGCATGTAGGTTCTCTGTAAAAGAAACAAATAGCCAGTTATATTTGATGGCACAGCATATGTTTATGTGAGAAAACTGTGTGTGTGTGTGTGTGTGTGTGTGTGTGTGTGTGTGTGTGTGTGTGTGTTAGGGGACACCAAGGCCAGCAATTAGTGCCAATCTGTATATCACATCTCAGAAGTAGAGAGTGTGAGGAGGTAGAAATATGACAACAGGCTGTCAACCAGGAACATCTGCAGACAAACGCAAAAACAGGAGAGACTGCAGTTCTTGTTTATGTCAAAATGTTTTTATAATGTAGGTCTGCATGAGACACAAAATAGAGGAAATTTGAGTTTTGGAACAGATTTATGTAAAGCTCCAGATCCGAGGTTACTGCTTTACCAGATATGCAGAGTATACCGTTCACTGGACAAGAATAAAGAAAATCCTTTGTAATCTGGGTAAGGTTGCCTTTTTTAGACCCGTATTTAATTAGCTGCGTATATGAAAGCTGCCTAAGCTAGCTAGCTGATCAGCTGCCTTAATCCCTTTTCTTGATGGTAATGATGTCAGGCAAGAGTCTGTGCTGGCTTAAGTGAATTACTTAATCTGGATCTTAATCGATTCAGCACCATCTCTTTGCCTCCTGCTGCCTCACCTCCCGTAACCGGCTCTCCAGCTCCATCAGCCGGCTTCTCCTGGTTTGCTCCTGCTGACTCAGCTTCTCCAGGTGTTCCTCTAGTTTGGCATTCTGGGCCTCAAGCTTGCCTGCTTGAGATTCCAAATAAAACTTTTGCTGTCGAAGTTCTGAGATCATCTCCTCCTGGGCTTTCCTGACACCCCCAAAAGAAATGTCACATTTCATTTAAAAGGAACAATGGAACTCACAAGATGTATTCATTATTGATCTAAATGTGGCTTTAAACTTAAACGTGTGAGTTAAAATGGCTTCTTATCTACACATATGCAAAATAAAATCCAGCACTGTGCATAAAGATGTAAGCACAAGCTACTGAGGCAATTAAAGTCAAAATGTGTATAAAGGCTTGGGGGTGGGTAGTTTGCTTACATATTCTTCTGGGTGTAGATGCTGCTGTTAGCGGCCAGCTTATTAGCCTCTGACAGCTCAGCGATGCGCTGCTCCAGGTTCTTCATCTTGGAATCCATAGCATTGATGGTCTGTTGGAGGAGAAAACACAAAAACGACCCGATATGCTTATTTTTTATTTATTACCAAATCTATCAGGAACCTTACACATATCTAAAGAGATATATTGAACCAAAGTACAATTTTAGGGTTAAATCTATACATAACAACCATCTTACAGCTTATAGATAGCTTCCTGAATGGCCTATGTTCGTAGAAATAGAGATAAGATAGTTGTCTGTTAAAATGAAGTCAAGACTTAATTTTGTCATTTGAAGCTCCAGACTAAAATTTCTCAAAGGTTCATGCAAACATTTACTAAACACTTACTTTGTTGCTAGTTTCATGACATACAGTAATTTCTGACCCTTGGTTGCACTGGAAGAGCCACATTTAGCTGCAGCTGGCGATATTCACTCTTGTTAATAATCTTGGAATTCCATATAAATGTAATCTGGAATAAAAGTTGTTGCATGGACTGTTGGGAAATTCTTTTGAGCTGTTTCAAGGTGGTGCTTTAAGGCTTATGCTGATGCTATTTCTTCAAACAGAAGCTGTTCAGGTAGCCATCAAGAGCGGGTAAGAAAATACCCCATTAAGCTGATTGACCCTGATTGTAGTTCAACAAAATCCTTTCAGGATCCATTTAGATGTTGCCTGATATGTTTACCGTCATCGTCAGATAACTACCTCTAAAAGTTCCTTAACAGCTTCAATCTAACACGTTTACCAGATTAGACAGCTTAATCCCAGGCTTCGCGGAGCAATAAAAATATCTGGTAAATGAACTCGTCTACTCTAAAAGTACATTTCAACACAGCCACGCCAGAATGAGACATGATGGCAAAAAGAAAAATCTGGAATCGTAAAAATTTATTTGCTTAAGTGACTCTGAAGAAATCCAAATTAGCTTAGTGTCTTACTTCAGCAAATAATTAAAAAGGTCTTGATGACTTACTGCTTTCTGTTCACTGATGAGTTTACAGTTCTCTCTCGACTCCTCCTCCTGCTGCGCTCTTTTTGCCTCGAGGCTGTCCTTCTCAGACAGGTCCGCCTTCATCTGGGCTTCCAGGACCTGAGCGGTCAGAGCCCACCAATATTAGACGTGTCAGATTTCATTTGACAAATTCACACTTGGGTAATCTGCTCCAAGATAAGGCAATCCTTCGTGACAGGATTGTAAATGTTCAAAGTGGTGAGGAAACTTTAATTAGTGCTATGTTGGTTCTCTTTGTGAAAACACGCGACAGCTCCGACTTCCTTCAGCAGAAACAATGATTTAATGTGTCATGACCGACGAAGGGTACTACATGAAGAACATTAAGATGACCCACCTTGATCTTATCTTCAAAAAGCCTCTCCTTCTGAACAAGCTGAGTTTCCATCCTCTGAGCGGTTGACTGGGCCTCCCTCAGGTTCTCCTCCAGCTCCTGAAGAAATCACAAACATGAGACATGTCAAACATCCTGAAAATTTAAACAAAACGTCAACATGGCCATCGATTAAAAAATAAAGACACTTGCGTTGAAAAGCTTGAAATCCACAAGGTGACTGTAGCGGTGCCTGCTCATGTTGGCTACAGTAAAAAGCATGGATGACAATGAAAGAGTGAATTCTAATGAAAATGTGAGAGACTCTGCCTTCTAAAGAGAAGTGTGTATGTGTGTGTTCTCTAAGGACTATGAGGGCAGCTATAGTTTTATGGTTGGATGGGTGGAAGGAGTGGGCGCGGGGCAGTGGGGAAATCAGGGGTGGGGTTGAGCAGAGTATTAATGAGTGTTATCTGTAGCTCTCTCACCAGGATCTTTTCAGCCATCTGCTGGATCTGCTGGGATTTGGTCTGGATGTCATCTTTGAGCTTATTCTCTCGCCGCTCAACCATCTCCAGCCTCTTCACCTGGTTTTCCAGAGTTTTCCTGCCCTCCTGCTTACACCACAAAATAAGATTCATTTCATATCAAAGTTCTCTTTGCAGGGATAGCTCATTTACTACGACATAAACGTTTCAAAACAACTTCATGTATTTTGTTTAATACGGTGTGTTTAGTACCTCTGTCTCCCTCAGGCGACGTTTTAAAGTATCGCTGGAGTCGGTTTTCCCTCGCAGGCGCTCCAGATCTCTTTCCAGTCGCTCTTTGGCCTGTCGGACATTCTGCAGCAGCTCAGTGGCTTCGGTGCTCGCTTTTACTGCCTGAAGAAAATAAGAAGGTCAGAGGTTATTAATGAATCTCAAGACAAACATCTCAATGTGCTTGGTTAATGTATACCCAAGGAGTAAGTAAAAAAAAAAACTCTGAACATAGAGGGATAAACAGTAGCTTCAAAACAAAACAAAAACTACTTGCTTCTTACAAAATTATCTATTTGTATTAATATATTCAAAACAATCAAAATACAGGTAAAAGAAAAGGGTTTGTGTAGGACAAAGTAAGGAATACACAACAGTGACTAGCTAAATTTACCTTGGACAGTTTGTCCTGAAGTTCTTGAATTTTCACCTGCTGTTCAGAGTTTGTCTAAAAATCAAAAACAAAAGACAGATCAATCTTTCATTCATCTTCTGTAATCACATCTTCCTGTAAGGGTCACAGGTGTTCATCTCCTGCAGTCACCTGACGGAAGGTGGGGTAAACTCTAGACAAGACACATATTTACGTGACATATTAGTCACACCACCTAGTCACCAGTTGTTAACCCAACATGCATGTTCATGGTCAGAGAGAACAGTGCTACCAGTGATCAGACTTATAAACATAACAAGAACTTCTGTTAAACAGAAGAAGTGTCAATAGTCATTTTCCTTCTCTACCTTCTCAAGTTTGGAGAGAACCTCCTCCACTTCAGCTTTTCCCTGTTCTTTAGCCTGAAAGGAAAAAACATTGAGAGGGTTAATCAATGCCCAGAAGTCAAGGTAGTCCTTCTGTTTTCTTAGAAACCACACCTGGTTTAAAGAAAAGTTAAGTGTTGGTTCTGCAGGTTAGACAAGGAGTTCCTTTCCAAAGCATATCACCATTAGATAGATGTTACGGACGTTCACATAAATGTTAAAGACTAAACAATTCTGATGTAACTCACACTTTAATCTGTTGTGGATTAATCCGGAAAAAAAATTTAACTTCTGTGAGCGCTGACTCGTATGGATATCGTGTGCTTTAAAATTTTAAATGGCTCAAGTCTTTCCTTTAGTGTAGTTTTTTATTTATAAAGTATTATAAGCTAAATCATCATTTAATCTGATTATTTTTAAAGTTATAAGCAGCCAAAATATCTGCCTCTGTAAAACAAACTGTACCTCACAGTTCAAACGTACCTTCTGAATTCTCTGCTGGTATTCCACAGCTTTCCGTTTGAGCTCCTCGCTTGTTTGTCTGGAGTCTCTGAGCTCTGACTCGTAGAGGTCGCTGCGACGCCGAGCCGCTGACAGGTCCTCCTCCAGCTGCCTGATGGTCACCTGCATCTCCTCCAGTTGGGCGTGGTACTCCTGGGGTCATCAACAGCATCAGTAGTATGCATCCTAGAGTGACAGCTTAATATCTGATGAATAAAACTGTAACGTTACATTCTAGCTATCGACTTTAAAAATGTCTGAGGAGTTTGGGGCGGTCACTCTTCTTCGTTTTTATTTTTTAATTCATTAAGTAAAACAAAGTATAAAAACGTTTTTAAAAAGCTAGATACAGTAAAGAGTATAACTGTGAGCCATAGCAATTGCCAAATGTTCACTTTGCTGTGGTGCCAGTTTAAAGCCGAGATATCAACACGGGACAGGCAGCGTTTGAATCAAGCGCGGCTCAGACAAAGACAGACTTCTCATATCTGCTGACACCGTTTCTTTGTGCTGTGATCTCCCGAAACCGCAATGCTCTGTGCCAATTACCATTTATCAGCAAAACTGTCGAATTCAAAGATAAAACATTACAACTTCACATAGCAGAGCTCCAAGTGGAAGGAAAACTAACACTAGAATCTGTCAGAATCTCTGCAGACACACATTCCAGTAATGCTAGAAACTCTGATGAAATTCCTTCAGCGACGACATCAGGTGACATTTTGTATGAAACCAAACTTTTATTAAGGTCATTTAGGGTTTCCATCTGTAAAAATGTGTATGTTTATTAGTCATTTGAGTCATCAAACAGCTTCAAATGGTTGCATGTGTCAGGAGGGTGGGTGGATCGCTTGAGCAACATTGAAGGTTTTTAACCTTACAGGGATGCCATCTGCAGGGATGACCTTTGTGAGTTCTGGGCACTCAGAGGGCAAGCCCCATCTGTTTAACACTGAGATATGATCACACTGCTTCCTTAGTTACTCCACTACAGCTACAGCTTAAAAACAGAAACGTCTCAATAAGACAGAACCTTTGTGTATTTCCCCCTAAGTAAGTAAGTTTGAGAAAAAGAAGTAAAGAGGGAGAAGTCACATACTTGTTCCTTAATTTCTTGCAGCTTGTTGCTCTGTTCTCTTATGTCATGCAGAAGCTGCATGGCCTTATCGTCCTCTCTGGAGACTTCAACACGCGCCTCCTCCAAGCTTCTCTTCAGGCTCTGCAGACACACGTGTGCAAATTGAATGGGCACCTTTTTTAAAGTTTGTTGAGGACAGTGATGCAAAAGTATACAAATATCTTGCAATTGAGTTCCTAAAAGAAGCTGGTATGACTCACGCTGCATTCAGTAATGTAGGTGGCAAGGTCTTGCTCCAGGATGCTTCTTTGAGTCTCTGAGGCTTTCAGCTCCACATCCTTCTGGTGGAGGACCGACTCCAGGTCAGTCATTTTACGCTGGAACCTGGAGATTTCCTGCTCCATCTTTACACATCAAAGAAAAAAACATCTTAGTACCTTCAAGAGAAGATGGATAATTTATGGCATTAAAAGCATTTTGGTGTTCCGTCTGTGTGAGCTTAAGCTCGTACTGCAGGATCACCATAAACGAGCAGCACAATCCTCGTATGCCAAGGGACACTTGGCCAGTATAACTGATTCTGATTCAGATTCTAATCGATTTTTCAGACCCATCGCTCTACTGTGGAAGCCTCGAATCATGAAGCTGTAATGTTGTACAAACAAGAAGATTATCTTGGCTTATTAGAGCACAAACAGAAGCTTTCTTGATCGCTCTTTAGCAAGCCTGCCAATTTAAACACAACAAGACTGGAAATAAAACCCAAAATGATTAAATCAAAATAGATTTTCACAGTCTCCAATAAACAATTAAGTTTTGTGTAAAAGTCCTTCCTCCAAACAGAAGCTTTTAATATTCGTTTTCCAGGAAAAGGGGCTTATTGAGAGTAGTCAAAATCAATCACAGCACTTAAGCTTCTAGAGACAATAAGTTAGTGAAAACTCTGGTGACGGAGATCTGCAATTAAGGACAAAACACAAATGAAAGCATAAGAATGTGCCCCCCCCCACACACCTTATGACATTTGTCTTGAGTTTCTTGTAATTCTTTGCCTTTAAGATGCAGCTTCTTTTCCATAGAGTTGGTCTTGGCAGGAGAGTTTAGGCCTGCAGACACTGACCTGAGGAGATAACGTCACACCGTCAGAATGGTGAAATATTAGAACTTGTGATGGCCAACATAGATACATATTTTCCACAAGCAAGTCAAAGCTGCATTAATTTAATTATGATCAGTAAAGCATGTTTTAATCAAAATCAGCATCCAAAGGAAGATGAATGATCAGAAGACATCAAACCAAACCTGCCTACCAGGATTGGCACGATTCACCCAAAAACAACGTGGGACTGGAATAATTAGCTCTTTTCCTCAGAAAATAATATTAATGAAGCTTTTGTCCTGCAGGATCAACTTTGAGCCTAAGAGATTTCCTGTTTATGCAAGGAGATCTCCTCTTTTGTTCCCAATAATTTGAACTATTTAGTAAAGAAATTCAACTTCCAACCCTCTGATAACAAGGCACCATTGAAACGATTTTTTTTCCAAAATAAAAGAAATGAAATGTATGAATGAGTTTACAAACAAATACCACAGAGATCTTTAATAAAGTTGACTCAGCCTGAGTCACAGTGTTAAAAATAATCACAAAGGCAAACACTGCTGTCTCTGCGCTAACCTCCCCCTGAAATGCATTTATGGATGGTAGACATATATTAAGAACCCCCTATACCACCTACGCACACACAAACACACACACACAGGGTCTCACTAACAAAAACTAGCACACCGGTTTTTTTTAAACATAAAATCCCAGTTGAATAGGGAAACTTTCCAAGGTTAATCTGTTGCCAAAAACTAAAAAGAAAGAAGGAAATACTGTTTTAGACGTCTTAATTCAGTCTCTTCTCGAGTTAAATAGTTAAAGATGAGCTATGCACAGATGAGATGGATAGCTGAGCCCTCCAGCTGGGGATTTTTGGACCGAGCTACATGATTCCTTTCAATTTATGTTTCTTCTCATAAAACTGCCAACCTATAAAGAGATGAAGATTTATTCCCAACACATTCTTCAAAGTCTTTTTTCTTCTGAAAATCGAAGCAGATAACAGTTTTGTAAAGAAAGTTGAAGTATTTTTGGTTGTTTTAAACATCATGTGAAGAAAAACACAGAAAAAAACCACGTTAGACCACTCTGTATAGCTGATGCTCATCTTTTCTTTCAACTGCAGAGGAAAAGTCAATCTTTGGTGCAACCAATCAAATAGACAGATATTTATTTATTTTTATTTATTAACTTATATATAAGGAGGACAAAACCACTTGAGATGAATCATCTCGTTATTAATATAAGCAGTACAACATCAGTCACTGCATAAATATGCAGAGGATAAAAAGTAACTAGAAATATGATTGTATATAGAAATGAGTAAGAAAGATTATTTCAATCTTGTAAACAAAACACTGACAGAAACTAAATGTCAAAGAAATCCATGAAACAACATTCATTCTTTGAGAATTATGTAACAATAAGGAGACAAATAAGCTACTGTACAGAAGTAGTTTGCTGCATTTATAAAATGACATCCCCTCTCCCGCTTTTCACTTGCCAACATGGCATTTTTAAACGACACAAACACATTCTGATTGAGACTTCTCTCCTAAAATCTTCAAAAAGAATGAGTCATGTTTCAGTGGAGGAGTCTTTCTTGTACGCCAGCAGAGCTTCTGGCCTAATAGTAACACTGTGAGGAAGACCGAAGGCTCCATGAAAACATAAGAAAGCTTGTGAGTGTCCTAAGAGATTTCTCCAAAATCTCACCATTAGCTGCCAACGTGCTCCTCCAAACAGAAATCCTAAACCTTGTAATAGCATTACACGAGGGTTAAATAGTCGGTTAAATAATTAGAACGCATCCTCTGAGGATGCGGAATACAACTTTAGAGCTGCTAAAGCCATCTGGCATCATTCAGAGCATTCTGATAAAGAGCTGTTAACATATCTTATCGAGAGTTAGATGTCGCACCAGACTGTCAAACCCGATCCTGTTGTCAACCCAAACCATCAGTAGGCAAAAAAAAACTGAGATCCACTGATTTCTTGTAACTATGATGCACATGGTGTCTGTTGCTTCGTTCATCTTTTTACTTTCTTTTGCCAATTTTATCATTTTCTTTACACAATATGGTTAACCTAAAAAAAGAAAAGAAGATGACATTCAACACATTTCAGAAGGTTTTTGAATCAGATTAAAAAAAACAAAGTGACTTTTAATCATATTCTGGTGAACTTGGATCATAATAAAAAGTCATTTTAGTTGTTTTAGATTTTTTTGGCTGTGTTTGTTAATAATGCTGTTCTCAATAATTCACCAGTTCAGTTGGTAGATATGTGGCCTTTAACAACACTACATAGTTTTTAGCATCTCTGAGCTGTGGGGTGCCTCAGGGGTCTGTGCTTGGACCCATTTTACCTTCTGTATTCTTCTTTTTGGCCAATTGACAGAAAATGAATTGTGCCATCACTGTTAAAATAACGACCGTCTGCTTTTTGATTCACAAAGTCTACTGATGACTAAAACAGAGCTGTAACACAGATCTCACCCGTTACTATCTCACACATCTGCCTGGCTGAAATAAAAAAGGATATTTTATTTATGTTCAGCTATAACAGGAAAAAAAATATTCTAATTTTTGCTCCAAATCAAATTCCTGGTGGGATAATATGGTCCTAACTATTCAGCTGATATTTGATCAATTTAATTATTTTCAACTAAGGAATATGGCATTTTTTGTTATCTTGCCAGATATGGTAATTCAAGTTTTTTTTTTTTTTTTTAGTTATGACACCTTTAAAATTGCAACTCTACTTCTATTTAAGTAAAGACAGTGTTTGTTTCCTGTTTCCAGTGGGCCCAAAACTCTGTTACAATACGATTCATTAAAACCCATTTTTACTTTGATACAACCCCAGTTCTTAGGTCTCAATACCAGCTTTTTAACAAACTTGAGACTCAATTAAATTTCTCCTGCTTGTCTATGAAGTAAGCCAGGCTCTCCTTTTAACTTATTAAATTCCTTTTAGACGTCTAATGGTCAAGGCATTCTGGATGTTCTTCACTCTTGACGGAAAACACGAGGGGACTGCATTTACTGTCCTGGATCCCAGACTGTGGAACAGTCCTCCTCTGCTGGGAATCAGGGTGCCAAGATCTCTAAAGTGGTTCACAGCATAACTGAATGTTAGATTCACCCATCTTAGGTCTTCTTTTATATTGTTTTAAATTTCAAATGCTATATTTTGTTTTGTATCCATATTATATGCAGTAAAAATTGTTACATAAATTCAAATCTTTCATATATTACATATATATATATATATAGTTTTGTGCCAATCTGTTAAGAGAAATCAAAGAAAAATTTGTCATAATAGGTAGACACTGATGTTTATGAAAAGGATAAAAAACCCAGCAATGCCTGGAACTCTCTAAACACATAATTAATACGTCATCAGGTTTTACGCTGGGCTCATTTAATTGTCCTTTTTGGTTTTGTAATGAGGAGTGAGCATTAGTGTCCATTTACTCACACAAAACTATAATACATTCTAAAAGCTCTGAGATCCTCTTAGTCAAATATAGCAAAGAAAATGACTGGCCTCAGATAAAAATCATGAACAGATGACTGATGGTGTAACAGCAAGGAACAGAGACATTAGACAGAGAGAGAGGGGGGGGGGAATAAGAGGAGGAGATAAGACGGGTAAAGATGGGGGTGGGGACCAGGAAAGAAAAAAAAAACATCACGGTAGTAACCATAGAAATAGATTTTCTCCCCCAGTCTGAGCTCTCATCCTTTTCCCTGTCTCATCTGGCAACGCTTTATCTTCCCTTTCTGTTGGTGCTGCTGCTGTTTTGATCCGCAGTCTCCAGCATCATTAACCTGCTAGAGCACTGGCATGGGGATGCAGAAATGAAACCCATGCCTCTGCATTATTATCAGGGGTTAAGAAGCCAAACACCATTAGGATAAATTACAGTCCCAAGCTGTAAAAGTCAGGAGCCCATTATGCTTCACAGCAACAGAGGAACCACAATAAGAGCGGCAAGGGTGGGAGTGTGCCTATGTGTGGGGGTTCCACTTCTCAGCAGACCTCATTGACACACTCAGACGCATACCAATCAGTGCTCAAGGAAAGACGACGCATGCTTAACCTCCTCTGGTTTGTTTCATTTGATCCATCTATGTAATGAGCAAACCATGTGAGATCTCAAAGCTCCAAAAAAAACCACAAAAACAGAAATCAAAGGAAGAGAGCACCTGAGAAGAGGGGGATCTCGCCCCTCCCATGCTGCTTGTTTGACACAGCATATGGTCAAACCAATTTAGGCACCAACAGGCACAGCATTACTGACACAAGCACGACCGAGTGCCCACATCATCATCCCAGATAACTCGAAAGAAGCTACCTGTTAATAGGTAGACGTGGTAATGAGGAGAATAAAGACAGACCCTAGTGTGGGATTTTTAACCAACAAAGGTGCTACAGAGGAGTAAGCAAGAGGTCTCCGTGCTGACAGGGATTCATTCTGAAAACAAGCCCAACAGTGCTAGTAAACAGGTAGTACTTACTCAGTTTTGGCCAATGCTGTTAATGCCCTGCTAAAGAACCAGCCTAGAAAGGGCAGATCCTGGCCCTGAAAGCCCACTGGCAGAGCTCCTGGCTGGGTTGCTGAGGCTGGCCAGGGGGCAGCCTGCTCCGGCTCCTCAAAATTAGAGGTGTCATCCTCAGCATGCAACGCAGGAACGAAAGGCGGCAGAACTGCAAAGGGTAAAGGAGGAGAGGAGGGAATAAGAGAGGGCAAGGAAAAGGGGAGTAGTGGCAAAAAATAAGGTAGTAAAAAATAGATGTTTAAAAAAAGAAACAACAAGGAGAAAGGAAAGAGAAAGGAGGGGAGGAGGAGCAGAGCGGTGGGAACCTAGAGTGCGGCAAGTCGCGCGTTGATGCACATGCTGCCTCTGTCCCTCCCTCCTCCTCTCTCCCTCTTTCATACACATGCTCACTCGCCCTCTCTCACTGCAGCAGAGCAAGCTAATCAGCTGGAGCCACAGCTGAAGCAAAAAGCTCCATCTGGTTTTAATTGTCAATAAACAATACGATACAAACATAACACGTTCAATACATTTTATTTGAACACAAGTTCAAATAAAAGAAAATTAAAAATCTATGAATTATTATGTAAACGTTGCATCTCCATCTAATCTGATGTCTCTGCTGAACTGAGCTGGTTTTCTGAATAAAAGGAGCAGATGAGATATTTGCAAACAGAAAAAAAAAATCTCAGAGGAAAAAGATGTTTGATGAATGCGTCTGAATGGCAGGCTTTAGTCATCTGAGGACACGAGCAGAATGATCTAGCAGAGCAAAATAAGGACTCATCATCCCTGCAGATATAGTTGTGGATTACAGACACAATGTCAGGATGCGGCTCATGAATATGAGCATGCTTCACTCAAAGTGGTGATTCATTTGTATGTTGTGCATATTCAAACTCAAACGCAACAACGTTAAAGCACACACACATATGTATTTTCACCATAAAGTGAGTGCTGGTGATGTTTGAGATTTCTGCTAACCCTTTTCTGCCTCCTCTTGAAGAACGAGCTGGCTCACTTCCACAAACAATCTCATTATGTACAAATAATATAATGTACCTCTCTATAGCCCCACCTAATGCACATTCCAGTCATATTTATATTTGACAATAAGTCATTACTTAGCTGTCTGATAATGTGATTACAACAATTTCATCAGATTTTAAACCAAACTGAGCATTTTTTTCTCAAAAGGAAAACAGAATCAGCTGTAAGGAATCCCCTCACCTTGTCGTAGGTTGTTCCAGTCAACATTAGAGAAGAAAGAGTGACAGCGGAGTCCCTCAAAACCCAGACGTTCTTTGGCTCCACACAGCAAGCTCTGCACCAAGTCAACAAACTGCCTACTGGCACGTGGCTCCTCTGGAAACTTTAAGTAACGCTGCAGGCAAACAAGGTAGGCATTACATAATATAAAGTCTGATCAATAGAGAAGAATTCTTACTTCTTTAGTTTATTTTTAAATCTCTTTACAGATCAGACAGAACCATTGGCTAAAGATGAATAAGAACCACTGATCTGTACCTGGAAGTTAAGAATATTGTGAATGGTCTTGGTAGAAATGGCATCAGAAAAAGGCGACTTGGCGTAGATCATTTCATAGGCGATGACCCCTAGGGACCACCAGTCACACTCAACCCCGTAGGAGCCGTGAGAACCCCCATTCATAGCTGTCAGAACCTCAGGTGAGAGGAAGTCCTGGGTGCCAACAGGTACTGTGGCAGCAGCCACCTGTAAAAAAATATATATTTATTTAAACAACTCAAAGGTGTTCCTTTCAAAAACACCTAAACCTATTCAAAGAACAAACTCTGTAATCCACCTACTGTTTTGTTTGCAGTCAACTTAGCAGCTGATCCAAAATCAGCTAGCTTGATGTGACCAGTTCGATCGATGAGAATGTTTTCTGGTTTGATGTCTCTGAAAGTGGATGGATTGTGAAACATTTGATCATGCTCTCAAGAGACTTTTGTTACCCGGGTGCTATGTCAGCTATTCCAAGGTGAAAGGAAAGTATTTGCAAACAAAACTCAAAACTAATTTAGTGATTACTTAAAAGTAGAAATACCAGCTCCGATCATCTGTTGTCATTTTTTATCAAATCTTTCAAGGTGAGAGCGACTGGATTTAACAGCTGGTGTCTTACCTGTGGACGTAACCCAGCTGGTGGACAGCATGAATGGCTTCTACTAGCTCAGCCAAATAAAACTGAGCCATTGACTCGTCAAACTGATCCTCATATCGGTTCAGCAGAGACATCAGGTCACCACCTGGAAGGTACTCCATAGCCTGAAGTCACACAAAACACATCATATGTACATACAGGTATAAATGACTTTAAAAGGATGCGTGTTAAAACATTTAGCACATGTGAGCTCACAACAAAGCCCTGCACAGATTAAGCTTATTGGATAGCTCTCCTCATTATAGATTCAGTTATGCAACAACCTGGGTACTATTACTGATTCATTTGTGATACTGCAGTCAGAGCTTTGCTAAAAATACCCCTAAGAATAACTGCAAAAGCTCTGTGTAGCAGGGTGTAGTGTTTATGCCTCCGATCACAGAGCAACAGACGACCTTTTCAGTTAAGCACACAGCTCATTTGAGATCATTTTAATAAAAGTTCCAAAAGGCAAATTAACGGTGGCCATGTTGGCGATCTTTTCTGCTTTTTTTTAAACACCGAGAAGAAAAGGATTGGTCAAGTTGATTAGAGCTATACGGTTGCTTCCACACAGCCATAACAAGTGAGAGCCCCTGGTGCATGAATGGTCTGCAAGTCTGAATGAACGGGAGCATTCTCGAGTGTTACCTAGCAACAAGGAGACTGGGTGCCTCTCTGACACATGGATAAAGATGGATGCTTTGTATTTTCCTCCATGCTTGGTTTGTGAGCAGGGTGAGAAAGAGGGGGAGTGAAAATAGAAAGAAGCACTGAGACAGACATGTATGGGACATAAAGGAAGACATAAATGATCAAAAAGGATAACAAACATTCCTATACAACATCAGGCTTTGCTGTGCAGAGAATTATTTTTCTCCTACTTAAGCTAGTCCATTTCAAAGAAAACAAAGCTTGTGCCTGGCCCTGGAGCCTTGGGTGGACCTTGGTTCCTCATTAACTGGCAGGAATACTTCTACTTTCCACCACAGGGGAGGGGGATCCAACTCTGCCTGGGTGTCTGATATCTTATGTAGTCTGGAAGTTGATCAAATGCGGGAGTGGGAGTAGATATTGTGCTAGGGTGGGGCTGAGTTGACAGCCTCAGGCTTCGAGGGGGTCTGTGATGCTGAGGGCCCTGGCTAAATGGGCTGGGGTCTCCCTGCCCCGAGTGGTTTTGGGATAGGGGGTGCCTATTGGGGTCACTGAGGTAGCTGGCTCCCTGGGAGGGCTTTGGCCCCCCCAGTCTTTTCTCCCCATTTTCAGACATTTACTTCCTCCTGCTCCATCACATCGCTACAAACACATGCACATAGCACCTTGGTGTGTGTGTGGGCAAGTTCAAGGGGTGCGGGGATGGCTCCCATCTCTGTAGTTCCATGGCAGCCTGCACCCCAATTTTATTTTGCAATTTAAACACTTCTACCAACGACATTCCACGCAAATGCACACCTGGAGGGGAGGATCTGTTCAGGCAGCCTCGCCTCTGGTGCCGGTGCCCACTTCCTATTTTAAGCTGATACTGAGGGTTCTCCTCTCCTGATGTGATCTCATAGGGGTCTCCATGCTCTGGAGAGACCTCTGGATGTCTGGGGCTTGGATCACCTCTATCTTCCACAGGTCTTGGGGAGCAGGTCTGTGATCCCTCACACTCACTATTTGACACTCCTGTAGAGAAACCTTACATACACAAGCGCATGTACGGACACAGGTGCTCACATGGTGTTCTCACAAGTATAGACTCGGGTGTTTTTGACACATTACCTTGGGCTGTGGTTGGTACTAAAATGCACCATGAATTAATTACTGTGTCCTCTTAATAAAGTTTTATATCAGGCGGGGCATTATAGCTGAATCTACAATGCTCCATCTGTGATAGTAAAACTGTATGGTCTGTTTTTGGCACTCAGACATCAATTCTGATTGCTTTACAGCCGGAGAGGACATGGGAGAGAAAAAAGAAAAAGAAAACAAAGCTTGTGTGAGGTTAACAGCTGACAGTGATTACGCTAAGTTCTGAGTGAAGGATAACACAAGTCTGGTTATGTTCTTCATCCACAAGGTAAGAAAATAACCAAAGATCTATAAAGGATATTAGGCCACAAAAAGTCTGGAATTTTAAGAAAATGATAAACGCAGTTCTTGGCTTTTTAAACCCCCGTACTTTTCCATAGCCGTTGTTTCTGTAACATGTGGATTATCTCTAAACCTGACGGCTGCCCACAGCACTTTAGAGGTCCAACACAAAGAAGAAGATAACATGAAATTAAACAAATTATATCTGCTACCTGCAAAATGCATCACTGCAGTCTTTAGATATGCCACTTTAACCACCTGCACTGTATTCTCATTGGTCCCAAAGTTTTGTTAGTCACATTCTGTAACTGGTCACAGGCAATTATAGCACAAAGAAAAAAATGGAGGCTTATGTAGTAGTAAGGCAACATGGCCAAGACACAGATGCTACATAACCAGGTTTACCAACTATCAGACATGACATCAAAGACTTTACAATCTTTGTTGAATAGAAAGATTAAGATAACTTTTATTTTTGCAACACGCTGACATGTTATCTATCGTCAACACAGATAAGATTAGAGAAAATGATTTGGCATGTCTGTTATGGTGAAGCGAGCTGAACCAGAAGGCAAAGCTCTTGATTTACCGGTTTATCTACGTTCCTACCCTCACCTATGGTCACGAGCTTTGGGTAGTGACCGAAAGAACAAGGTCGCGAATACAAATTATTTCTCTGCAGGGTGTCTGGGCTCTCCCTTAGAGATAGGGTGAGAAACTCGGTCATCTGGGAGGGGCTTGGAGTAGATCCGCTGCTCCTCAACATTGAGAGGAGCCAATTAAGGTGGCTTGGGCATCTGGTCAGAATGCCTCCTGAAAGTCTCCCTGGTGAGGATTTTCGGGCACGTCCAACTGGGAGGAGACCCAAGGGAAGACCCGGGACACGCTGGAGGGACTATACTTCTCAGCTGGCCAAGGAACACCTAAGGATTCCCCCAGAGGAGCTGGCCCAAGTGGCTGGGGAGAAGGAAGTCTGGGCCTCTCTGCTTAGGCTGCTGCCCCTGTGACCTGACCCTATATAAGCAGACAATGGATGGACGGATGGAATAGTACGGTTTGGTCCCTTTTAAGCAAAACACACAACCTGGTATTAATGTAGGAGAGCTGAATAATAACACCAGTCAGAGGAATAAATGATATAAAATAAACATGTTTGCCGACCAGCTGCTCTTCTTTTAGAAATAATGCTGACCACCGTGGATAGACAACGAGGGAAGATGGACTCTCTTTCTCTCCAAGTGGATCAAAAAAGGATTTTTAAAAATCTGCTATGTTTTCTTTAAGGATGGAGGGAAAACTAAAATGCAGAGAGGATTTTGGTGAGAGGTGGAGGAGAACAATTCTGGCAGTGGAATATGATTTCCAAGTATATGTGGTGGTGCTGATTCAGTCATTATAACGAGCAGTTGTAGCAGCGATGGACATGAGTAATTGATGGCTGTTAAAATCAGCTGTGCTGTTAGAATCATACGATTTGCTCGAAGCAGTTTTATTATTACACAGGTTTTAGTTAGCATCAGTTACTGGTGAGAGAGGCAGGTCAGCTGGATACAGGACTGAGAGTATTTGCTCTTAGAGGAGAGAGCAACTGTATGTACATAAAATTAGAGGTGGTGGTGAAAAAGAAGCGTCGTTTAAGAACCAACAATTCAAGTGAAGTAAGCAGAAAGTTGGTCATTGTAGTTTTTCTAGTTCTGACTACTATGACCAATAAACAAGTGGTAGTTAAGACACAATTAGTGATTCAGGTCATCTACTTAGGAGCAACCTGGTAATAAGTACAACCACAACACCTGCGAGGGAATGCTAAAATGTTTATATATTTTTTTATATTGACTGTGTTTTACATTTTAATTGAAAAGACCACTATTAGACCTGGATTTAATAGGAAAAGGTGTGATCCTGCATATATTATTCCATGCTTCTATCTTTGTGGGATTATTAACTTTATTTTGTTACTTTTCTTCCTTACTTCTATAGCTTCATGCAAAATTAGCTTTTTTTCTGACAGAAAGATATACAAAATGAATTAAAGCAAAAATGTTCCAGCCTCACCAAGTAGACATGATCTTTATCTTGAAAGGCATACACCAGCTGTGGAATCCAGGCACTACTGTTTAGAGACAAGATTCTTCTTTCCTCTTCATGAAAAACCACCTGAAAAGGGTCAAAAAGCATGCAATAAGTATATATGAGCATGCAACAAGAAAAACAAACTTGATTTAATGAGCAGTTTACTCATACACAGTACTGAAACAGAAAAAGAGGTGGGTGATACAGCTTCAAAAATATATACAATATTTTAGCTAATTTGTGATCATGGTATTCATGACAATACAGCAAAGATTATAAATAAAAAATGCTATCTATATTTATGAATGCATGTAAATATTCACCATTAACTCCTCTCACCAAATAGTTGGTGCTGATCACTAACTCTACAACCACCAACCCAGGAACCTAACTTTTAGATGCATACAATCCACACCCTCCCTCTATAGCATTGGTTCGTGTTGCTTGATTTGACAGTAAAATGTCATTTAAAATGAGCCAGAAGTTCCCAAAATTAATTTTTCATTCACACTGAGCAAATTGTTGCTCACTTCCCATCTGATCCTTGTCGCTGCTCATGTGCTATTCTGACTGAGATTTGTTTCATTAGTCATATGCCAGAGAGCAAAGCTGTGAATTACAATTCCTAGGTTAGATTTAGCCCTATAGTGCACTCAAGTGGGCCTTTTTAAGACTACAACTCACTAGGTTGATAAAAGTTAGCAATGGCACACTCCCTTCAACATATACAGCAGAAAAAAATACAACAAACCTATTTTTAAGCTTGGATTACATGAGAATAAAACTCAGCAAACACCAATGTTTCACTGTTAAACACAAGTGTTCCTAATGTCAGGTACAAAAGCTCCAGAACCCATTCGCCACTAAATGTGGAGCAGAGTAGAAACTTTAAAGTTATTTTCTTGCAGTGACAAAACTACATATTTCACCTGAAAAACAAGCCACACAATTCATTAAAACCTCCTGTCTAAGTATTCTGTTTCTAGATTTTACTATTCTGTTAATATATTCCTACTGAAACTAATTTAGGAAGCTTACATTTTCTTGGGTGCGCAGCACTGTCTTGTTCATCGCTTTAAGTGCAAACACTTCTCCAGTAGCTTTCTCTTTGACCACTCGAACCTCAGCAAAGCGACCACGGCCCACCACAGCACGGACCTCAAAGTCCTGATGTCCTGGCTGCAGAGCATGCAGCTCTGAGACCACTTCAGAAACTGTTTTACACACACACACACTTTTCAATAAATAGACTATTCAATAAGTAGACCTTACAACAGAAAAAGAATATTGAAAAGATTAAGGTAAGCGTCTGTGAGGAAAAAAAAATGTTTAAAGACATATACAAGTGCTCTTCAGGATTGTAGGAAACATCCAATGTGAGGTAAGGAAGAAAAGCAGGGGGATCCGAGGCACTCCGGTTAGTGTGTCGGCTAATTCTGGCACAATTAAAAATTCTTACATTATTCGGATTGCCTCAAGTCCACTTTCTTTTCTTCCTTACCTCACACTGGAAAAAAAAAATACTGTTACAGGTTTTCTGATTTTGCAATGAGTAACTTTTCTATGAGGGCCACTAAAAACTACATAATGTAACAAAAACAAAACAGTGTGAACATGTCTTAAATGCTGAACTAGTTACATTAAAACAAACAATGCTGTGCAAAAAAACACTTTTCTTTATATTTTGCTTCTAAGGAACTTGTCATTTGTGCAAGAAAGTTAGTTAATTTGTCCAGGCTTTCTGAAAGTTGCAATGTTTTTACAATATATTTTTTAATATCTGCCAAATATTTTTGTTTAAGTCACATAATTCTGACCTTTGAATCCTTCAAGCATAAAAATGGCAAACAAAAACATACACAACACTGTATTTTATCACCAATAATGTCATTTTCTGAAACCACGACATAGAGCGGCTGAAGGAAGACATATCTCTTAGGTTTTTAAAGTATTTTCCTTTGTTCATCTTCATTTATTTTAAGCCTGACACTTTGCATTTTTTGTCCTCTTGTCAATTTTCTAGGTACATACTATGTTATCATTTTTTGCTACTTTTTTGTAACTCTTTGCTCAGTTGTGAACAACCAGACTAATAACTGGCTACAAATGTACTAATTTGTAAACGTATAAAATTGACGCTTACATTTATTGACAAACTTTGCAACATGATGTATCTTCATTAGCTCTGGGGAGGTGCACTCCTGGTAGAGAAGCAGAAGAGCCTCCAGAAGGTCCTCCCGTCCTCCCTGCTGCCCACATAAGCTCACTCTTCCCTGTGGACACCGGGAAAAGACAAGTCAGCTTCTCACTGCAACAACTAGTTGACTGAAAACTCTTCAGGTTGTTGGGAACACAAGCTAGCTTTACCTGAAACACCTGGTTAAGTCTCAAACTGCGGCTAGTGATGGGGTCAGCAGCGGAACCGAGTGTTTTCAGGTTTCCCTGACTCACGTACTTGAATTTCAGCATGTTTGTCTTCACGCTGACAACCTTAACGAATGACACAAGTTTAAATGAAACATAACAGTGAAATATTATTTATAGACGGAGCGGTTTGATTAGCACGAGCTACGTTAACAGATACGTCCGTTGTCTAAAACGTACCCAAACTGGACGCCCGTCATTTTCTTCTGCTTATATGAACAAAAGCAACACACTATAACGCGACAATACTCACCAGGCAGCCATGTAGAAATAAAAACCGCAATGGTTTTACAAAACTACAGCGGTGTGCGCAAAAGCACACTGTTGTCCTTTCTGTTATTTCCGGGTGAACTTTCAAAATTTGCGCGGTTTCCGCCTACCTTGCGAGCCTGGTGAATGAAGGTGGCGTTTGATTGGATGTCCTGATTTCATATGGGCGGGTCTTTCTGCAATTTTAACCAATCACAGATGACTGAGCATCCTTTGCTCTCAGAGCCAGTTTTCTCATTATAAACAAATGAACATTATTTATTTTTTCAAAGTATTTGATAAATAAAAGTTTAATTTATAATTTTACAAAATCATTATCCCTTTTGTGAAAAATGTCTTATCATTTTTTTCTTAAAAATTCAAAAGTTCATGCTTTAAGAAAACATTAGCATCTTAAAAAATATTTTTAGATTATTTTAGTACAACATTCTAAGACCTGTAAGTGAGCCATGCACAAAAAATAAACAGCGTCCACTTGCACAAAGCCAACATCAGGGCCAAAACCTTTATTTCCAACAGGGATACATGTTTCATGATCATCAGTTCGTTTTCCAAAACTTTATTGCCAGATAGTTTCATTATTTCAGGAGCATGGGCAAAAGAGCTTCTGTGGGTTTGTTTGGTTTTTTTTGAAGTGTGCTGTTAAGGTTGGGGCTGGGACTGGGGTTTGGGTGTAGGTTTAGGGTTAGGGTTAGGATTAGGGGTGGGGTTGGGGTTTGGGTTGGGATTGGGATTAGGATTGGGCGGTGCAGGGGCTGGGCCAGGGCCAGGGGCTGGAGCAGGGGCCGGGGTGGGTGCAGGGGCAATATAGCACCCTCTCTTATGCCACTGCATGTCCCGCACACGTCGGACGGACTGGATCTGAGGTGCAGTGGCTCCCCAAGCATTCCACTGCTTGAAGTCTCCATGTTCAAACACATACTGGGGCCCTCTGTAGCCTGGATACCTGTATCCCACCCACCTTCAAAGGGAAAGTTATGATGAAATAATGGGGCAGTGAGTAACATTATAGAGTTTTGATCAAATTTATACAGAGGTAAACATGTACTCTAGTTTCTGTTCTGAAAAAGGTGCATCTTACGTTCCAGAGATGGCCTTAGCGCTGGCCACGCGGTCCTGAAAACCATGCGCCCACAGACTGGGGACATCATCGTCTACAATCTCCATCTTTCTGCCTTCAAAGCCTGCATTCTCAAAGAGGTGCAACTTGTGATCCGCACTGTCCTGAAGAGAAAAAACGAGCACATTCCCATATTTACAAGCAATTTAACATAATACAAAATCGTCAGTCTGACTCATGTTGGGTTCTGACCACTTTCAGAGGCCTGAAGGAGCTCAGGATGTTGCTATTCTGGCAGTTGGTCCAGGTGCTCCAGCGAGGAAATTCTCCTTTCTCGAGAACAAACTGTTCTCCAGCAAAACCTGGACGCTCAAATCCCACCCATCTGATGACAGAGACATGGTGTTACACTTAAAGGTGCACATTCTACTCTGAGCAAAATTGTAACCATAAATGACATTTAAGGGCATCATAAAGTCCCTCACGGTCCTGACTCCACAATAACCGAGCCCACTCTCTGTGTCTTCTCCAGCACATCCTTACATTCACCAGACAACTCCACCTTTTTCCCACGGAAGTTCTCAAACTCAAACACGGCCAGCTGCAAAACAGGAACAGGTGGTGAAGGTAGACGACGCCATCCAAATCCCAAAAGTTAGCTTTGTTGTTTTGGCATTATTTCTGTAAATAACATAAATGTTTCTGTTGATATTTCTGTTACCTTGTATGTGGCTCCAGCTCCTCCTTGGCCCTTCTCTGCAGGCAGCTGGTCTGGGGTTCCCTGCTGTTCTGTCATGATTTCTCTAAAAGTACAATCACATTGTCTAGCATCAAATTCAGGAGATTTAGGAGTGCAAGTTTGAGTTACCTTTAGATAGGGCGGTAACATTTAGGAAAAACAGACAATTGCACAATTTGGCAAGATGGATTAAATAAGAGAAAGGCCTCTCTCAAACCGGTATTATCTTGATTTACCTGAAAGGCTTGTGCTTCACTGCCCCCCGAACAAGCCACGCTCTCTGTCCTTCCTCTGTCTTGTTTTTCTCTTTTCTGCCCGTTCTGTGCGAGGGTGTGTGGTTGTGGAGGCCTGGCGAGTGGTCGGTGGATGCCAGTGGGGGTATTTATGGTTTATTTCTGGCCACAGCAGCAAAAAGCCTGTTGATGCAGCAAGTCTGTCGCACCCATTGTGTCCATCACACTGCTTCTCAATAGGTTTGCCCCTCTGTCCCTGGCACACTGGCAAGCGCTGCCCATGCTGCCATCCTGATCATGATCCTATGGTGGGCACAAGCACTGACTGCCAGCCAAGAGAATGAACACAGATCAGTCTCACTCAGCACTATTGGGCCCACCCTGCTGTCTTCATCCACACGCTACGGTCTTCCCCTTGTTTTATTTTCTCCCACATCACAAATCCCCGACACTTCACGTAATCCAGATGGGCACAGATGATTTTATACCCCCAAGAACACTCTCCAACTTCATTTCATAGAAAAAAGTTTTATTAAAATTCCCAGCTTCCATTAAACAAACAGTATGATGAACTTTAATGATCCAAGAATTCATGACAAGTCATTCAGCAGCATGAAAAAAGGCACATCGAAGACAATTGAAGGCACTCTAAATTTGAGAAAACACACACAGACACACACTTCCTGAATTACTGCCCTTTAAAGAAGAAAAAACTCAGCTCACCGTGGACGTCGTCAGTTAATAAACCCCTTATTGTCTAGCAAAGCTGTAATAAAAACAGACGTAAAACTCCCTGATAGGTTTTATTAAAATGAGTGCATGATTTGATATTGCTCAGTTGTAAAACACATTAAAATCTGCCATGATTTTTGTTAAAGTGCTTCAAACTTTTTTTGCTTTGGATACATAATATAAAAAGCAAACTAAATAACACATTTTATCGCTTCCGTTTCCTATTTCTTTGCATATTTGTGGTTTTTCATGCATCTCTGTGACTGAGGGGATAGATAGCTTGGGTGTGTCACATTGTGAAGATTTTGAAGGACTCTTAAAAATTTGAATAAGGACCTAAGATTAACATTAGAAGAAGATTTAGTATAGAGAGGGGACTAGCTATTTCACTACGATGGTTAAGGTTAGGATTAAGGTGAAAGTCCTGATAACTGCATAAAGGCATGTATGTGTGTAAAGGTAGATTCCCTGTTAAAGCAGGTGTTAATGTCACCAGTCCCTGCATGGTGGACTTCCACATTTAATCACTAACAGTACATGGTTTTTCTCTAAAGCACACTTAAAGGTTCATGGTCCAACCGAGCTTCCAGACAACACGTTATTAAACACTTGACATTAAACATTATTTGCACATAGTCTTGGCACCAATTTTCATTTACAAGTTTTAAAAAAAAGTCTTTATTGCTTCTGCATCCAGAAAATGAGACTAAATTCTTCTCTGTAAAATCTCAGGAAAGTTCCACAATAAGGCACTCAAAGTGCAGAATTGATATAAAAGTATCCGTCTGCAGCAGGAAACGGAAACGGGCCAACTCCTGCTGGAACGCGAAGATCCAGTGTCTCCTAAAGGGGACAAGAAAATGAAATTTTGTTCAGTTTGCTAGCATATAGGTTCACTGTCTATGAGCTCATCAGCAGCTACGTGTGTTGAAGTGGAGAAAAGAGCAATCAGGTGCAGCAACGGTGTAACTTTGCTGTTTCGATCATAACAGAATAAAACGTTGAAGTGATAAAGGGCTGCTTCCTGATTCTATCTGCTATCAGTTTACTCAAATCACAATCTGTCACACTAAAGCGAGCGCTTCTGGAAGCGTCAACATGAACCTATCTCAACAGGCACGGCTGTATCCAACGCACCGTAAGTAAGGTCGACTACAGACGATCCTGTTGAACCCTGAAATGTTCTACGTATGTGATACACGGGTCACTAAACCTATTTATAAAATCAAAAACATTATTTTTCCTCTTTTTATACGTTATAAAGATTTTCAATGACTTTTATGAAAGATGAAAAATGTACTGGACCAAAATGTGAATGACTCTCTTGGTTGATTAAATATTTAATTTGTTAAAAACTATTCAAAGTTAATTTAATAATTAAAAGTGCTCTGCTCTCGTACAGCAATTAAGTTATTATATACAAAATAATTGAAATGTGATTGTTAAACACTCTTAAAGTACTTACTTGTATCTGGTTAAGTTTTACCACCCTGTTGACTCATGCGCTTCTTAGACTTCAGCTCTGCTAACCACGCAGGAGAGGATCCGGCACTGATGCACAAACAAAATCAGTGTTTCAATAAAAAACTCTCCAAACACATTTGCAAGGGTTTTGTTGTTAAAGGTTTTTGGCCTCTGTGTTTGTGTACCTTCCACCTGTGCCTCCCATAGGGGGCAGCACTCGTGCAGCCCCAGCCATGTGACCTGGCAGCCGAGGAGACCGCACTGGCTGTGCGGGAGGCTCTTCTTCCATTGGACTCTCTTTCTCTTCAGATTCTTTGTTCTTTTCTGTCTCTTCCACTGCTGCAGGTGCTTCTATACCTGCTCTTTTCTTTATCCCAGCCTTAAATACACAAATATAAATACTTAATTAATGCATATTATTCATAATAACAAATTAAAATGGAGTGTTATATTCATGGGAGATCGTACTAGTAGGGCTGCAGGACTCAGACCAGGAAACATGGGAACTTTCGACGTTGCGGAAGGAGGAGAAATGATGGCTTTTGGTTGCGACGGTTCCTCTTCCTGCTCCTTGTCAGCATCTGACTGCTTTTCTGCCGGCAAATTGTCTGTTGTATCTAAAAGAAAAGTGGTAGATCAGACCATTAACCCTCTGAGGAACTGGGTGTCAGTTTTGTTTTAGATCAGACAGTATTATATATTCTGTGTTCACCTGTGTTAACCGTCCAGTCCAGTCTGCCCCTCTTATTTACGTCTGCGCGGAACGAGCGCGAGGGAAGCGTTCGATTTCGAGCCCTATTCAGTTGTGCTTTAGATCTCTGGGTGCTGGTGTCCAGGAGAGGAGTGGACATCTGTTGTAGAGAAACAGACAAATGAGCATTAAAACGCTGCAACATCTCTGCAAATGACTAAATTCTAAGCTGGTTTTGTAGCAGAGAATCATCAGATTGTGTTATATGACAGGATTAAAAACAGATTCACCAACCTCAGGAAATGGAACAAATTCTGGCTCTTTGCAAAAATCAACAACATCTTCATCGAGTAGCTCTTCAGAGACGGGCTTTGGACTGAAGAGAAAAAAATAATTACAAACTCATGGATTTTAACACAGATGGAGAGAAAGTTGCAAATGCTACTGCTGATGTCTTCATCTTTTCACAAGTTTTATTAAGTTTACCAAGCTGAACTGTTTAGGACATTGTGTGATGTGCTTTAGTAACCACAAGGGGGCACGTTGATGCTACTCTTGAAGGTAGTTGAGTGTCCGACTGCTGTCATAAGACACAACTTGGACCTACTGCAGTCTTCACTTAGATAAACTCATTTAAAATCATCTTCAGTGCAGCACAGAAGGATTTAAAGCACTTCAAGATGAAACCAAAATACAAGAAGTTTTATTTGTCTTATAATAAAAACCCTTTACCTACCTGTCAGTTTCAGACGTCCCATCATGGATCTCATCCTGCTGATGTGATTCATTGTCCGACGAGTCATCATTGTCTTTGTCCTCGTGGTTTATGAAGTAACTGCCAGTCTGTGTCTGTGAGAAACAAAAACATCAAACCAGAGGCAAATCAAATGGTGTCATTATCACTAGATCATGTGCAGTAGCCGTGTAAACGACTCTGCTTTTACTCTCCTTTTGCTCTGTAGACCATCATGTTTTAGTCTGTGGAGGTAAGTCAGGAGGAAAATGGCCCGTGTGATGAGCCAACATCCCTAACAACAGGAGGAGGAAACACTGAGGACCAGCCAAGCATGTGCCTTTTAATGAGCCGGTCACGGAGGCTGAACTGTCCTCGATAAACACCGGGAGCACGTGAATGCACATGCACACACTGACACACACACTCACACACACACTTCCAAACAAAAGCAACTCTTCTTGGCAAACATTCACCTCCCATTGAGTCAAAGGGCACGTCCCACTGGTATGCTGCCTGATATTATCACCTGGATACACGTCAACACTCAAGTAAACACCGGCGCCCTCGTCTCATCTCCTTCATGGGGCAGTTTATTGCTCAGAGCTCAAAGCGTAGCTTCATTTGCACAAAGCCTGTTATCTGGCAGCATAACAGCATGAATGAATAGGGCTCTGGTGATTTTCCTAAAACCACAGTCGGATGCAGAAAACAAAGTCCACTGCGACAGAAACGCGATCTACACAGGGACAAGTTTACAGCAGCATTTATCTGAGATCAAAGGTTTTAACACAACAATACTGTCTCTTCAATTTAGACTCAGGGAGACAAACTTAACTTCATTTACTTATTTTTGTTTCTTTTCTTTTTTATTTATTAATAAGTGGTTGAAATTTTTGTATTTTTTGTGTTTGAGGTCCTACTACGGTCCCTTGCAAAAGAATTTCTACTCCTTGAAGTTTTATACATTTTGACACCCTGCGACCACAAACTTAACCCTTAAAAACCTTCTTTTCTAACGTTTTTGTTCCTTGAGCACAAAAAAATGCAGTAAGGGGATATAAGGGTTAAATGTTATTGAGATTCTCTGTGATAGACCAACACAAAGTAGAAGACAATTGGTACTTGGAATGAAACTAAAACATGGTTTTCACAATTTGAATCAAATAAAAATCTGAAGTGTGGAGAACATTTGTTCTCAGCCCCCTGAACTCTGTTGTTTGTGGTTGGAAGGTGTCAAAATGTGTCAAAGTTCAAGGGGGCACTGTATCCCCAAATAGCGAGTTACAGTTAAACTTTCACTTAACTAAAGTTTTGGTGTCAGAAGGTTAAAATTAAAATATTCAAAAAAAAAAAAACAAGCTTCTAAATCCGCAAAAGCAAATTCCATGATCAGTCCCTCATTTAGTTTTATTTCTAGCAAACATCACAGACTTCCACAGATAAAAAAGTGTTTTATCCATTTTGCTCAGAGGAGAACTTTACTTTGCCCCAAATGCTGAAAACTTCTTTAACTGCACGAGTTTAGTCTTTTTGACTTCAAGCATCATAATAGAATTCAACAGGATGATTTCTTATAATTCATTTGGCATAAAAATGAGAGAAAATGTGTGTATCTTAGTAAAGCTTGTGTTACAATCATGTCTTGTGTTTTTGAATCTCTGTTTGGGTTCTGCCAGCTGCTGAGTTAAATATCAGAGCCAATCTTAGACCTTATCACCTAAAATCACTGCCTACTGTGACCTATAAAGATAATATAGATACAAACACTGAAATGTTGAGTGTAAAATAACAAAAACATCTTCAAAGCAAAAGTAAACTACAGAACTGGTTTAAGATTTAATCTATGGGCACAAATAAATTCTGTTAAACCTTTCTACGGTGGGAAAATATTTTGAAAGTAGTTTTTTAAAAGACTTTTACATGACTTATAACTTCAGAGGTAGATTGGAGCAGTTTCTCTTATCCAAAAACTCATAGTCCCCCCCCCACTGGTTGAAAGTAGAATTACAAACAACCCTGCTGCAGGGTTTACAGACAACAATGTCATCAGAAAACTTGTCTTATTTAGCATGTTTTTATGAATGTAAGAAAAAAATATCAAGATCCATTTGCTACTTTTTTTAGATGTTCTGAAACTGAAACCAACAAATGTAGGCCGCGTCAATGGTCACTCTAGTTTTAGATCTTTGTCTAGTTCATGCTTTCTTTGCTTCGCCTCCTTTGATTCACAGGCTCCGCCATGATGCCATAAGAAAGCAAAATACTTCTTGAGCGTTTTATTGACAGTCTGCAACTGATAAAGCTAACTGCTAGCCCTTAAATGAGCTACCGGCACAGTGAAGGAGTAAAGCAAGTAGAGTCCTCCCACTAGTGTCTACCCAAACCATCAAAGTTGTTCAGTGCAGTTTCTGGTCAGTGGAAGGCTGCAGAGTGCTGTCCCGTGTGAGGCTGCTCAGCTTTCTGGCTCAAGAACCATTGAAACCAGTTTGAAAGCAATAGGTTTAAGGTGTGGTTCACTCATTTAATTAATACATTTGCAGTGGTCTCTAGTAGGAATGAATTGTAAGTCATACTCGGGGGGTGGTGCACCATTTCCAGGAACTATAAGTGAGCCACATCACAGCTGAGCTTCAGACGACAGGTTTTGGACTCTTGTTTCTGGACATCTAGCCTCTGATTGGCTAACAGCAACACGACTCTACCACTGACTTTGTTTGATGTTTGATCTCCACAAATAACACAAGCCTGGAGGAGTTCTGCTGCGTTGTGGAGTTTCTAATGCTAATGGTTAGCTTCTACTAGCCGAGACGTTCTTTGCTGTTTCCTGGACGCTAAACCAACAACAGACTTCCCCGTCGTGAGTCAAGATGGGAGAGTCCATAGATGTTAAGTGACAGTGTGACGTAGATCTGTCAGGCTTTTCTAATCCTAGAGTTTCACCGTCTATTTTCTATTCTAATGCAGGAGATAGGTGTTGGAGCCTGCATGAAAAACTCAGAGTGACTGATTATAATCAGAAATAATCATTAAAAAATGTTTTTTCAGTGAAGCACACCTTTAGTGTTAAAAACTCTTTAGAGTCACTAAGCCAAAAACAAACAGAGATAGCGATACTTAAAGCTATTTACCCAAAAAACTCAAGACGCTTGTTATTTTGCGTTGTTACATATGAGTAGTGTAGTAAATCAGCTTGACTGTGAATGCTAATTAATTCCTATACACAAGAACTGAATGCTGTGGTACCCTTTGAAGGAATGTTGCTTGTAAGAACTTAAAACCCTTTCACACTCCTATTTTGAGTCATTATTAATAAACAAACACCTGTTATCCACAGTGGCACAGAGGCCCCACTGAGGCAATCTCTCAGATTCCTGAGATATTTTTTTACGAGGACAAGAACTGCTAAACAAGACAGGACACAACCATCGTATAAGTTAAAAACTACCTCTGTGTGTGTGACAGTGTGGCTGCTGGATGGAGCAAGTTGAGGCAGAGTCTGCCTCTTTGTAGTTCACCTGCATCAAAATGTTGTCACTGTCAAGGGAATGTGCACGAGGCTTGTTTGGAGTTAAGTGGAGAGCATAATGTATTCAAGATGCCGCAAGCACAATATGCTGAGACTGCAGAACCTTCGGTTGGAGGGAAAGTGCCAACAAAACATCACAAGAATTAAATTTTTTTTTCTAAAGGACACAAACTAATTTCTCGGGTCTGCTCGTGTGATGGGCATAATAAGGGGAAGAAGTCAGCCGTGAACTAAAGGAAGAGCCAAGACATAAACAGCCTGGTCCTAGAGTCTCACACACTGTTTCTGTCTTCTGCTTTATCTCTGACACCACACACAGAGGGGAAAAGAGCATGCATGCACACAGATAGAACACAACAATCAGACAACTTCATCAGATAACTTTTCCTTCCTGAAACAAAACTGCCTCTGCCAACACTCCCTGTTTGGATTTGCATGTTTTTGTCACATGGGTGTGGATCAGATGTGGAGTTATATGGAGCTACTGAACAGAAACTAGCTGCTGCATGCATTCGTCTCAGTTTCTAATGTGAATGATAACATCAGCTCTTACAGAACAGGTCCCAGTAGATCTCCTCTGGAAAGCCCGCCGACTTCTGAGGGAGAAGCGATGCAGGGAGCTCCTGCTTCGTCTGGCGAAGCTGCGAAGGGGTGACATGGCTCTCTGCATTCTTCCCCCATTTACAATCTCCTCTTCTTCTTCTTTATCATCCTCCTCTTCCTCCTCGTGTTTCTCCTCTGAGGAACCCCACACTAGCTCCAGAGCTCCTTGCAAAGACCGCCTCAAGTTACCCACCCAGCCAGCAGCCTGCAGCTGGGCAGCCGACAGCTTTCCTCCCAAGTACTGCATGGCTGCAGAGTTCACAATGTTAGTCGTCCTGATGCTAGGGTAACCATGGAAATGAGGTCACCACAGACACTGAGGTTCAGCTTGGACAGAGATGAGAAAATGGGTGTTTGGTCTGGCTTTCAGAGCGAAAGGACGCAGCATGATCTCAGGTTTAAGCCATCTTCTGTTAGAGCAGGATCCTTCTCCTCCCCACATGTTTTTACGCTTTTGTTAAAAAAAATCACCCCAACAAGTCTAGAGCTTGGTGTCATTAAAGCAGTCGAAGATTTTTGCAGCCACTACTCCATTCTTGTTCTAATTGGTTGTGAAATCCAGACGAAAAACAAAACATGATGAACTACCTCTTGTATTTTTGGCTAAACTCTGTACCTACATCCAAAAAAGCAGCGTGGGAATATCTACAACAAATATCCAAAGCCAGGCGTAGAGCATTAGATCATCCTTTTATCTCCAGCAGAGTTGAACGATTATTACGAAACACCAACATGAAGAACGGCCTTGAGCTTGGATATTTAAAAATTCAAAGAAAAGGTGTGGCAAAACGGGGCCAAGGTGCTTTCTGCGCCTCCCTCCCTCTGGAGCTGTCTTCCTGCAGGTAAAAGCAAGCAACGAATGAACTGGGTCTTTATGAAACGGGTAAGAGAGGAACAGGAAACAGGTGGACAGCTATAAAAGAGATAGGGTTCGACCAACAGGGAACATCAGATGAAAGAATGGGCAGGAGTTGTGAATTTTCCTCTTTTAGAATAAGCCCAACCTCTTTTTGTGTGAATTTCTGCCATCGTGTGGGGGGGAGGGTGAGGCGGAGAGAATGGGTGAGAGACACAGAGAGAATAAGAGCATGACACCATGTATGGTCATTCTGACATGCTGTCCTGTTGGACAAATCCAAAAGAAGTCATGAAATAAGAGCCATCCATCAACCCGTCGTTCTGCAAGTGTCCTGAAAGGTGCACGGCTGCACGCACTGCTGCACAACTTGTATTTATGCCCACTAAGATCACGTTCCTCAGTTTCACACTCAAAAGCTCCTCTCTGCTGCTATAATCCTTTTTTATGCTTAAACCGCACGCTGTGAATTTAAGTAAGTTGCTGTAGAAGAGAAAAACTTGATGAGTAGTGTGGTGCAGAAACAGGAAGTGCAATTTCCAAGATCAGTGGCGCCGCTCGGTGGTGAAAACAGGAATGAACTCACAGATGAGACTGGTAAATTAGCAAAACCAATAGTCGTGACAGAGGTTTTACAAACAATATGTCATGATAGCAGCATGCAAACGAGGTGTTACATAGTTAATTTCCTGCAGAAAAAGCGTGAGAATCAAAAAGTAAAAGTTCATTTCTCTGATGTTTCATCATCTCTAAACATGTTGCATGTTATAACCGGTGCTGCAGAACTCTGTCTTGACTGGTATTTCTCTTATTAGGCAACTCCCTTAAATATAATTATCAAATGTCTGTATGATTTTTCTTGGAAGATGCAACTGTTTGTATTTTGCATTGTAATTACTTCTAGATATTAGAAGAACCTAAAATTAACTTGCAACGGAGCATCTCACTGACAGTTTATTTCTAGAGCCACCCAAAATGTTGATTTAGACATGGCTGGTTGACTTCAAGGGAGTATATTCTATTTTACAGGTTCACAACTAAACCCTGCTTTTAATAATGGAAAATACTTCATCTACAAACACTTCAGTGTTCTCAAAATTCAGGCTAAACTACTGATCTCCAATAGTAAAAACCTTTAAACAGGCTACATTAAAGGTACAGTGTGAGGTGTTTTTCTGGAGAATATTTTTGCCATATTGATTGAAATGCTCTTCACATACTGCTGGCAAGCAATGAGTTAAATGCTTTGTCATAAAATAAATAATTAAAATCCCTCTGAAATGTACAAACCTGAACAAAAAACAAATCAACCAATCATTGCAAACGTCTCATTCTTAATTACTGGATCATGATCCATCTATCAAACTGCCCTCTGACCGCCCCTCCCCCCTCTGTGCAGGTTAGGGTTAGAGCTGGGCTGCTACTGTAACGGACAGAATGTTCAGTTCTGTTGGCAAATTTCATTCAAGGAATTGATTTACATGTTCTGTTTAGGGTCTGGTTCTGTTCTTGTTGGGAAATGCTGAGGTGACTGGGAACGCAGCTCACTCTCAACTCTGTCGGCCGCTAAAACGCGTGTGTGCGTGTGTGTGTATGTGTGTGTATGTGTGTGTGTTTTATGCCTGTTCGCTAACACTGTGTGTATCTGTGGTCACGGTCAGCAGGTGTCTTTGGGGTTGCCTTGCATCTTTCAGCGGAGGTTTACAGCTGTGCTTTGTCATAAAGTAGTCCCAAGTCTTAAATGGTGCCTGTGATTCTTTTATCAAATCAAATCAAACTTTATTTATGATGCACTTTTCATACAGTACGTGCAACACAAAGCGCTGTACAATTAAAAACAACCACACAACAGTCAATTTCCCACCCCTCCCCCACAGATCAGCATCCAAGATCCCTTATATCTCCCTCTTCCCACCCCAATCCCATCCCATGCGCGTACACACACACACACACACTCTCTCTCTCTCTCTCTCTCTCTCTCTCTCTCTGTCTGTCTCTCTCTCTCTCTGTCTCTCTCAAGAGCTAAAATGAAAGGACAACTGGCTGAGTACAGGTGTAATAGGCAACAAAGTAAAGGGAAACGCCATCAATGTTTATGTTACTATTGGATCACTATTGAGTTATTTAAAGCCATTTTTCTCACAGTGCTAGTTGGATCCATTTACTTACTGTGTTTTATGCTAAGCTAAAGCAAAAGGAGTACAGCCAGATCAGGAGAATGACTGGGCTGGTTAAAATTAGTTTTTTTCCCACTTATCTAACTGGGAAATATGTCAACAGACAAAATTTAAATTATGAATGGAATATCCCTTTAACTTCAACTGTTACAATCAGTCAAAAACATAAAAGATGCAACATGCAAGCTCAGAAACACTCTTCAGCGCTTGTGATGTGTTATTTAATTCTCTAAAAGTCAGAACCATAGTGGAAGCACAATAACCAATCCTAGATGAAAATATGGAATAGTTCATCCTTTCTTTACGTGTTTTTGATTACTCGTCTTTATTTTACACATCCTGTTTAATCATTGATACAATTTTATTAACAGTAAAGTGAACACAAACGAAGAACAGATCGTTTTAATATAATAAAAACGATTGCGTTCCCCATAGTTTCAAAGCAATTAAAAATCAAAAAGCACTTTACTCTGTACTTCAACACTAACACTCCCCCTTTTGGGAAACATTACAAATGCCATAAATCTTAATGCTTTTGTTGCCAGCTTTCTATTTTCCTTTGGGGAATTTCATCTCATTCCTCTTGTGAAGCTTCTGGTGCTGTGAAGTTACTGGTTCACCAGTGTGTGCTGCTCTGCTGAGCTCTGTTCACAGACTAGTGATGAGTTTGGGTCTGGGGATCTCCCAAACATGTAAATCTCCATGTTCTGATCACAACATTTCTGATCCGTTGTTATATCATTTGGGAACACAAACCTGGATTCACATCTAACCTCCACGCCTGTTCATTTATCCGTCACAATTACACTCACACACAAACACATGTCCTCAAGGGACGTTCCAGGGAATGCCATGTAGCTCCTGGAAACCCCCTGAAAGCATAACCTCATCAATAACTTAACCTTAGGAGATCACAGAGTCACGCTCATGTGATGCACTCGGGTTCACACGTTCCTGAGATCGGTCAGGCTCAAGCGAGTAGAACAAGAATTTTTCTTGTGCTACAGGAATAGCAGAGTGTTTGTGAGGTGTGTGTGTGTGTGTGTGGCTGCCAGGATGACATAATTGAATGGGAAAAAAACATGTGCAATTGCTCCTTCTTATCTCACTTCTTTACCCCACCATCTCCTCAGAAACAAACTATTACTCATGTCATGGAGCCCAAAAGTGACGTTGGCTTTTAAATGTCAGAGAAACAATTCGTTTTGTGTTTCTTTTTAGCCACAGCATGCTGAAGTTACACTTCTATGGGAACTGTGATTGCAACGCTGTCATTTTAGGAGCTTAAATTCACAGTGGAAGAAAAATCAACTGACAACTGATATAAAAAGCTGTGAAACAGATGTGGGCTTTCTCTTGGAAGTTTTTATCAGTAAAGAAAATAAATGGTTTGGATTTGAGTTGTCGATGTGCATTTAGAAGCTGACGGTGCAACATGAACTTAAAATAGCTTAATATGAATGAAATAGGCCAAACTCTATTTAAGAGGTTTTACATAACTAACGTGTGTAATTCCTAAACTCTCTTTCTAAACCAGATAAAGATAAATAAATAAAGCCGCCAGGCTGTTTATAGAAGTGTGACTATTTCCTGTAAACAAAAGTTGACAGAGTGAAAGTTTCTCCTGAACAAATGAAGTTAGAGACGGGTTTTGTTTTTACCTTACTGTTGTCACTGTCATCACTGTTGTAGTCTTCTTCGCTGTCATCTTCCTTCATTTCCTCCTCCTCTTCCAGCTCCGTAGAAACAAGCTCATCTTCCTCTGATGACTCCTCCTCCTCGTCCTCCTCCTCCCCAAAATCCACCAACAAACCCGTCTCTTTTTCCCTCGAGTTCTCCTGAGTTGGGCTCTTCACCGGCTCTTTTTCCACCTGCTGTCTTTTTCCTTGACTGTCCCGACGTTCATTATTGAAGGACATGAGCGAATGGTTCTTGTCAGCAGCCCAGCTCCTGCTGACAGGTTCTGCTTTGGTTTGAGGAATCCACTTTGTTGGTTTGACAGAAAAGTCATCGTACTCCACCTCTAGTGAAGGCTTCCTGACGGAGAAGTCATCGTAAACAACATCGATCAGAGACTCCGTGAGCTCGTCCACGTTTGATGATTCCGTCTTCTGAAAACGATTTTCAGAGTCAAAACTGATGAGACTTTCCTCCTTTCTGTTTGATCCACTCTCCTCTCCAGTCTCAGGTTCTTTTCTTTCTCCTCCTCTCGCTGTCTTCTGTGTTTGCAGCTTTTTCAGGTCCACCTGCACCTCGGCTCTTTCTTTCTCCATCGCTCTCTTTCTTTCCTCTTCTCCTTTCTCCTCTTGTCTCTGTTTCTCCTTCAGCTTCTCTTCCTCCCGTCTCAGTTTCTCTGTCAGAATCTCTTCCTGTCTCAGTTTCTCCTTCCTCTTCTCCTCCTCCTCTCTTCTCTGTTTCTCCTTCCTCCTCTCTTCCTCCTCCTGTCTCAGTTTCTCCTTCAGCCTTTCCTCCTCCTGTCTCTGTTTCGCCCTCAGCTTCTCCTGCTCCTCCTGTCTCTGTTTCTCCATCAGCTTCTCCTGCTCCTCCCGTCTCTGTTTCTCCTTCAGCCTCTCCTCCTCCTGTCTCTGTTTCGCCCTCAATCTCTCCTCCTCCTCCTCCTGTCTCTGTTTCTCCCTCAATCTCTCCTGCTCCTCCTGTCTCTGTTTCTCCTTCAGCTTCTCCTGCTCCTCCTGTCTCTGTTTCTCCTTCAGCCTCTCCTCCTCCTGTCTCTGTTTTGCCCTCAAACTCTCCTCTTCCTCCTCCTGTCTCTGCTTTTCCCTCAGCTTCTCCTCCTCCTGTCTCAATTTCTCCCTCAGTCTCTCCTCCTCCTGTCTCAGTTTCTCCCTCAGTCTCCCCTCCTCCTGTCTCTGTTTCTCCTTCAGCATCTCCTCTTCCTGTCTTTGTTTCTCCCTCAGTTTTTCCTCCTCCTGTCTCTGTTTCTCCCTCAGCCTTTCCTCCTCCTGTCTTTGTTTTTCTTTCAGCTTCTCCTCCTCCTGTCTCAGTTTCTCTCTCATAATCTCCTCCTGTCTCAATTTCTCTACCTCCTCCAGTTTCTGTTTCTCCTTCCTCTTCTCCTCCTCCTCTCTTCTCTGTTTCTCCTTCCTCCTCTCTTCTTCCTCCTGTCTCAGTTTCTCCTTCAGCCTCTCCTCCTCCAGTCTCTGTTTCTCTTTCCTCCTCTCCTCCTCCTCCTGTCTCAGTTTCTCCTTCAGTCTCTCCTCCTCCAGTCTCTGTTTCTCCTTCCTCTTCTCCTCCTCCTCTCTTCTCTGTTTCTCCTTCCTCTTCTCTTCCTCCTCCCGTCTCAGTTTCTCCTTCAGCCTCTCCTCCTCCAGTCTCTGTTTCTCCTTCCTCTTCTCTTCCTCCTCCTGTCTCAGTTTCTCTCTCATAATCTCCTCCTGTCTTTCTTTCTCCCTGAGCTTCTTCTCCTCCTCCAGTCGTATTTTTTCCTTCCTCTCCTCCTCCTGTCTCTGCTTCTCCTTTCTCTCATCTTCCTCCTGTCTTTGTTTCTCCTTCTTTTCCTCCTCCAGTCTCTGTTTCTCCTTCCTCCTCTCCTCCTCTAGCCTCTCTCTTTCCTTTGCCTCCTTCCTTAATTTTTCTTTTTCCTTCTCTTCTTCTTCCTTCTTTCTTTTCTCTTCTAGCTCTTTCTGCTTTATTTGTCTTTCTTTTTCTAGCTCTTCTTCCTTCAGCATTTCCTCCTCTCTTTTCTTGGTTTCTAACGGTTTCCTCTCACTTTTCTGGACCGTTTTGCTGGTTTTGGACTCTATGTTATTACTTAATGACTCTTCTGAATTAAGACTATTTGACTGCTTTTCCTCCTCTTTCACTTTCCTTTGAAATTCCAGATTTATCCGTTTTTCTTTCTGTCCTAATTTGAGTCTCGGATCTGAAAGGTGATCATCTTTCTCATTCTCATCATCTTCTTCTTCTTCCTCTGAACTAGACTCAGGATCTGAACCAAGAAGCTTTGGAGGTGAACCATCGTCTGTCTCCACAATACCAAAGCGAACGGAGCGACGCAGGTTCCTCCTTGGCCCGTTGTCAGCAGCACCGTCTGTAGTACGTGGTCTGCGTAGCTGAACAACATCTTCTGTGGTTTGGTTGTTCTCTGCTGGGGTGTCAGTTGAGATTCCCGGTGATTTTTCCTTGGTGGAAGCTTCTTTTGGTGGTTCTTTTGTTGGTTGTTCAGCAGAAGACACCATCTGCTGTGGATCTACAGCCAGAGTGGGCTTCTCATCTGCAACAGGAACCTCCACCGTTATCTTTTCAGGTGTTTTCTCTGACGGTGAAACAGCTGCAGGCTCAAAACTGCAGAGGAGATATCAATCATGTCAATTAACTTGTTAAAAGTCTAAAAGGAAAACAGCAAAGTGTGGCTTAATCATGCTTGAAACGATTCACCTCAAATGTCTCTTTGAAATGAAACAAATTGTGGTTTTACTGAAAATGTTTCCCCGAGTTACTGGAAGACCCTGACTGAAAAAAATCCTGATTTCTTCCTGGTTCACTCAAAACTTAACTGGAATGCAGGAAGTCAGTAGCCGTTCACAAAAACCGTTCAGGAAATAACACATCTCACTATTGAGACCTAAGAGTTGCATCACTAATGGATCTGTCAGCAGGAAGGTCAGTGTCCCATCATTTATTTTTGTGGTTAGTCGATACCACTTTGACCTCATATATTTTAAATTATATTTAAAGGTTGGAACACTCATTTAATCAGTGCATTTGCAGCAGTGTCTAGTAGGAATGAATGCCTTGCAAGTCATACTTAAAAAAAAGCCCTGGTGCACCATTTTCAGGAACTAGAAGCGAGTCAGATCAGAGGAGAGCTTCAGACGACAAGATTCAGAGTCTTATTTCCTGATATTTGGACATCTCGCCTCTGATTGGTTAACAGCAACGTGACTCTACCACTGACTCTGTTTGCTCTGCAACGTTGATGTTTTATCTCCACAAATAACACAAGCCTGAAGGAGTTCTGCTGTGTGGTACGGCTCTTATCTTATCGTTATCGTTTTTCCCATGTCAATGAATTCAATAATAAAAAAAATGAAAAGATGTGTGTAGGTTGGTGACATTCATGTCCATTTAAGAAGCTGTACCACCTCGAGTCACATGACAACATGACTCAACGTAATACACGTGACAGCTCCATCTAGTGGACAACTTTTGTTTTTGCTCATACATGTAGTTATCGTCCATTTATCGTTATCGAGGTGAACTCCTCAATATACCGTGATATTGATTTTAGGCTATATCGCCCAGCCCTACTGTGTGGTGGAGATGCTAATGCTAATGGTTAGCTTCTACTAGCTGAGACGTTCTCTGCTGTTTCCTGGACGCTAAACCAACAACAGCCTTCCCCGTCGTGAGTCAAGATGGGTGAGTCCATGAATGTGAAAGTGACCCTAACCCTAACCCTAGATCTATCAGGCTTTTCTAATCCTAGAGTTTCACCGTCTATTTTCTATCAGAAGCTAATGCAGGAGATAGGTGTAGGAGACTATTTTCATGTTCAGCCTGCATGAAAAACTCAGAGTGACCGATTATGATCAGATATAAGATCTAAAAAATTACTTTTCAGTGAACCACACCTTTAAAATTCTCATTTGTCTAAAGCTGAAAGGTGTCATTTAAACAATGATTTTCTTAGAAAAAATGTTGAATTGTCTCAAAATCGTTTTCTGTGCTATGAACAACATAAAAAGTTACACTTTTATCAAATGGAACAACAGCAGAAATCTCAAATGATTTTCTGGACAAATAATCAAATTTGCTGAGTTGGATTAAAAAAAAAGGCTTAACCGACTAGTAAAACATTGATTAAAAAAAAACTAAGATTCATTCGAGTGTACCTGTACTTTAGTTCGGTCTCTAAACTCAAAATTCACTCCCTACCTTGACATAGCATCGATCCATCCATTTTTTGTGGACAGAATCTGGCCCTGGGTTTTTATAAATCAAGCACCGTTTCACCTTTTACTCACCAAAATTATTACAAAGAACTTTTCAAACGTTGCTGCTATTGTTTGAGACTCGCCTGAAAGTGTACACAGCAACTAGTTTTGGCAAAACTGTCAGAGACGACACCCAAGGCTCTAAACAAAATGTAAAAACTCATCACAACCTACTGTTTCTACCTGCAGTCTGGTCTAAAGATGTTTTTTTATTCTAGCACTTACAGGTTCAGTGTCGCAACGTTGAAACAAAACTCCCTCTTGATTGAATCTGTTCCGTTTAATCATGCCCGGTCTTGTATTCAAACACAAACTGCAAACAGATTAAAATAAATAAATCTCACTCACCTCGTGGAGCGAACCCTGGGCGTCGTCTCTGTCTTGGGACTCTCAGAACCCGTTTCTGCAGCCCAGTTCTTGATCTGCTTCTTCACACCACCGATTCCATCGATGATATCCGGCTCCTCTTTCTTGGTCGTGACTCCCCGCCTTGATACCGAGCCAAACAGACGATCGATTCTGTTTTGGATGCTGAATATTTTGTTGGAGGTTTCCTCCTGATCATCAGAGTTGCTCTCGTTGTTTGAAGGTTCTGGTGCTGCCTGCTTTTGCTCTGGCTCAGAAGACACTGCTTTCACTGAGAGGCATTTGGTGTTGGGTTTAGTGGTGGTCTTCACTGGTTGAGGGGGTAGCGGCACGCCACCTGACTCAAACCTGGAGGTGAGCTCCATGGACAGGCGCTTCCTGGGACCGCTGATTACAAAGGGAATTTCACTGACTGGTTCTTCTGCTTTTTGTGGAGCAGAAACCAGAGTTTTATTTGTCTCATTCTCATCCTTCTGCTCTGAGTTAGAAACAGCATCGGTGGATGTTTTGTGGTTTGTTTGGACATTGTCTTTCTGGACAGGTTCAGCGCTCACTGTCTTTTTAACCGGAGCAGGTTTAGGGGTTGGATCTGGTACTCCAGAATCAGGACTATCCTCCTTCTGTGGTACAGAATCACCTGCTTTGATTTGGTCTAGCAGGGCTTCAATTGGCACACTAACAGGTCTAGGTCGGGAGGTTGATTTGGAAGTTGGCTGAGGTGATTTTGGAGCAAGAGCAGGAGCAGTTGAATCCAATTGAGGGCCACCAGTGGGCTTCGATTCATCAGCCGGTTCTGTTTGTGACCAAGATCTAACTTTTACGGCTCTCGGAGCATTGATGGAGGTAATTTGTGTTCTATTCTTCATAGAGAAAGGCTTGGGAGTGAGCAGAGGTTTAGAGCCCAAAGCTGGCTTTGGGTTTTGTCTGCTCTGGGAAGCCTTGACAGAGCTCTCCATAGCTTAAGTCCCTGAGAAAAGAGAGAAAACAAAGGGTTAACTAACAGCAACCTACATGTTTACACTAAAAATACTTGATCAGTCTCAGTTGAAAATAAGCTGGTTATGTTGCTTCAAAGAGGACTGATGTGTCTGGTTGGTCCAGATTTTTTAAAGCACTTGTCTGCCAAAAGGGTAAAGTGAAACGGACCAATCACACTAAACAAACACTAACCAGTTTCATTTCTCATTTTTTCTGCTCGGTTTTCAGTCATCTGTCTGGTTTTAATGATAAATATTCACATAACAAAATGTCTTCTCTTTGTTCTTTTTTGTCACACACAAACAAAAGCAACCTGAGTAATACAGAACAGTTTTCAAATGATTCCATGTATTAAAATGGAAAAAAAAAACTATCCAAACCAACCAACTCTGTGTAAACATGTAATAGCCCCTTGGTAAATCATGGATTAACTGGGATTAACTACAATATTTGGAAAGCTGAGCTCATCTAGGGCTCATACTGTATGATTAATAAGGCATTTCAATGGAACCTCTCTAAAAACATGAAGCAGGTTAAAAGATCTCAAAAAGCAACACATCATACCATACAGGATTTCTAGAGCAAAAGAACCCAGAACATTTAAAGCCCTGCAGGCCTCATTTGGTCAAGATTAAAATCAGAATTCAAAATCAAACCATAGGAATTACACTGGGGGCAAAAAGGCCCTCCATGGAAGAGTACCAAGGCCAAAACCTCTGCTGGCCCAAAAGAAGACAAAGGCCCATCACAACACTAAAATCAACCTAATGATCCTGATGTTTCCCTTCTATAGGCTTTACCGTAGTGATCTATGCACCCAGAACCCCCCACCCCCCGCAGCTCATATTCATTTATATCCATTTATGACGACTTAGTAGCAATCACTTTCCATTGTATTTTGATTTCTGAAAATCCTCTCATGACCCCCTGTGTAGTTTCTGGAGACCCACATTGAGGTCCCAACCCCATCTTTGGGAACCACTGCTCTACACCATATCAACAGTCAAGCATGGTGGTGGTAGTTTGATGGTCTGGGGTTGCTGTGCTGGTTCAGGACCACTTGCTGTAACTGATGGAACCATGAATTCTGTTCTCTACCAGAAAACCCATAAGGATGTCCAACCTTAGGTTTTTCATCTTGAACTCAAGTTCACTTGGGTTGCGCAACTGGAGAATGGTTTAAATCTCACCAGCAAGTTCAAATTTCAATGGCTCAAAAGAAAAGCATAAAGAAAAAGAGGTTTTGTAGAGGCCTAGTCAAAACCCAGGCTTATATCCAACAAAGAAGTGGCGTGACCTTAAACAGACCGTGCAGGGAAATCCATCAACATGGCTGAATTACAATAAATTTACAAAGAAGAGTGAGTCAGAATTCCTCCGCAGCAACGTGAGAGACACATTATCCGTTATCACAAATGCCTGATTGTAGTTGTTACCTCCATGAGTGTTACAACCAGTAATTAGGTTTAAGGGTCCGATTACTTTTTTAAGTATGAAGCGTGAAAAAAACAACAAAGTCAGAAAGAATCTGTGAGGGAAAAAGTAGTGTGCTGTTTGAAAACATTTAAAGTAATTACATGTAATTCATTTTGTAGTGCGTGTCTTTACAAACCCCACAGCCACAAACTGCCCCTTGTAAATAAATCGATTGGTAACATTTTACAATAAGGGTCCCTTTATTAACGTTAACATTATTGTTAACTATTATGTGTCCTTAAGGTTAGGACAAAGAGCCGGGGGGTGTCTGCTTAGTAATGCATTACATAATATGGTTAAGCAGTTGTTAGTACTAGGCATGCACCGATCCGATCTTAATATCGGTATCGGTACAGATATAGAAGAAAATTCTAGATCGGGTATCGGAGACTATGGGCCCAATCCATAAGAATTGATCTATTCAGTATATTTCTATGTGCTGTGAGTGATGACGTCATGCGCTACAGTCCCACGCTGTGCAGAAGCTCACGTTGATTTCAAAATGGAGCGAGCAAAAGGATCGGTAATTTGGAACTTTTGGGCCCCTGTACAAAAGGATGATCCCAGTCTTTTTCATATAGTAACAAATAGTTTATTATGTAATACAGTTTAATACTGTTTTTTCAAAAAAAAGTGGATTGGTGCATCCCTAGTTAATACTTTATTTAATAGTTTACTAATGCTTAATTATTTATTTATTTATTTATTAACTTATATTTTCCAGGAGGATAAACTGCTCGAGATGTGGCATCTCGTTTTCGAGCAGGTCCTCCTACCATACAACAAGTAAAGAATAAGATGGCAAAGTCATTAAACCTTTACAAACTAAGATAATAAAAACAAAAAAAACACTTGCTGTGGCTTACCCCATGTATCTATAGGCATATTTGTAACAACATATATACAAATATAAAATACACATACAAATCCATTTGCAAATAAGAGTTTGGCACAATATTAAACAGAAAAGGCAAACAATTACAAGTCGGCATCACATGCTCATAAATGGAATTACGAAATAAACGAAAAGATGATATAGATCTTAAGTTAGCAGGTAACTTATTCCAATCCTGAGGCGCTTTAACACAGAAGGCATATCTCCCGACTTCTTTTTTAAACCGAGGAATAACAAATGAGGGCTGCTCTGTAAAACGGGTACAATACCAGGAGTTAATAGGTACTAACAAGACTTTCAAATAAGATGGAAAATCAAAATGAATACATTTAAAAATGAATAACAACCAATGAAATTGTCGTCTGGCTTTCAAGGTCAACCAAGAGAGTTGTTCATACATGTAGCAGTGGTGAGTTCTGAAAGGACACCTCAAAACAAATCGACATAGGCTATTGAAAATAACATCAAGAGAGTGAAGGCTAGCAACCGAGGAGTTCTGATATAGTATATCTGCATAATCTAAAATTGGATGCAGAAGCTGAGTTACAATATGCTTGCATACTGTCAGTTCAAAACAATTGATAGATGTATATAATGTTCTTAAGCAACATTAAGTAACCTTGTGACATATCGTTTTAATATAATATCTGAAGGACAACTCAGGCTCCAACCAAACACCTAAATATTTTATTTTATCAGATGTAGACACAAGAGAGGAATCTATAAAATGTAGATTGAGAGTCCCATCAACACCAGAGTTAATAGCACACTTCTACTAAAAAGCATGGAGTAGGTTTTGGATTTATTTAAAATAAGTTTATTTTGGGCTAACCAGTGCTGCACTTTATTAAACTGAAGAGTTTCCTTTATTTCTTTTTTACTTGGCTTAGAGCAGTATAAGACTGAATCATTAGCATACATGTGAACAGAACATGAAGTACAACACATTGGCAAATCATTAATAAAAATAGAAAATAATAACGGCCCCAATGAAGAGCCTTGCGGAACACCTCTAAAGATGCCTCGCATATTTGATTCAAACCTATTAAAAGAGACAAATTGCGAGCGATGATGAAGAAAATAATTTAACCACAATAAAGACAACCTTGAAAGGCCAATGGCATACAATTTGTCTAAAAGCAAATAATGGTCAACAAAATCAAAGGCTTTGGTAAAATCAAGAAAAATAGCCCCTCCAATTAAATTATTATCAAAACCCGAGTAAATATCATTGGTAAATTTAAGCAAGGCAGTTGTTGTAGAGAAGTGTTTTCTAAATCCTGATTGGCATTGGGATAATAGATTATTAGTGTCCAGATATTTCGATAATTGGTTAAATACCAATTTTTCAAATATGCACTAAGTAACGTTAATAAAGGGACCCTTAATGTAAAGTGTTACCAACCGATTTTATCATGTGTTTGGTTATAGTTAATAAGCAACACCATACACACATTTCTTAAGAACTGAAAACAACGTGTTCTTGGCAACATTCACAGATATTTTCAAAGGACAATTAAAACTAAAAGAGCTCGTAGAAACAGGTTGCTCTTCAGTGTTGTCATTTTTTCCACAAGAAAATGAAAATTCACAGGCAGGCAACACTGTCAGTAACTGGAGTAGCTCTGATGAGTCATCACGAGTTTCTAAAAGGCATTTTACAGAGATAACAGAGGCTAACCACAATATTAACTCATCTGAACTCTAAAAAAGACGAGCAAAGTGGAAAAACAGTGTTGGGAGCAGCACACGAGTATTCTGAAAATGAGAGGTGTCTAACCCCCAAATGAAAAAAAAAAAGATAGTGTGTCCATTTATGATTCATTAAATACCTCGGGCATTGTTTGCAGCATCTGGTTGGGCCTGTCATTCTTTTTGCACAAACAGGTAACTCCACACGGAGCAGTTTGTTGCAGTTCAACACAGCATCAGTTAAATATTCACTCAGGTATGGCCCGTGTATAAGCTGTGATTCCAAGCAGCAGATTGTATATGTAGTGTGTGTTATGTTGCTACACAGCTTAAACACAAAACAACACTGTGTGTGTGTGTGTGTGTGTGTGTGAATTATTTGTTTCCCACTATTTTATTTTATTTTTTTACAGCTTATTTCATAAGAAATAAGATAAAACTGCTTTATAAAAAGGTTTAACTAATCTATTATTTTTTTCTGGATTCACAGGAAATTATTCAGCAGCAGCATTTTGTTGTTGGCAGGCTTTTAATCTCTGTTTGCCTTTGCTGCGTGTCCCCCCTGCCAAGGCTGTGCTGCTTTAGGTTTTAGTGTTTACTTTGATTTTCCTGTGCTGGTGGGTGAGACCTTTCTTTCTTTGGAGCCAGTTTCGGCTCAAATATCGCGACAACGAGCCACATGTTTACACTTAAGCGAGTAAACGCGCCTATAGTTGTTTATATGTCACTAATAAACAGGTTAATATGAACTCCAACCAGAACAAAACTCCGAAACGTGAGATAAACCAATGCCAGGTTTTTGTAACTCGTCTGAGTGAACCAATTAAGATGTAAAGATGTGCACCTGCTACTAACATAAACATCTCGTCACACACACATTGGAAGCGTAAAGTTTAGGGTTGTTTTACCTTGTGTTTTCACGCTGTCATACAGGCGGACGAGGGAAGGAAGCGGCAATAAGTCGCTAAAAAAACAATTTCTCGGCTTGCCGTGATTGTTCACCTGCTGAGCTGTTGCCAGACAGTATTTTTAAGTCTTCTTTCAAGTCATTCACAGCAACAAGACGTCAGAGCGCCGTTCCACCTCCACCCAGCCAGCGGAGCGGACACTCCCTCTACCCGCCTCAGTGCTGTCCGTCATCAAGTTAAAGCGAGAAACAGGAAATGATGATGAGCTGGAATTTCAGAGAAAAAGCAGATTGACTATGATTTAACACCATGATAGTGAGAGTAATGCATGAAACTGATTAAAATAGTAGTAATAGTTGTTGTTGTAGTAGTAGCCTACAATAATCAATCACAGAGCGCAGATTATTAACTAAAATCTTATCTATCTATCTATCCATCTATCTATCTATCTATCTATCTATCTATCTATCTATCTATCTATCTATCTATCTATCTATCTATCTATCTATCTATCTATCTATCTATCTATCTATCTATCTATCTATCTATCTATCTATCTATCTATCTATCTATCTATCTATCTACTACCTGCCTGCCTGCTATACTGTCTATGTGGGCAAAAGTCTTCCTTAATTTTTATTACCTGCATAGTTTGGTATTTATAAAACTTTTTGTAATCTATAAAGTATGGAAGCCCATTTCTATGGAAGCCCATTCCCGCCACTCAGATAAAAAAATATATTAGACTATCTCTCATAATTATGACTTAGCTAAGTCATAATAATGAGATCCTATCTCATAATTATGACTTAGCTATCTCATAATTATGAGATAGCTAAGTCATAATTATGACATAATTAGCTATCTCATAATTATGAGATAGCTAAGTCATAATAATGAGATACCAAGTCATATGAGATAGGATCTCATTATTATGACTTAGCTGAGATCATTTTTTTTAATCTGAGTGGCGGGAATGGGCTTCCATAAGATCTAAATAAATTACGCTATTTAATGAAGTTATAATGCTGACTTTTCTTTTGAAAATTCAAACCAGAAGTGTTCAGTATCTTTCTTTCCTGCTTTATTTTGTTCTCCGCGGACTGGATAAACTAGTTTTAACAGAGATGAAAAGACTCTTACTCACCCAGAGAGAAAATGAATATGACCTATACTGTCCTCATGGATGTAGCTGAGGCTATCTGGGGTTTTTAACAACAGGAACTGCTCATCAGCATTCACATACACGAATTTGCATCAAACCCGGGCCTTTACAAAGTTCATTTGCGTTCCCACCATGCGCATTTAGAGCACGTAGCACGGCAGTGAGGTCACAGCAAATCTACGAAAGAAGACTTTATAGGGGTTTCCCTTCCTAGAAATGTCGCCGTGCCTTGCACGTGATGTTTGGAGATTGTTCTTGAATTGTACGGATATGTTTATTTTTTCCGTATAGGACTATTGTAATGAGAGAAACCTGAGTAAAACAATGGGGCAAAAATATTATAAGTATTATTAATAATACTTATTATTATTATTATTATTATTATTATTAATAATAATAATAATAATAATAATAATAAATAGGATTAATAAGTAGCCTACGTTATAATGAGTCTATAAAGTAAGAAGTATTAGGATATTTAATTTACCAAATGTAAATATTAGATGCATTTAGCCTATTTGCCCTATTTGCTGTTTAATTAGTTTAACATTTTACTCGTTTATTATTTTTTTGTTCTCGGGTCTCTCTGTCGTCATCTGGTGGTAACTTCTTGGGATCGCTCATATCCTCCTCCAGCTCACTGAGCCAGTTGTCATGGCAACTATACAGCATGCGCTTACAAAAACAAGCGCTTGGTCATTCACCGACGATTCTCTGAACGCTTGACGTCTGCCACCATTTTTCTTTTCTTCTACCATTGTTTCATATTTGTGGGGGAGACACCAGGCAGGCGCTGCCATCGAGTCCCCCTGGGAAGCCGAGGAAAGTGAGCCATGAGCGGAGCCAAAGCCCGCAGCGACGCGCCTGTTGCTGAGAATGTATGCGGTGGCGGCGGCGGCGGAGGCGGGCACAGCTCTGCGGTTCCTCCGCGGGACCGCAAATCAGGCGGAGGCGTCCTGAAGAGGCTCAAGTCTCGAAAGAGCCAGGTGGACAGCAGGCCCGTCACGGAGGAAGAGCTACGGCGAAAGAGTGGACCGATTTCTCCAGAGGATGTGTTGGGACTGCAAGCGGCCACGAGAGGTTTGACTCTATTTTTGTTCATTGGGGCTCTTTTACTGAAGAACAGCTTTGACTGCAATAAATAAATTCATGTAATGAACCAAACTGCAGTTAGACGGGTTGAAATGTCTAATCATTTGAAAAGAAAGGCGTGATTAAACGTGTCTTCATATGTGTGATTACGTGGACAGATTTCCAAGCCAAACAGCAGTTAAGACAGCAGTCTTTGTTGTTTCTATATTTAACCAGCCCAGAGGACACTGGGTGTGTGGAACAATTATAACAGGATGACAACTTTGTGATGATGTAACTTCAAAATGTGCTGTGAAAATTTTTCAGAAACGTCCTGTAGATTTATGGCATCTCCTCCAAAACTGTACATCAAGGCCCTGATTGTTCTTAAGAGGTGAAAAAGATCACAATATAATACTCACTGAGCACAAGTAGCTTATCAGTCAATCACATGGCTACAGCTCTGTGCATTTAGGCACCTAGACCTGATGGAGATGACTGAACATTGCTGGTGCCAGCTGGGGCGGTCTGATCTACTGGGACTTTCACCCACAACCTTCTCTAGGGGTTGCAGAGCATGATCCAAAAAGAAGAAAAATATCTAATGAGCAGCAGTTGTGTGGATTAAAACCCTGCTGATGTCTGAAGTGGGAGAAGACTGGGCAGACTGGTCCTAGATCAGGGGATCTTTGAGGGCTGGTATCCAGCATGTTTTCATGTTCCTCTGTTCCAACACTCCTGATTCAGTGGTTGAATCACCTGTACAGCAGCAGCTCATCACACACTACAAACTTTTGGGTCAAATATAACCCAATCTGGGCTGTCTTTATAGCACCAGCACAGCAGGAGTTGTTTTGACCCAGCAAGATGGGTTGGTCCTTTTAACCCCACTGCTGAGTTAAAATATAACACCCAAATGCTGGGTCAGATTTACTCAAATCCTGGGTGCTTCATCAAATTAACAAATATGTCAAATTAATTAAAACACGTCAAAATAATAGACTACCCTTAAACTGTTCCAACTTCAGTCCTATAAGAAGATACTGGATTTGGACATAAATGAAGACAATATTGGAACTTTACAATGAAGTTTAACAAAAAACATGAACAGTGCAAATAGCCATTGCAAAAAATGAAAACTGCAAATATTCATATAAAAAATTAAATGTGCAAATTGTCATTATGAGGCGTGGTTTGGACCAAAACGCAGGTGAGTGAGGACTCTCCAGGAGGCAGCCGTGGATGTTTTTAAAGAATTGATTTTAAAATCGACACGTCAGGACTTGAGCAAGACCGGGCAGGGAAACTCAACATAGAAAAAACAAACAGACAGACGCACCAACAACAATCAGAGGACAAGCAGGGTTTAAATACACCAGGGTAATCAGGGAAACAGGTGGGTAGGGTAACGAGGGGCAGGTGAAGTAAATTAACACTAACAACATGGCAGCAGGGGCTGAGAAGCAGTTCCTGACACAAATAGTCATTGCAAAAATTGAAAACTGCAAAAGTCACGTTATAAGCTTCTCACGTTCGCTAACCAGCTAAGTAGCTGGTTTAGTTGGCAGCCCTGATATAAGGATATTACTTCAATCGCTAACGCATCACGGACAATATAGTAATTAAAAAACTATTATAATCGATTTGACTCGCCACAAGCTTGTTCAGTCAGGTTCTCGCGGTGCCTTGCACGTGTGTAGAGTCGTGTCTTGGTGCCTGCCGAGTGTGTAGATTTGTGGCGTAGAACGTGAGATCCAACGTGATGACGTTGGAAGTATGAACAACCAACATCCAACAATGGATGAATGAATTTTGACCCAGTGCATGAAACGCACCAAAATAACCCAAATTCTAGAAAATAACCCAATATGGGCTAAACATTTCATAACCCAGCGGTTGAGTATAGGCAGAATAACCCAACTGGTTTTAATGTACAGGTTCTGCAGATGCCTGATACTCACCTGCTGATTAAAATCAGGTGTGTTGAAGCAGGGAAACAACTGAAACATGCTGGATACCAGGCCTCCAGGACCAGGACTGAGCACCCCTGTCCTAGATGATAAAACAGCAACAGTAGCTCTAATCTCCACTCATTACAGGCTAGGTATGCAGAATACCATCTACAAACACAGCATTTTGAACTATAAAGCAGATGGACTCCAGCATCAGAATACCACACCACAAATATACAGTAAGAGATTGGAAAAATATTGCCTGGTCTAATGAGTCTTGATTTCAGCTGCAACATTCACCAGATCTCAATCCAGACCAGAACCTTTGGGATGTAGTGGAAAAGGACAGATGTTTGGGTCAGAATTTGTTGTTGAAAAACATGAAAACATGCATCCATCCTGCCTCGTATCAATGGTACGGGACTGATGCTGATGGTGGCGTATTAGTGCGGGTGATATTTTATTGTTGCGGACCATGTCCATCCATTTATGACCACATAGACCCATCTTCTAACATACTTCCAGCAAGAAAATGCACCGTGTCACAAAGCTCAGATCATCTCAAACTGGTTTCTAAAACATAACAGAGTTCACTGGACTCCAGTGGTGTCCAAAGTCACCAGATCTCTATCCAGTCCAGAACCTTTGGGGTGGGGTGGAATGGGAGGCTGGCATCATGGATGGAACTGTGCGATGCTATCATGTCAATATGGACCAGAACCTCTAAGAAAAGGTGCTGGATCTATCATATGAAGCAGTTTTGAAGGCAAGAAGGGGTCCAACCCAATACTAGCAAGGTGTACCTAAAAAAGTGGCCTGTATATAACTGTTTATAACTCCTGTCTTCTCTTTGCCCTTGTTTCAGGGTATCTCTGTAAACTCGAGGACAACATTTATAACATCGACTTTGTGCGCTTTAAGATCAGAGACCTGGAAACCAACACTGCCCTGTTTGAGATCGCCAAGCCTCCACATTCAGGTTCAGTATCTCTAGTTTGGAAATGTAAGAAAAAATAATAGTGATGCCTGTAAATAATGTGGAATATCTTGATTTAATCTTGTTGATAGACGACGATGAGGAGCACAGGGAGGGAGACGTCAGCGCCGGCCGATTTGTACGTTACCAGTTCACCCCGGCCTTCCTGCGGCTGAGGACCGTGGGAGCTACGTGAGTGACTCACACATCCTCCACACACACCTAAGACAGATTCACTCACCCATTCCAAACACAGACAATGAAAACAATCACAGCATTATTGTCTATCAGCTACACACCCCATTGACTGTTCTCCGTCTGCACCAACAATAACAGCATCGCAGCGCTGTAACCTTTAAATCTCCCCTTTTTCCTTTCTTTATATAACCAGGGTGGAATTCACAGTCGGGAACCGACCTCTAAACAACTTCCGCATGATCGAGAGGCACTATTTTCGCGACCACCTGCTGAAGAGCTTCGACTTTGACTTTGGGTTCTGTATCCCAAATAGCCGTAATACCTGTGAACACATCTATGAGTTTCCTCAGCTTTCTGAGAGCATGGGTGAGTTATGTTTCAAATACTTTTAAAGGCTGCTGCTGATCGGTCGTACAGTGTATCATTAGCATCTCTGCAAAAAAAAAAGTCCTGTCAACTTCTAATGCATGTTGCTATGATGGTTAAACCCACCCACATTAAGAGGTTTGCATTGGAAAATGAACCAGGCTGAGTTCAACAGTACTGCATTATATGTTACAGCAACAGGAAAGCACCACTTTTATCTGATTCTAGCATCAGACTGCTCACAAACATGTATTTATTTTTTCGTACGTGGGCTTGATTTTAGGCAAACGAGTGCTGGTGCATGAAAACAGTGTAATTAAATTTAATGTGCACTAATAAAAAGACCGTCTTCACTGACAAAAATCCTTTAGACCAAATGAAGCAATGTTGTTGTACTCTCTGCAAAATGGCATCATCCTGCTGAAAAATCCCAACAGCGTGGATGGTCTTTATTTCCTTCATGTCCAGAGAAGAGAGATGACTTCCTCTTTGCATGATAAGGGTTCAGGTTACATCTCAGGATTAAGTGAAGGATTGTGTTGAGCGACAATGGATTTCTCTGTGTTGTGGGGCGACGCTGGTTACATGAGGGTTTTTCATGCGGCGCTGCCCAAGAACTCAAAGGTCACACACACGTCCAACAGTGATTTCTGGCCTTGGCCTTTAAACACTGAGAATTCCTCTGAATCTCTGGATCTTTTCACAATGTGGTACACTTTAGATGTGGAAAAAGCTTGGTTCTTTACATTTTAGCTATTTTAAATTAGCATTTTTAAAGTGATTGTTGATTTAGTGATTGGCACAAAAGGGGGAGCTGTGACACATTCTGTCAGACTGAAACAGGAATAGCAGCCACCTATAGTCCTAGGAGCCTGAAAAGGTTCCTAGCTGTTGTGATACAACACAAAAATAATCAGAGTCTAAATCAGAAAACTGACAAAAGAAATCTAAGGCTTGAGAGCAAAGGGAAGGTGCAAGGGGTATTTATACACAAGCAGGAAAAGACAAAGACAGGTGGATTATTAGGGTGTGGCAAGAACTGACTACAGGTGAGAAAAACAAACAGGAAGAACATGATTCTATGATAAAGTCAATAAAGGGAGACAGGTGTAAAAGTACTAACTGAGGATTCTAGTACAGATGGACAGTTTTAATAATGATGTAATCATAATTTTGGACATTTGAAAATCATATTTCTCACATTGTAGCCTCTCATTTAGAACACAGTTAGAATTCAACATCTAAAACGGAAACCACCACTTGAACACATGTACTTTGGGACACTTTCAGTGGTGGCCCCAAGGGGGGGCCAGGGGGCCATGGCCACCCCTGGAAAATTGTTGTCCACTCCACTGTCCTCCCCAGGGAAGACCACGCCCTCTTAATAAATCACAGTCATGTTCACACAAACCATACATTCATCTTCTTTAATCAAAACATAAATGTTAATGCCAATAAATACATTTACGTTATTAAAATCTTAATAAATAACTAATTTAATAAATCACAAATGAAAAGTGTGTGTGTGCATGCATGCACGCGTGCATGTGTGCGCGTGTGTGTGCGTGTGTGTGTCATTGAGGCTCACTATTAGAAAAAAAGAATCATTTGTTGAGACGGCTATAAGTAAATTTAAAAAATAATAACATATAACTGTCTTTTCTGAAATGTTTGTGTTTCACACAAATGTTTTTGATGCATGGGCCTGTTTTTTAATGAAAGACAATAAAGGAACATGTAATGCACAGCTACAGGCTACCTCAGGGAATGTGCCACTGCAAAACTTTTCACTGGCCCCAATTGGCACCCCCCATCAAAATCACTGGACACTTCTAAAATAAAACTCATATAAAAATAAGTCATGTTAGAGGGCTGCTAACACCCAGAGAGTTCATATTTAAGATGTCCTTAATGCCAAACCAGCTTGTTAGATTTACTCATAACTGCAGTTGATTCCTGAACGTTACATGGCCAGGGAAGGAAAAACAAAAATCCTGATGTAAAAAAAAAAGACAAATTCTGCCAAAAACATAATTAGGCTTCTGTATTTAAATTAGCCAAATCCAGTGGTTTCCTAAATCCTGACAGTCTGTTTAAGTTTGCTGCCAACATTTGTCCCAGAAACAAATCCAGTCGTGATTACCTCAAAATACTTCTGGGCTTCTGCACACAAAACACAATGAGTGGATTCTGGAGGGAAACGAGGCTCAGAATTTGGCTTCTTCAGGCTGATTTAGGCAAATGTTTAGCACGTGTTCTCAGATTTTACTGAGACAAGGTTGAAATGATCAGGAAACAGCAACATTGATGGTCTTGTGATTAAATCATGATGAAATTGTTTAAAAGTAATTTACATGGTTGTATGTTTAACACAACTGTATTATCTATCTTGCAGTGTGTCAGATGGTGGACCGTCCTTACGAAACCCGCTCAGACAGTTTCTATTTCGTCGACAACAGACTGGTCATGCACAATAAAGCAGACTACGCTTACAACGGAGGACAGTGACTGCAGCCCATTTGCATCCACATACAACACATCCGCTCACATTTATCGACTGACACGTACATGCATGCGTGCATTCCTGCAGGACATACAGCTCCAACACGGATGGACAGCTACAGACGTGGCTGAGCCGACTCTTGGGTTTGTAAAGATTAATTGCCAGTCAATTTTTCCAATCATTTTCAGTGGGTGTGCTTTCTTTGAATGAAAATGAACATCAATCTCTGATCTGACACATTAACAGGAAAACATCGATGAGAGGGAAAGCTCCGAATTTGGTATTTAATAAAAGATTTCTCTAATTCATTACTATAGTGGGTCTGTAACATGTGTTTCAAACAGGTCAAGTTGCCGTAGGGCAGATGCTTTGTCTCCTTTTTTAAGTGTCCAACACACACACACACACACACGCTCAATCCCCGAGTGACACACATAGTTTTTTACGCTGCCGTTGTCAGAAGCAGCTGTTCTCAGAGCTGCCGCCTCCACAGAGCACTCCAGACAACACCGGGGGAGAAAAAGAGACAAAAAAACCACTCATGTCAAACGCACATGGTCACTCCTGCATCCCTTTCATTTCTGCACAAAGAGAGACATCAACACTGGGGCAGGCGGATCAAAGGGTTTTACTATTTTGTTTAATTTTTACATTTATTTCTGTGTGGTTACAACATCAAAAAGAGCAGAAATCTGTTCATTTTGTAAGTTTAAGGCGATCTGTCCAAAAAAACCTTAAGATTTCAGTAATAATTCTTATATTTTGGATATCTTGTTGCATGTAAATAGATGACAACATCTCTTATTAGGGGGGAAATATATACAAAAATAATCAAACGCTTCATTGAGGAAAAGACAGATTGTGGAGCATTATTGTTTAAGATTTAAATCAAGTAATTTATGTTTGTGTCTTCATTTTAGACAGTGTACTTCCTCTTTGTTTTATTTTTCATGGTTGAATCTGTTGTTTGTAAAATATATACATAAATATAAATATATAAATACTTTGTAAAAAGTTATTAATGACAATAAATGTAACTTTTCACATACAACAGACGTCTGATTGATTTATCTATAAAGAGGAGAAATTAACCTGTAATGACGTATTTGTTCTTCCATCTGAAAAAGCAGACTCACGCGTTTGTGACATACATTTTCTACACTCATTAATATTTTAAATTAAAATTTTGATTAACATTACATTAAAGGCAGCACGAGAATGTAAAATACTGAGTTTACTTTGACACAGTTTAATAAAAAAGTTTGTTCAGAAGCTGAGAAAAGATTTTCTATGAGGCTTTTGATGTTTTAAATCAGAAGTTCCACAAGTGGCCACCAAGAGGCGCTGTTTTACAGCAAAGTTGTACCTTATTTTATTCAGCCAGTTCATGTTGATTTGCCTAAATAAAATATATTTTTTTATTTCATTTTATTATGTTTCATTACAGTAGAAAAATAAATATTGAATATTTAAACTTTTTATTTTTTACCCTGTCTTCCAGATCTGTTGTATTCTTGTAGGATTTAAATTTCTCTTTTATTTTCCTTTATCCCCTGGTATATATTTCTCACTCTCACGCCCTAAAATCTCCTAATCTCTGCTCTCCGTCTCTGTTTCTGTTTCTCTCCACACCTATGCAGCCCTCTCTCTGTTATTTTCTCTCTCTCTCTCTTCTTTTCCTCTTCTCTCACCTGGTAACCAGACCTCTGGAGAGGAGTGTTGAGTTTCCACTTTCCCAGAGAAGAGGACAATCTGAGCCACACAAAGACCCACAATGGACCCCCTCTGCTCACTCCTCCCTCCACTCCGTCACTGCACAGCTGCGCACAAACACACACACTGAGAGTACATACACCCTCTGTTTTTTTATTTGCTCTTTCTTCTCTCATTCAAATCCCTTCACTGTCCTTTCTATGCAGCTTCTCCCCTCATCATTTCCTTATCTGTTGACTATACTTTGTTCTTGTGGCCGGGCACTGGGCCAGTTCTCACTTTCCTCTCCTCCTTGGCTGCACCGATTCACCTTGTAATGTTTAATCAAATTAAGGCTTTGAGATTAAACACGACTGCTGACGCTCCTCCGGGATGGCCCATCATTTCTGAATATGATTGTGACTTTGTTGTTGCAGCTGTGATCGCAGGGTTATGCAAACAGGAAGTGGTCAAAGTTTTCAATTTTACAGGTTTTTGAAGCTGCACCGTCTCAAAACATGGCTATAGTACAAAGCGTTATAAGAAACCAAGTTCAAAGAATGTTTCTGTTATTTCATGTTCAATTTTTGTTTCCTTTTACATGAAAAAACACAACGGCCTTGTTTCCAGCTAGTTGGCTGTCTGGATCTATAGATCAGTGAGAATGAACCAAACTACAAAGCTGTGATCACTACAAAAGCTAAGACAGCAAAACAGAAGAAGAGTCTGAGGAAATTTGTTATGAAGCAGGCTTTGAATCATTCAAAAGTGGAATCATTCTTTATCATTCATATGAATTTATTTTTATTAACCCATTTTTGTGACGTTAAAGACTTGCACACATGCAAAATACATCATTATATCACTTCAAAGTTCTTATAAGATGTCTAAAAAATCTAAATTATGTCTGAGTGACATGAAAAACAAATATGTTCACCATAAAAATAAAATAAAATCAAAATTTAAAGCATTAGCACTAATTCAGACAATCTGTGATTATGATAACGTGAGTAATGAAAATTTGTTTTTCTTGCATTTTTATTCATTAGTGGCAATAATATTAATGAGTTTAAACTTTGTTCAATCACCTCCATCATTTTTAGACTCTTTTCATTTACTTTGAGTTTGTGCACCAGTAGATTAAACTACTGACCAAAAATAAAATTTTAAAATGTGTAGAAGTTTAAATAAAATCTTGCCCTGATGTTAAAATTATTATTTTTATGTTATTACTTATTTATATTTTATCATAACATTTACTGGACAAAATGAACTTCAAAAATGTAAAAATGCAAATAATTCAATGCTTTTATTGTGGTGTGGAACTCATGATGCTACCAGTGAGCTCCTGGTTGTCACTCAACTAGAAAATCTCTTCAGTTTTATGTTTGTTTATTTTTTTCAGAGTTTGAGAGTCATCCTGTCAGGTTGTATTTGACTGAATCCACAGAACTCTGTGGTTACATCTAATAATATAACCATCCAAACCACTTTGCATTAACTCAGTCCCATATGACCACACTCCCACCACCATGCTTCACAGTTGGAGTCATATATTTACTATAGCACTCCTAAGCATTATAGAACCAAACATGTTTATTTGGTCTGAACCAGCCATCGAATCCAAACAAGTTAATTTTCCTCTGACCAAATCATTTACTCCCAGAATTCATCAGGCTTGTTCTTGTGCTCTTAAGCAGTGCTTTGATATTAGAGTCACTATGCCAGAGATCCAGCTTTTTCTTCTTTTTGAAAGATTTCTTTGAAGCTGTCCCAAGACTGACATCACGTTATGTTCTTCACACTTTCTGAACAGTCACTGAAACTCAATAATTCCTACACCAATCTTTGAGAAAAATCCAAAGAACCCGGCTCTGAGCTGGAATTGTGAAAACTGTGGCAGAGTTAAGGAGATGTTCTTCTGTATTTAATCATTGATGATTTAAGAATTTAAAGAATGTCTATCTTATGCACTGCAAAAACTGATTTCTAAGAAAGTACAAAAGCCTAATTTTTTTGACATTTTATCTTATTTTAAGTCTAAGAAAAAAATATTTTCTAGAATTTTTTTTACTTAAAATAATGTAAATAATCTTAACTATGATCCAGATTTTCTTGTTTTGAGTAAAAAATCTGCCAAAGGGGTTAAGCAACAGTTGCTTGGCTAGAATTTGTAAAACTACCGAATAAATCTAAAATTAGATTATTTTGCTAGTTTTATGAATTCTAGTCAAGCAACTTTTGCTTGACCCCATTGGTAGATGACTCAAAATAACAAAACAAGAAAATCTGGATCATAGTTAAAGTGACTGGTGTATTGTTCCTGGTGATAGTTATTGCAAGCAAGCTGTATTCTTGTGTTTGAGTAAAGCTGGGTGGACATTGTGCGACTTTTTGACTTTTTTGAGCTGATTTTCCCCTCGTGCAAGAAACTTTGAGCTCGGCGTGAGTTTTGCATCGTGTAGTATACAGGGGTTTACGAGAGGCGAGTAACACCTCACAACCAGCTCCCGATCAGCAATCGAATTTCAGACGTGTTTGATATTTTGCTCGTTCCTCGTACCAGAACCGTTTACAGCGCATGCGCAAACACGGAAGCAGAAGCGAAAACAGAGCAACATGGCCACGGAGGCCCTCGCGAGGTTATTGACCTATTGAAACAGCGCTCTGACCCAAAAGTAAACAGCTCGCCAGCTATTTTTGTATCAACACAAGTACCCATCTACACCTGCACAAAAAAAGATTTTTATTCATTTTAGACTAAAAACAGGATAAAATGTCTAAATTTGACTTTTTTATGTTCTTAGACATCAGTTTTTGCAGTGTGTGGATTCTCCTAAATAAAGCTTTCAAATTTTCACGTCATAAAGGTTCATTTTTAATTCACTTAGGCTATAGATGTTTGATTCATTTTACTGTTTAAACCTATGACAGGTAAACTGGATGTTTCCATAAAGTGACTCAAAACTTTACAAAAGAACATCCAATATTGGATCATTTGACACATAGTTGATATAATTTATGCTGTTTAGTGTTCCTTTAGGCTGGATGAGAGGTGCTAGTCCGGATATTTAAAGATGTCTTTTCCTGCTTTGAGTCCCTGATAGCTCAGCTGATCCCATAATTTATACTGAAAACCTTGAAACAGCCTGCAGGTGTGAATGGCATCTGTAACCCGACTAATAGTTCACAGTGTGAGGACGGTCAGTTGTCAGTTGCTGATTAGACCACAAAGCAGGGCACAATTTAACTCTGAGCTCATAAATCAATAACCACAGCCTTCCATCAGGCTCGTCAGACATGCGTGCTGCAGCTCACATGTAAAAACAGCTGGACATTTCCAAACGGTGCGAGGAAACAACAGGAATCCCTAAATATCTGGTAGTTTGAGTCTTTACAACAAGCAGTAAATACACTCTTTCCAGGGATGAGTTGTCAGAGCTTCATGGAACACATTTCAACAGTCAGTTCAACACAGGAAACAACAGGATAGGATAAATCACGCTCATTCAACCCATCTCATACACACACATGCACGTACACAGGGTGTGTATGTGTGTGTGTCGGGGGGGTACAGTGGTGTCCTATAAATAGAAGCCAGGAATGGTGATGATAGGTCCCGTGAAAAGAAATGGAGGGGGGAGTGGAAAAAGGATTAAAAGTGATACAGGGACTCCTCATGAGTGAGTCTGTGAGGTACTTTGGAAATAGGTTGTATAGATTTCTTTTTACCCCTCCCTCTCCTCACCTCCACATCATCCTTTTTTTTCCTTCTCTACTTTTCATAATTTTGAGTTTCCTCTCGCCCCGATAAGACACCCTGCTGAGAGATCCATCATGTGTTAAAACTTCATCGCCTGCAAAGAAATGATGAGTCACCGCGATGAGCCTTCTCTTTTGGGTCAGCACGATAGTTCGGTCTCGGAGATCGTCGTGACTCCATCTGTGTGTGTGTCATTATGTGATTCCCAACAATTGCTCGGTGACTTCATCTCTCTTGCCTGAAAGGGGTCAGGGCCGATGGTGATGCATCTCCTGTAAATACGAGTAAACATCTGCTTTGATGAGATAAGAGCTTGTTTATAATCACACCTTTTAAGGCTAGTTTTATGGGGTGCCAGTTAAAAAAGTAATACATTAAAACATTGTCAGCTGTATTTTTTTCAATTCAGCTCCTCATAACACTAAAAAAGGGAGTTTGAATGTTTAAAGTGACTTTTTAAATATGTTTTTAAAGCGTAAATGTTTGCATAAATCTAATAACACAAAAAACTTAATATTTAAAATCAAATTGAAATGCATGAAGTCATGTTTGATTAATTAAATCTAAATAAAAACATGATGGTTTTTGACCCAATTTTAGGCCAACATGCAAATTTAGACTGCCTTGAATTGGAAGTACCCTACCAAAGTAAAAGCAGGGGGAAACGACTCCCTATGTAACATCTCAGAGTCCCTTTGATGGTTAGATAATGTGGCTCAAGTTGGCTGAACATTCCCTGTACATTGATAAATAATCCATGTTTAAACTAAATCTCATAATTCTACCAACAAAGAGACTCTGGGACGTTATATAGGGGATCTCTTCACCCTGCTTTTGTTTTGGTGGGGGACATTCATCTTACAGGAGGCTGAATTTGTATGTTGGCAAAAATCTATTTTAAAGCCATTCGATTTTAATTTAGATTTCAATATTTAGATGCACTTTCATGAGTTTTGTTTTGATTTTAAATATTTTACTTGTTAAATTCAGATTCAGATCACTTTATTGTAATTCAGTCAGTGCAGACGCATTTCTGAACAAAATTATGAGCACAGATTTATATTTGAATTTTAAAACAGAATGTATTACATATATATTATATTACAGAATTACCTCATATTTGATTCTAAATATATTTAAATATTATTTGGTGCAACTTACTGTAAAAATCTTTTAATGCATCACTTTAACTTCGGCGCCCCATATACTATTTCCTCCCCTTCTGCTTTTGGACAGAATAGTTGCTGTAATTTAATGCCGTGCTGAGCAAAGCTTTTTCAGATGTGACAAGAGATAATTAGTTATCTCCAAGTTAATAATGTGCTCAAAGCAGCAGAGATGGATAGGCAGTCCTTTAACAAACTGTGATTCCCATAACAATTTCCATGGCGGCAAGTGCAGTATTGACAATCTGTCTTTAAGTGTTAGGTCTCTGCTGATTTGTACCCAGAAGGCTCTGTGTGGCTCCTGGTTGTTGTGTGTTGTTCCTGCGTTCGTCCGCCCAGCCGTCTGTCTGTGTGGTATTACAACACAGATTTCCGCTGCTGCTTTACCCCCATGCGGCCGTCAGACAGAAATAGTCCTGTGTCATTAAGGTAGATAGGCAGCAGTGTGTTTGTGCTCGCAGGAAGCCCACTTTGGAAGCCTCCCAGCACCATCTATCAGTCCAGTTTGTTTAGTGTGGGTACGCTTAATAAAACTCTAGTCAACTGTTGCATGTAAATCTCCTCTTCAATCTCTTCCTTCCTCTGCCTTTCTCTCCTCCCTTTGTCTCTCCACCTTTTGCCACACCTTCTCCCCTGAGGGATGCAGGGATTGTGATTGGAGGTGGAGTTCTCTGGCACATTCACAGGTGTGCTCATTTCCTCCCATCTCCTCTATCGTGTAATGATTTCTTCAGCTCGCCACCTGCCAGGTGAAAAAAAGAAAGAAAGAAAAAAAATAAAACACCCACAGAAAATGGAGTGCTTCCGCTTTGGAGGGGATTTATTTTTGCTTGTTCAAACATTCCATTTTATCCTTTTTTTCTTTATCTACCATCTGCGTTTAATTCAGCGAGGTCTTTTAAGAAAGAGATTGTTGCTTGTTTGCATTTGTATCACATTCAAACTACGGCTTCAGCTGAAACACCCAGCTGAGAGCCTTTCAGACCGGCGGAGGATAGCTTTTGAACTCTTTTTCTTAGCAGTCCCCTTCTCGGCTCCTTTTAAAAACTGCCTCAAGGGTGTTTGGAGTGCAGGTCCCAGGCCCTGACGGGTCAAAGGTCGCTCACGGACAAAGGCGTCCCACTTTGGGTCAGCTGTGGTCAAGGAAACAAAAGCAGTCAAGACCTGGATTAGACAAACAACTGAGGTGGCAGAGTGACACGAAGACAGAGGGATTGGGATGGGATAGGGCAGAGCAGGGCAATGAGTGCACTAAAAAAACCTCTCCAACACACCGACACACCCATTCACACTCACACACACAATTGTGTAAATTTAGCTTCCAAGTATGCTTTGCCAGATTTTTTAATCTGCCAAAACTGTTGCTTAAGCTCATAAAACAACTTATTCAAAGTTTCTCAAGCTGGAAGAATCTGTTTCTTGTTGTTCTGGTTTAATTTTCAAATAATAATCACAGAAAAATGGACTCACCTTGGTGTCAAAAACCCCCACCTTCAAAATTTAGTTCACAGTGCCCTAACTTGTTCCTTCCCCTCCCCCCATCCATGCTGCTGTCTTTCTCCTCTCTTTTATATCCGGTGCCATTGATCATGCATGCAGAAATTCAGCACGCCCAGCCGTGGCTCCAGCCGGGATAGGTTAGCAAGAGCGAGGCCCTGTCCTACATACTGTTCTCCTGCTATGGTCCACCAGGCCACGGTCTCACACACACACACACACACACACAAACAGCCTGCAGGTCCTTCGCAGAAGTGGCACATGCACGGATCATCATGTGGTGCTGGGAATGTTCACTCATCACAGCTAAAACTTTCAGTCAGGTGCTGAATCAAAGAGATTTATGGGAAATTTGTTTCAGTCTTCACAAGATGCAATAAGTAGTGATCTTTCCTGAATTTGTTGTCTTACATGAGAAGTTTACCCAATGTGTCAGATCTTCTTTTTCTAAGGTATAAATAGGAGGAATTTGGCAGGTTCATATTAATCACCTGCTCCACACAGCAGCTATGAGACTCGTGGTGGAGCAGCTCAGCTGACCAGGATTGTCCCAGAGGAAAGTGCTGCTAATCTATCTAGTTGGTCAGGACAGCCTGTCACATGGACCAGGGGAGAAGGTTAGAGAGATCAGGTGTAGATGGGTACTGAGCTGTGATTGGGTGAAGGGGACAGGTAATTCCAGGTTGCAGGGATAAGGAAAGTGGGACCAAGTGACTGCAAGTCAACACTAAATGTTTTTATTCTCACTCAAGTCAAGACAAGTCCCAAGACATGCAAGTCTTAAGTTCATGTCCTAAACCTTGATGAACAAGTCATTTGATGAGATACAGAGACAAAGAAAGGATTCCTAGAAAGTGTAAATTATTTTAAAAGGTGTGGTTGGGAACAAGCTGCAAACAGCTGAAGTTGTTGATGTTGAATTTCTCTGGAAATATTAATTATATTAAGTATTTTCATTCAACAAGCTCAAATCCAAAAACGTCACAAATGATTAATCCGAGTCTTTTGTGATTTCCTCAAACTGAGTCTGATGTCATCAGAATTGTGACTCGAGTCCACGCCTAAGATGACTGGATGGACAGAAACAAGATGCTGCTGATGAATGTTGGAAAATACAAATGGTTGCATGCATATTGAAAATGAAATAAAAAGACGATGTTTGACATCATCAGATGTCAGATAACATACTATAACGTGACTGAGATCACATTAAAACCAGATAAAGCAGCACGAGGTGATGATGTCACTGAAGACAAACAAGTGCATGTGGAAACAGATTACATTTATGTGGGTTGGATGTAAAACGTGGTTTTTGTATCAAAACACATAAACTTCACAGGTGGAAATCTACCTCACAAATTATGTTATCCACATAAAATGTGATTTTTAAAAAACACAACATTTGCATATGATCACGTTTGTGTGTGTGTGTGTGTGTGCGAGCACGCTCATTTACAGTGTTAGTGCAATATGTCATGAATCACTGACTTGATTTTAATATTTTGATCCAGGTTGCAATGGTGGAGCAGGTGGTAGCAGTGGTGCCTTGCAGCATGAAGGTCACAGGTTTGAATCTCAGCTATGGCCTTTTTGCATGGAATTTGCATGTTCTCCCTATGCATGTGCAGGTTTTCTTCAGGTACTCTGGTTTCTTCTCCCACAGACCAACAACGTGCATGTTCAGGTATGACTGTAGACTAAACGAGTGTGTGACTGGTTGTTTGTCTCTATGTGTCCCTGTGATAGACTGGACATGTCCAGTGTGTCCCCTGTCTCTCTGCCTGGAGATTGACTCCAGCTCCAAATGACCCTACTGAGAAAAAGCTGTTTATAAAATGAGACAGTGAGTGAATATTTGGATTCTAGTTCTGTTTAGGTCATAAAGTAACCTGTGCAGCCACCTTACAAAGAAAGGATACAAATATAGTTGCTTTCTGTGTTCTCACACAGGTTTCTCTGGACATTTTCTAGTACTATGAAGCTGATTCCTCCATAAACATATCTTGAAAATATACAAGGTTATGGGGTGCCAATTGTAAAGTAATAAAATCTAAAAACAATAGTTACATTAGACTACATTTAACTTCAACTACAATATATAATATAATCCAGGGTGTAAGAAAATATACACTGAAATATCACGATGTTTGTTGTTGTGATGCTGAATCGATTTTTAAAAGCACTGTATCAACATTTTTTTTGAGAATCTACATGCAAACATTTACTGTACTTCTTTTGTGTGGTGCATTTCAACCTCCGACTGCTAGGTGGCAGCAGTTTTCACCACCTTCATTCTGACGGAACACCGAGATTTTGCAATGAAACTGGATGAGTCTAAGCATCTGGCCTGAGTTTTCCAATTAAATTCAGTCTTTAAATTTGCAAATATATTCTGGCTTTTTGTATTGCGATATATTGTATCACCTCCCCTGTATTGTGATATGTATCGTACAGCCAGATTCTTGCTAATACACACCCTTAAATATAATATAATATAATATAATATAATATAATATAATATAATATAATATAATATAATATAATTACTTTTAAAAATTCACATTGTCTTTTTATTGACATTAAGAGCTTAATACAGCCATATGGAAAAGTACTACTGCTGATTTTTTCTCATGATTAATTTTGCAATCAGCCCCCCATACCAGGTGGCAGCATGTGAGAGACATCAAAAGGTTTGGGAGGATTTTGGCGCCATGTTTTCATATTGAATTTTATTCAGAGATTTGATCTCTTTATACTTTGCTGGCATTTGTTTATGATAGGAGAACAGGGGTCTCTGAGCTTTTTGTCTGACTTACTAAAACTTTATAATAAATTACTTTTGTGTGTTTAGAGGACTAAAGAGTGACAATGCTTCTGTCTATGGTGCATATGATGTCATTTGTGTGCATGTTTCCCCCCTTGTTTTATTCGTGGTGACGTCACGACAGGTTGAATTTGCGTTTGTTGTGATCAACCAATGACAGGAACGGCGGGGAAACACCAAGGAGAGAGCGCGACTGGCAGGAGGGGAGGAGGGGAGGTCCGAGCGAGGCTACGGGAAAACGAGGTAGAGAGAGTGGGGGGCGGAGCTTCTCCCCTCTGTGTGTTTCCTCACTCCACCCCTCCTCCTTTCATCCTCCCCCACCCCCACCGCGGCTCTCCTCCTCCCTCTCCCCCCTCCCATCGATCTGCCCGCCCCTGAGTCTGGAGCAGCAGCAGCAGCAGCAGCAGCAGTGGAAGCCTCGCTGCCTCTCCTCGCCTCACAGTGCGGGAACACAGCAGCGGAGAGAGCGGAATGGACACGGAAGGGAGCCAGAGCAGCCTGTCCTCCGGCACGGACAACTCCCCCCACGACCCCTGGTAAACGGCCTCCCGGTCCGTCCCGGCCTCGCTTGTCGGCTCGGCCCGCTTTGAGTTCACCTTGGACTTTAAGTGGAGTTCAGTGCGGGAGTGAAGCTGCGCCGAGACAAAAGACGAGCACGCTGTGTGTGTGTGTTTGTGCGCGTCTCTGTGTGTGTGCGTCTGTGCGCGTCTCTGTGTGTGTGTGTGTGTGTGGGATGGATCCACTCACCGGAGGAGACACAGACGCACCGCTGCTTTCCGTCTCCCCCCCCCTCCACCACCTCCTCCCCCTTTCCCTCCTCCTTTTTCTTGTTTGTTTATTTATCGCGCTTTTCCTCCTGAAGGCTCTAACTTCTCCATCATCTGGAAAATCCTCTCCTGCCCCCCCTCTAATTTATTTATTTATTTCTGTATATGTCCTCCTCCTCCTCTAGGGGATTATAACGGCCCGGCTGGCCGATGGGTGACTTCGCAACATGGCCGATGCTTTCTTCTTACTTTCCTGATGCTACATGACACAGAATTCCTCCAGATTTGAATGTTCCAGTGTTGCGCTTGAAAGACGCGCTTCTTTTTTCTCCTCTTTCCCACCCCCCTCCTTTCCTGTGTGACTTATTGTGTTTCTCTCATTCAGCAAAATGTTCATCGGGGGTCTGAGTTGGCAGACGACACAAGGTGAGCTGTCCCAACACACTCCTGTTCACTAACATACAACCTGCGAGGCTCCTTGAACTTAAAGCCTTGTAAATAGTTCAATGAATGGCTGCTATTCACTGAGGATCAGCTCTTAGGATTTCTGTCGAGGCGCATGCAGGAGGAGATTAACACTAGTGGGAATCGTGCACACGCACGCACTTGTCTTGCGTTTTCTAACATGAGGGCACCTCTAGAATAAAAGTAATGGAGTGTTTGTGCGCTAAAGCGGAAGTTTTGTTTATTCTAAGGACCTGGTGAGTTTATTCTAGCTGCTATGATGACCTGTATTATCACAGTGCTGCAGCTTGTTCCTGAATGGCAACATAACTAGTGTGTGTGTGCGCGCGCGCTGTGGTGGGACACAAACACAACGTGGTCCAAGCCCACGACCCCATTGTTTGTCTCCGATCCCAGCTCGCACCGGGCCTGTGTCCTTTCTGCTCGGGTTTGATCGTGCACTCCTTACGCTGTGTGTGTGTGTTTGTATGTTTGCAGAGGGCTTGAGGGATTACTTCGGTAAATTCGGCGAGGTGAAGGAGTGCATGGTGATGCGGGATCCCGTTACCAAGCGGTCGAGGTAAGCATGGAGGAGGAGGAGGCGTGTGCGCCCCGCCGTCCTATCACTGGATGCCTCATGCTCTCCCATGCTGCTTTTCCTTCTCACTTTATTTCCTTCTTCTCTCTCTTTATTTTTTCTGCAGGGGGTTCGGCTTTGTAACATACGCAGATCAAGCCGGTGTGGAAAAGGTTTTGGCGCAAAACAGACACGAATTGGACTCCAAAACGGTGAGTTTTTGAGCGCAACTCTTTTTTTCTGCCCCTCTTGGTGCGCTTCACCTCCCACTTATGTGGCTTGTAAAGTTTAGGAGTTCGTTCTGGAGCAGCCACCCTCCTCCTCCTCCTGTCTGCTCATTTCCCCTTTCCAAATCCTGGTTCAGGGCGCCAACATGAAAGCGTTCTTTCTTGGTCTTCATTGCCATGGTTACCTGGGGACCTGAATGGGGTTAGAGCCCCTGCCAAAAAAAAAAAAAAAAAAGACCCAAAGGTTTTATGCAGAACATGGAGCCTCAAGTTTTTTTTCCTTCTTCAATCCTGCACCCAATTTGAACTTTTTTTTTAAGTGGCAGCTCTCAGAAGTTCAGTGGAGGAAATAGTTCTGCTGGAGGATCTCTAGGCTGTGATGTCAAAATGAGTTTGATTTCACTAGAAATTATTTGAATATTAAGATTAGTGGTGGAAATGCACTGATTCTGGAAGCTGATTGCAGATTTTTTCATTTTCTGATGCTACTTTTTGTGAATTAATCTCACAGAACTATAATTGAAATAATTTAATATTTTAAAAATTACAATTTGGAGAGTTCTGTTTTTGTGGGCTGGTGCTCAGTGATGTCAGATTTTGTATTTATTGCTTGCTTGTTTACCATACCTAAAAAGCTAACTTAAGAGTTTCAAATTGTCTGAGGATGTTGAATATTAGCCTGGAATCATCAGCTGCATCTTTAATTGGAGCTGCTTATTTCTCTGATTGGTGGGTTTTATTTGTCATTTCACCTGCAACATAAAAATACAGAGAGGTCAAATGTATGTTTGAGTTTATTTTAGTGGATTTATTTAGAATTTATAGAATGCTTAGAAAGCGTTTGTTAGCTTCCTCTTCCACGTGGAAGATCTGCTAGCTGCTAGTGTGAATTAGCTCTTAGTAAGGATGAGTTCACAGACTCGTAAATAAGTCAGAATTTTATCGCCACATGGCAATGGTGCATTCATGGACTGGAGAATTGGAAAAGATTTTTTCAGATTTTCTTTTTTTGTGCATCTCCACTTAGTAGAGAATGAGTTTGAAGCTTTTTTTTTTTTTAGTAATTTTCCCTCCTGCAGCATGAACATCTAGATGTGGGTAAATGGGACAAGTCATTTTCCCAGATGGAGGTCATGCCCGTGTTTAGATGATTAACACGTATGTAGAAGATAATGGGTCTGACGGCATGTGTGAGAAGTCAGAGCTGCTGACTTCGATTTGGATTATATGCAGGTGTGAAAGTTGTGGTCATGTAGATTGGTTGTATAGGAGCAGGGCCTGGGTGTGTCTTTGTGACGCACATGCACACACACACACAACAGGATCATTTGAGAGTGAAAATTGGTGGCACGGAAAGGCAGCAGAAGCCCAGGGGGTGGAGAAAGGTAGCGTTGGTAAGTTGTTGGAGCAAGTCTGTTGCCGGGGGTGATGCCACAGCCTCTGGAGACGCTGCTGTAACTGCACGACCCAATGGGATTCACGTCTCCATAACAACTTCTCGGCTATTTTGCATTAACTTAAGGCTCTGGGCTCAGTCGGGCGGCAAAGCACTGACAGATAATGTCAAGTCATGTCAGACTCTTGCACTTCCTGTGTGCAAAGATACTCCCCAGTTTCTAGATTTTAGGTTGAAAACCTTTAAAGAAATGAAAGGATCGGTGTGTGCAGCAGCTATTAGGTTTATGGCAACACGGCTGCTCTTGTGTTTGCCTGAAAAACTAGGTTCTAAGCAACTGCAAAGTGTTACTCAGTGAGTCATGTTACCTCTTAAAACCAGGTACAGCTGAAGTATCTGAAAGCCAGACCCAGTGTGTGTGTGTGTGTGTTAGATGTGAACACTGGTTTGGACGCTTTTGGGAGCTCGGCTTGGCAGGCCACTGGTGGGGTTAGGCGTTGCCCTATTATAAACCAAAACACAGCGTCAGGCTAAACAGTAATGATGTTGAAGGGCTGAAACGCAGCGCTGGGTGTTGTGGTCGTGACATTAACTGGTGCAGGAGTCTGCTGGGGGGAGAAGAAGAACGCCGTGACAACATTTATACAGCCAACAACTTAAAACACAAACAAAACTGATTTTTGGAACACGACTGATTAAAAATCAGGTTTGGATGTTGCTTAAGTTGCTGTTTTTTCTGTATTTGTTCGTATTTTCTATAAACCCCAGTTCTGATGTACGCATTTTCTCAAATCCATGATAAAGATGAGGACGGATGTCCAATGATCTGATGTTTTTGCCTCTTAAACTTTGGTTTGCGAGAGAATCTGGTGCAGGTGTGGAACAACGGGAGCTGTGTGAGGACACACGGGATGAGATGTGATCTACGTTACCTGGTTCAAGGTCCACACCTCCCCGGTTAAAAGTGATATTAAACATTTACTCCTACGTCCTCCCTTTTTCTTAAGCTGAAAGAGAACAGGTGAATTATCAGCAGATCGTTATGATTTCTGTCGATACCTGCGTTGCTCGGAGGGAAAAATATAAAGAAATGCGAATACAACAAACGCGAGGCGGCCTATTGTTTTCAGAGAGGAGTCTGTGGAGGTTTCTGTTTTGTTTGGAGGTTAGATTTCCTGCCGGGGCAAAGTATTGCCTCAGGGCCGTAGTGTAGCTGTTGTGCTTCTGTGGACAGAGAAGAAGGGCACAACTGGTTCATTATTTGTTTTCTCTGCTTTACTGGAACCAGTTATGAGGAAAAAGGGAAAGACGAGGCCGGATCGCTTCTCAGAAAAATGACCACCTCGATGTTCTGGGGCGGCAAAGTTTATAAGTGATAAATTATTTTAAAGTTTTGCAAACTTGTAGGAGAAGTGGCGTGCACTAATTTTGAAAGGTGTCCTAAAATAACCCCAAAAAAGCAAAGTGCTGACCTATAAATAACAAGTCAGTTTATTTGGTGAAAATCAGAGAAACCTTTGGATCGTTAGGCTTTTATTTTGGGTTTATTAAGAAAAGAAAGCCCCAAAATGAAATGTGGCGTGTTCTAGCGAGGGGTAATTGTTGCTTTTGGCACCGGCGCGTGTGAAAACACGGTAGCGATCATGGGCCAGGAGGTGCTAATATAGCTGCTGTCTTTTCCTCTGGATTCTGGTCCAACACCTGACTGTGGCGTTTGGTTCCTTACTGGAAGATTAGCTGTTAATGCTGACATGGACAGAACTGAAGGTGGGGGGTGGAGAACAGGAAGGAGGGGGAGGCCCGGCTCCTGTGCTGTAATTAGTATGGATCTGAAAAGCAACTAATCGGATTGAAGGAAGCAAACTGGATTGTGCTTCCGAGGTCCGTGCAGGCCTCAGATCTGTGGATAAAGCTCAGACCTGGATGCAGGGCCAACCTCTTGACACGCCCCCCTCTGGGCTAGGCACGCCAGCCAGGTTTCTGGGTTAGGAACAGGGTTGGGTTGGAGGACCTCATTAGTTTGCTTCGTTAACTAATTACCACACCGTTGTTCATCTGTGCAGGTTGACCCTGCTGGCCTGAACCCAAACCAAGTTTTCTCTCTCTCTCTCTGTGTGTGTGGGTTGTATTGACACGCCAAGTCCTTTGGTCTCCGCTTGTGTTTATAGCTTTTTGTTTAGCTGTTATTGATTATGCTGCCATAGTGGGGCGGCCTGTGGTGCCTTTTTTATCGGTGTGGGTGTTTGCCATTTAGTTGCACAAACGTCTTGGCAGGCTGACTGTGTGGCGGAGCTTAAATGCGTCTCCGTTTCGGGGTATTTGGAAAGCTGCACGTCTCTCCGTGTAGTCGGATGAGTCTCACTGGTTTAATCACGTGTTTATGTCACCGTGTGTAAATGTGTTGCTGTTGATGCTGTGTGTGCCTGCGAGGGGAGGCCCCTGCTCCTCTGTGGACCCATCTGTTTTGTACTCTTTGTCCTGTTAATTAATGGAATCAGAGAGGCCGCCTGCTGGGACGGCCCCACTGCCCCGCCACGCCGGACAGGCCCACTCTCTCGATAAACGAACCCTTCTTCCACGTGCTTCCACTCTTCTTTTACTTCCATTTTTACCTTTATGTGTAAATGTTCATCAGCTGGTTTGACCCTTTCATTATTATTATTATTATTTGTGTTTTCCAGTTTGTAACACTGCTGGATGCTCTGCGCCAAGCAAGGTGACTATTAGCTGTAGATTACTGTAGCAGCTAAACCGCTAAAGTCATGATTTAGGCTCTGCTGTCACTTTTGCTCCTTTAGATTGAGCGGAGGTCGCACGTCATGAAGCAGGATGTTAGTCAGCTCATTTCACCAAACACTCGGTTGTAACTCTTCTCTGTCAGGCTCAGAACTCTTTTTTGGGGCTTTTTAAAAATTTCCTCTCCTAATATTTAAGTTACATTTTCACCAACTCTGGCACGGCCAATGTGGAACATCCAGCCTCTGAAGAGCTATTCCTGAGTGTTGAAAACAGTGACCAGGCTCAGTCATTTCACCTTTTTTTTTGCTTTGTGGCCTGTCTGTCTTCCCCGAGGCTAACCTACCATTCTGATAGCTGCTGTAGCTTTCATTTATTACCGCCCCCTCCTGAGAACGGCTAGATGTAGGCTTTATATTTCAGAATGAGTATTTTTTAACAGCATGGCATGATTGTAGCGGTAGTAGCACTACTCCAGACGTTGCATTAGGTCTAACCTAGTTTAGCTGGTAACCGTCTCTATTTAAAGGTATTTGGTAACACTTTACAATAAGGGTCCCTTTATTAACAGTACTTAGTGCATTATTAAGCATTATTAAACTATTAACTAAAGTATGAACAACTGCTTAACCATATCACTAAGCAGACCCCCTCCCCCCGGCCCTTTGTCCCAATCTTAAGGACACTTAATAGTTAACAATAACAGTAACGTTAATAAAGAGACCCTTTGTTTATTAATGCTTAAAAATGCACCATGTAACGTTAATAAAGAACCCTTTGTATATTAATGCTTAATAATGCGCTAAGCAGTGTTAATTTTGACAAGAAATTTTAATTTAGTTTTAGTCTTAGTCTTTTGACTAAAATTATTTTTAATTTTAGTCACAATTTAGTCGTCCAATTAGTTTTTATTTTAGTCTTATTTTAGTCGACTAAAATTGCTTTCAATTTTAGTCGACTAAAATAAGGCTAAAATTAAAACACGTTTATTTTTCTTCTGATGCAATAATTTTTCTACTTGTGTAAAGGAAATGTTAACTACACCCATTTGAAGCTGTAAATAAATATGTAAAAATCACATTTTACATTTTGGATCAATAAAACTCTACATTTATAATTGTTTTAATAACAATAATAATGGAAAATACCTAATTTAACACTGACATTTTGAAATTGTGCCTCTCAGTATTAATAAAATAAAAAAAACTCTGTATAATGTGCAGTAATATGACAAGAAATGACATCATACCATCAAAACATTAAAAGGTGTTACTCTTATGATACAAAGAGGTAAACTAAAGGTAAGAATTGTTTTCTTAGACTGTGCTTAGACTGATTTATCAAGGTGGGACACCTGAACATTTCTCCTCAAAAACACCGCTACAACACCGAACACTGATCATATCGCCCGTACCAGCGCCAAGAAAAGAAAAATGATTAGACAACAAGATGCGCAGCGAGCTGGCCGTGCGTGAACTCGGTTCGGTGCCGCAGGCCCGCAGCTCAAACCGAACGGCACCAGCAGTAATGTGCTGACCACTCCCACCCCGCCTCCGCTCGCTGCTAACAACACCGTAACACTTTTAAAACCAGGGAAAACCCCAGGTGTGTACTCACCAAGCAAATATGTCTCAGATGGTCACATTTGAAGCTTTTCCTTCCAGCCGCGGACATTTTATCCCTTCAGACATAACTTTTACCGGCATAAACATCTTATGTTTGCTTACCGCTAGCGTTTTCAAACAACAGCCGGCTCCAGACTCTGATTGGTTCTTTTCTTATTTAGTCCCGCCTATTCGATTTGATGATTGGTTATTTTTTCCGGTCGCCCATCCTTTCCGTTTTCTGATTGGATTTTCGTTTCTGTCAATTTTCGTTGTCGTTTCTTATTCGTCAACGAAAATGTCGGTCAATATTCGTTATAATTTAGTCTTTTTTGGCGTGTGTATTTTCGTTTTTGTTTAGTTTTAGTCCGCAAAAATTCATTCGTCACGAAAAAAAAAACGAAAATAATTCGTCAACGAAATTAACACTGGCGCTAAGTAACGTTAATAAACGGATCCATTGATTATTAATGCTTAGTAATGTGCTAAGTAACATTAATAAAGGGACCCTTTGTTTATTAATGCTTAATAATGCGCTAAGTAACGTTAATAAAGAGACCCTATTTTTAATAATGCTTAGTAATGCGCTAAGTAGCATCAATAAAGGGATCTTTTGTTTATTAATGCTTAATAACACGCTAAGTAACTTAATAAAGGGATCTTTTGTTTATTGATGCTTAACGCGCTAAGTAACTTAATATAGGGATCTTTTGTTTATTAATGCTTAATAATGTGCTAAGTAATGTTAATAAAGAGACCCTTTGTTTAATAATGCTTAGTAATGCGCTACGTAACGTTAATAAAGGGATCTTTTGTTTATTAATGCTTAATAGTGCATTAAGTAACGTTAATAAAGGGGTCTTTTGTTTATTAATGCCTAATAATGCGCTAAATAAAGTTAATAAAGGGACCCTTATTGTAAAGTGTTACCAATTTATGGTCAATTTTAAACTCTGTTGGTCACAGGGCCTATTTAATAATATGTTTGATCAATCACCAAACAAGCATCAGTTGGATTATTAGGGATTTGATTAGCTGGGTAAATAAAATAAGCTGTATGGTGGTATTTACCCGTCTCTGCCTAATGCGACGGCCGTTTTATATCAAACGTGATGTGGTTTGTGGTCCCTGTCGGTTCCCGGTCCGTCTCTTCTGAGACACGGTGGCCTCGGGTGGCTCTGATCCTCCAGTCGTGTCTAACAAGTTAAAGACAGGTGGGCTGACCTGAGCACCAGAGGTCAAACAGCTGCCACCGTTGCAGCAGAATAAATACATAATCATCGCCGTCCTTTTGGATTTTTTCAGCCCTGTTATGAGATTTTTTAATGTTCTTTAAAACATATTTTTTGTCAGATCCAAAGTGACTTGGGCTGCATTTTTTTTTGCATCCTGATAAACCAGTCATTTAGAGGTGTAACGTTCCATTTGTCCCAATTAGCGGGGATTCTGTAAGGAATGCTGCGTTGCCTCTTTTGTGTGTTTGTGTTTCGTTCTCATTGCGGTTGGTCGCCGATGGCTTCGTGTGTCCTTGTCACCTCACGGTCTTTGTGCTTAGACCAGCTGGAGGTGATGGGACTCTTCTCATCTTTGCGTTCCACTTCAAGGTGCAAAGTCCTTCTGCGCTGCCGTCCAAGGGCGCTGCAGCTGCATCGGACCAGGCGCTGCGTTCCAAGCTGTGGTGAATCCGAGGCACTTAAAGGTCCTCATTGGATATATTTTCCAGTCCATTTGTCATCAGAAGCAGGCAATTATCACAGATAAGAGATGAAAGGATTTCCTTTTTAATACTGAACGCTTGTCCTTATTAGTAATGTGTGTATTGTCCACATTATATGTAATTATTTTAGGCTTTTTGATAGGCCCTCTTTAGCTGCCGGTAGCAATTTAATACGTCTGTGTGAGACACAAGGGGCTTTGCTTCACACATCCAATTATTACAGCATAGATGGAAACACTAAGACTATAATACACCACAAGGTCCTGTGACCTAAAATCGTCTCTCTTGTTGGCTTGAGTGTGAATAACACAAGATTCCACACAAATTTCAAATGCCAGGCCAGGCTTTGCATATTTAACATTATTAAAGGCCAGCTCATTCAAAACTCATTTATTTCTAATTTTATCTGTAACCTTGACCACTGCTGAGACATTCCAGCGGAAAGAGAAAATATGGATACAGTCAAATCTGACTAATCCAAAATGGAGGTTGTCAGGATTTGAGAGATTTAGGAAAAGAGAAGGAAAAAAAAACAGATCTTAAATGTATTCAGAATATTAAACGCTTATTTTAGATTCCAGGCTGCCATATTCTGTCTAGTTGATGCGTCCAGTTGTGTCTCAACACACGAGTCAGAGAAAGTGTTGCAGCCTCACTGTGAAATCTGGTCAATTTGCCCGTCTGTTTGGATCTGCGAGGGCTTGCAGAAATAAGTGTCTTCTATATTTGCAGATTAGCATTTGCTCTATTTCTGGACTTTAGCAGTCCTCCAGATGAGGTCAGAGTCAGAGACTTTGTGTTGATGTTATTTCTCATCAGCAAACGGGTTGGGGGCTTTAAAATGGTTTTATTCATTGAAAGTTTGGCCCTTTTCTCTGATTTGTGGTGTCAGAGCGTGTGATGTTAAAATCTGGTGATTTTCACCCGTGATCGAGGTCGATTGTACGTTTAATGCAGCTGAACTGTTGGTGAGTTGTAACACAATGAGAGGTAATTAGGCCTAAAGAAAAATGATCTAGCTCATCCAGATAGGAAGTGGTTTATGCTAAATAAAAAAAAATCTGTAGTTATGCATGTTTTGTCACTTTTTAAAAGCCCTTTTAAATCTCTTCTTTGCAGATTGATCCAAAGGTGGCGTTTCCGCGTCGAGCTCAGCCTAAGGTGAGTGCACCTGACGTAGCAGAGGTTAGCGACCAGGTGATGATGTCACATATCATCTGTATACTTTCAGCTCTGTTTATCCAGACCCGTGTACTCACCTGCACACGCAGCTTAAATCCAGTAGAATTAGCCTTAATGTTCAAATCTGCATCAATATCAGTATCTCCTTCACATGCATCAAGCACATATTTAACACTGCTACAGATGAAAGATACCTTCTTCTTCTTGTGTTGCTAGCTGGTGACCAGGACAAAGAAGATCTTTGTCGGAGGGCTGTCAGTCAATACAACCATAGAAGATGTGAAGCAATACTTTGATCAGTTTGGAAAGGTAAGGTAATCACAAACCTGCTGGCTGGCTGTTGCATGTTTGAACCTCTTGTTTGTCTGTTTTTTTTAACTCTAATGCTAACACGGTGTTTCACGACAATGCATATTCCTGCTGCGCAAAGGCCTTAAAAGGGGAGGGGTTGAGACTAAAGGTGAAATGTGGAGAAAAACGTAATTTCTCGAAAAAAGTTAAAAGTTGTAAATTTACAAAATAGCTCAAGAACACAAACCTATTTGTTCACCTGAACCCAGCTATATCTGTTATGTTTTTATTAAAATTAGAACTGAAGGTTCTGGTTGTTTCATTTGCTTAGTAAGCTCTAAAAAATAAATAAAAATGAGGCCTAAAAATCTGAAACGTACCTTAAAGCTCACAAAGGTCACTGAGAAACGTGTAATACTTGTTATTTTTGAAATACAATCGGTTGTCTAAGATGCACGTGCATGCTAAACATGAAAACCTTTGCCAGTATTAGCCAAATAAATAAAAATAAACAGGGAAATGATTGGGTCAGAGAAAGCCAGTCTCTCCTACATCACAGAAAATTAGCATTTACGGACTTATGGCCAAATTGGCTCGCAGCATCTGAAGGCTGTGTTGATTAATCGCCCAGGAGAGAGCCGAGTCTCAGCCAATAGAAGCTGTTAGCATTAAAAACGCCATAACACGGCAGAACTCCTTCAGGCTTGTGTTATTTGTGGAGATAAAACATCGTTACATTTATTACCCAAGAAAGAAGAGTGAACGGAGGTAGCAGAAGAGTCATGTTGCTGTTAGCCAATCAGAGGCGAGATGTTTGCATATCATGAATATTAATGAGTAAAAGTCCAAATTCTGCAAACAGGAGCGACCCAGAAGTTATTTCTTGTACCCCTAAGAAGCCACGACATCTTTTTGTTTTACTCTAGTATAAATAATGGCTAGAGGCTAACATTGAGCTAACAATGCTAATGGTAAATTAGAAGCAAAAAGTCAGCTCTAATAATATCTCAAGCTACTTCTTCAATAACAACTCGATATTACAGTGAAATGTATGTGTGAAGTTCATACTGAGTCGATCGTAGTGTTTTACGTCAAGCTAACAGCAAGACGGCAAACAACACTTCCTGTAATGCTGGAGACAAACTACCGTAATAAGTGTAGTAAGTGCTCCCTACCGTAAAACACCCAAGAGTGCAAGCACCAGATGTTTTTATCTACTTATCAACTTACCGTGTGTGACTCGTCTTTGCTTGTAATCTAGAATCTTCTGTTGCTGATCCGTAACTGGCAACAGCCATGAAACTCACAGAATGGTAGTGAAAAAGTGATTTTTAAAAAATAGACTGTAGTAACCACATTTGACCACAGGATGTCATTCTTACAAATTGCACCTTTAAACCAAGTTTATAAAATAGTTTACTGATATTGTCCTTTTAAGTTTTACTGGACTCTTATTGTGAAGGAAGTTCTCCTCTGAATGTTGCTATGAAAGGAAGCAAAACACCTCGTATTCAGTAAGGCGCCTAGCTGATTTCTAAAAAAATGTATTCAGTTTTTCTATCAAAGTTAACAACCTTTAGTTTATTTCAGCACACAGGATGGCTAACAACATTTTTCCACTTTTATTTTTTAGCCATTTGATGAATGAAGCTATAAGTTTCAGTGAGATTTTTTAACTGGTCATTCACAACTTTTATGTCACCGTTTGTAGTTGTAGTGAACTCATGGCCGGTGTTTCATCAAATTACTTGAGCTCGCTCACGGTCGCTCTGTTTTCAGCCTCAGATATGTAAGCGTCGCCCGGGGGGCCGTCGCCTGTAACCAAGCATCACCACACAATACAGATGATAGATTATATTAATCTGATAGGCCGTAAAACCTTTCTTTTTACACTTCTATGAGAAAAGCATATTTTAGTTGTTTCTTGGGATGAGATGGAACAAAAAACTACAGTCCAACTTAAGTTTGTCTTATTTTGCTCATTTCTAATCAAACTGCAGTGTTTCTGCATTTGTTCTGTAGCTGTATAAAAAAAGGAAATGGTGAAAGGCACAAGCACATGCTGTGGAGACAGATGAGTGGCCGGGGGAGAGGGAGGAAGAACAAAACAAAACCAAAAAAAAAGTGAAGGAGGGGAAGAAGAGAGGGAGATGGAAGGGGCCTGAAAGGGAAAGAGTTACCCCCCATGGAGAGAAAGGGAGGGGCTCGCAAAAAAGGTTAGGGGCATGGAAAAGGCGGGGGGTGCAGAGGAGCAAAAGTGACTGTTAAAATGGCAAAACACCATTGATGAGCTGCAGAGATGTCAAACAATCTGATGTGTTGGGTTAGTTGTACCTTAGGATGGGTCAGGAGAGTTTTTAGGTAACATTCAGACTCTTAAACTAATTCAGTGCAACAGCTGCTCCTGGAAGAGCAGGAGCCCCCCCCACTCGCACCCCAAATCAGTCCTTCAGACACCATCCCGATCCACACACACTCCCTGCTCCAGCCTCTCTCTTGTTGCCGTGGTGACCTGCCTTTGCCCATTGTCCCGCTGTAATCCAGTGTATTTTTGTTTCCTTAAAAAAAAAGAAAAGAACTGTGCCAGAAGTGCACATTTGCATGAATGGAAAGACGTGTGTGTGTGTGTGCGTGTGTGTGCGCATGAAAGTGTGACAGTGTCATCGTCATGGCTGCAGAGGGAGGCGAGCTTGCATACATTGGTGGAAACACACACACACACACACACACACACACACACACACACACACACACACACACAGGCCGTGATTCAGTTGTCACAAACATTAAAGTGTGCTGCTGTCGGTGAGCAGGCCAGTCTGAAAACGAGCACCGCTCCAGGATGGAGGCCTAATGGGTTGGAAGAAATTAACAGCATGAAGCTCCCTCTGTCTTGTGTCTGGCTGAGCTGTCTCCCTGTTGGCCTCTGACTCATTCTTGCCGTATTACCATATTTCAGGTGCCCGTTCAGATTTAGATGTCGTAATTATCGGCTGTGGATGCTGGTGAACATAGATGTTGTGACATGCACCTTTTTTTTCCTCCAAAATGGCGAAATCAGTTCTTCCCCCTGGTGATTAGATAGAGAGACTCACATGTGAGACAACACTCCCTTCCTCGGGACGAGGGGATATTTGGACTGTTTGGACACGTGAGACCAAGGCTGTATCACGGATAGCGGCGATCCCACAGTGCATTCCTGCTGGGCGGGAGGTATTCCTTGTTTATTATCCGAAGCCTGGCTACAAGGTGCAGGTCTGGATGGAAACGGGGCTCCGTGTCCTGTTTGTTTTCATGCTGTAGCTCCACCTCATAAGGAAAACACAGTGTGCATTTAATGCAGCTCCATTAGATTGGATGCACAGTTGGCTTGTCAGGTGTTTTGGAGTTAGAAGTGTGTGTTTATGTGTGTTTTTTTCTGACTGAACGAATCTCAGCTCCTCTTGCTAAATGTCCCCGGGCCAGTAAGACTGCAGCCATCGTGTTTGTTTGAGAACTACGTCTGAATCCTGAGGTGGAGGTCTTGTAATCCCCCTCAGCCTGCTGGAGAGCTGACAGCTCAGGCTGAAAATAGAAGCCGTCTGCATCATATAAATGTTTTTAGTCCGGTGGTCAGACATGCAGCTACAGCTCGTTTGATCGTTTCAGGTTTGTTTGGTGCTCATAAGTGCACGTCTGTAGAAACTTAAGGGAATCCTTGTTCTTTTTTCATATTCTGCTTCAGCGTTAGACCTCTTTTTACTCATGCAACAGCACAGGCGTATACGTTAGGGTGGCGGGCCAAACGAAAAAGGAGCGGATAAGCTGGAAAATGCAGCGTGGACGGAGCAGACGGGAAAAGTTGGGACTCCACTCACCCATGTGAGCTGGCGATTAGAAGGCTTGACTGAACACTTTGTCTGCTGGCCTGTTTAGAGAGAGAGATGGCCGGAGAGCCGGAGCGAAAATGAAAGAGGGATAGATGTGAGGAGACAGCAGGGGGAAAAAATGTGAATGCCACCTTTCATAATCTTTCAAATAAAAAAACAAAACGTAACGGACTTGTCAGCAAACACTTGTTCTTCAGACAATAGCTGCATGCATCTCTACAACTGGAAAAGATTCCCGTTGGAACGCGGGGAGAGCTGCTCGGGTCTCACAGGCACCTTGTTTTTAGTACATCTGAGAATATGACCTTCTCCTCTCCCTGCGTGCATACAGGGTGCAGTAGTTAGCCATTGCTATGCTAATCTCAGACTCCCACAGCTCTCCAATCAGATTGTTTTACTGCACCCTGAGCCGTGGACATCGTGAGAACGTCTTTTTTATTAGTTTTAGGAAAAGAGAGGGATCCCAGCTCAAGCTTGCACACGTGACGGGATTGTTTGCATGCACGCAAACCTCTGTTTTCATTAGCTCAACCACTTTATTCCTTCAAATGCAGTTTAACCCCCCCTCGACCTCTTGTAGGATATGCTACCTGCGTGTGTGTATGTGTGTGTTTGTGTGTGTAACCCTAGTCTCATGATAACATGTTAGCTTGCAGCTGTCTACCTAGTGTCCTCTTCCCACTACCTCTCTCTGCTGTGTCATTGAGTTTGGACAACCGGAAGGGCAGAACATGAGAGAGGAGAGGAGGAGGGGAAATCCAAACGAAGGACACACAGAGAGGGCTTCAGAGATGAGAGGATAGTTTTGGATGCAGCCTTGATCCCCGTGGCTCTGAAATCAGACGGTTGGAGCGTCCATCGGCCCGGCTCGCGTCGGTTTCTGTGCATGAAAGCGGTCATCCTCAGTGTGTGCTGCAGATCTAAAGACAGAAAAGTCCCCCCTTCTGCCTCCTTGTGTCGTCAGAGCTCGAGCGGAGGCTGCAAACTTTCCTGCCAGTGAAGGACAAGCAAAGGGAGGGTGGGAGGAGGTGGAATATGAATAGGGCAGTGGAGTGAGTGCAGAGGGGAGGGAGGGAGGGAGGAAGGGGGGAGGAATAAAAGAGGAGCGTGATGACAAAAGACCCCAGCTTACTTTTTGTTTTCTGTTCTGTAAACCACAATCTTTCAAAAACAGAAATCTACAAACTTTCTATCTGAGATCATCCTCTTCTGTGTCCAGTTTCTCCTTCAGTCACCCCCCCCCCCCCAACCAACTCTTCATCCTATTCATGAAAAGAGTTATGGAGGGGAGGGGGGGGGGTGCGAGTTCTTCTAATTGAAATTCTTTACAGCGTCTCCATGGGAATAGTAAACTTTGCAGAAGGGGGGAGAAAAAGGCGCCAAGGGTGGATAAATGAAGAAAGGGTGAGATAGTCAGTTAAGAGAGCGTCTTCTTCTTCTGCTACACATTAATACACACTTCTTCTTCTCTGATTCCCCCGTCCTTCTCGTCCTTTGTCACCTGTCACCCCTCCACCCTCTCCATCTGTTTTCTCCTCTTACTCTCATGCTAAAGAGGGACAATGCCCCCCCCATGCTGGGTAATGATGTGCGAGTGTTAATATGGCCCAGCTCATGTATTCCCTGCTTTTGTTTCCCCGCAGGTCGACGATGCCATGCTCATGTTCGACAAAACAACCAACAGACACAGAGGTGGGTGCGCCGGGTTCACATTATGTAAATGTGTGTTGACATCTAGAGACGCGTCTTTGCAAATGAAAGGAGAAACAGTGTGATGGAGTCATTAGGTGAAGCTCTGCAGGGAGAAAAAGAGGAAGAGGTCTTTTTTCTCTTTAGATTCCAGAGTCACATCATTTAGTCTTCTCCCTCTGTTCCGTTTATCGCCGTCCTCTCAGTGGTTTAGGGCAGGGTCGCCGCTCAGAGTCAAGATGGCCACAGGCGATGATGTAACAGAACGAGACAAGCGAGGAAATGGGGGGTGGGGGGTGGAGAAAGTGATGATGATAGTAATAATAATCCAGGCTCAGTTTTAGTTCTAAACCAGACCTCTGATTGACGAGCCAGACCCCCCACCCCCCAGCTCTTTTGTGTCATGGTGATCATTCGTTTTCCTCGTTCTCCTCACAGGTTTTGGTTTCGTCACCTTCGAGAACGAAGATGTGGTGGAGAAAGTGTGTGAGATCCACTTCCACGAGATCAACAGCAAAATGGTACGGCTCTGAGAAGTTGCTCCTCCGGTGGAGCGGTAAGGATCTTGTCAACACTTTGCCCTTTGCTTCAGGTGGAGTGTAAGAAGGCCCAGCCCAAAGAGGTGATGACGCCCACGGGCTCGGCCAGAGGACGCTCGAGAGTCATGCCCTACGGGATGGACACGTTCATGCTGGGCATCGGCATGTTAGGTAAGATCGTTTAAACCATTTGGTGTTTCTGGAGGAACATCTTTAAATTTTGCTTCATTTTTCATGAAAGAAACCCTAAAAATCCACTGAATATGTCTTATAACCTGCATTTATATGGAAACAGAAAGCAACTGAAGGGTTAAATACGTCATTAGTGTCTTAATCTGCTTTTTTCAGTCAGATTTCTTCCTCTAGTTGTGATACATCCTCAACATTTGAGTAAAAAGCTCTGATTGGAGGAAAAAGATTCATTTGAAGAGATTTTCATTGAGAAAACAGAATTTCTTCATCTGTTGTTGTTTTGCTCCCTCTGCTGGCCGTTTGAGATTCTACCGCGATAAGCACCGGCTCAGGAAAGGCTGGAGGTTAAGAAGCAAGGCTCAGAAACCCTCTGAAGTTTTATTCTGTCAGGTCTCGATCTGCTCATTTTACCTGGAGGTTTGGTTCATTTAGGAGATGAGCTGAGAGGTCTGCTATCAGAGCCCTGCAGGAGGTGGATAATCTCTAATAATCTGAGGGTTTTTCTACAGGATACCCAGGATTCCAGACTACTACCTACACCAGCCGCAGTTACTCTGGACTAGCACCTGGATACACCTACCAGTTCCCAGGTGAGTCTGATTGGATCTCCTTATTTCCTCTCAAACCCGCCATGTTTCTTCTTCCATCCTAAACACCAGATGTTAATATTTAACTTTTTTCCTCGTCTTTAATTTGTTTCTGTTTATTTGATCTACTTATGTAACTCCCTTTCATTTGGCTGCGTCGCCCCTCCTTTTCCTCTGCTCCTGCCTTCCTGTTGCTCGCCAGACAGTTGTGTTTCTGCGTGTGTGTGTGTGTGTGTGTGTGTGTTTGGGCCTTTGTACTTTTGCTTGTGGATAGTGATTGTATTTACACAACTCTCTCTCTCTCTCCCTCTCCCTCTCTCTCTCTCTCTCTCTCTCTCTCTCTCTCTCTCTCTCTCTCTCTCTCTCTCTCTCTCTCTCTCTCTCTCTCTCTCTCTCTCTCTCTCTCAGAGTTCCATTTAGAGCGCACCCCACTTCTGACAACATCCCACCCGCCCGAACTGGCAGGTCAGTGGCTCCTCGCTGATAAACAGAATTATTTAGCATCATTTTGGTGTACTCTCTGTAGAATGGTACAACAGCTCTGTGATTTCAGTGTGAATATTTTCTCTCTCATTATGAATAATGTGACGTTGAGTCACATTCGGCAGGAAGCTGTTTATAGCCCCGAAAAGTGCCTCCATTGATTGCGTTTCTTTCACAGACGTCTGATTGGGAGAGCTAACATTAGGATGAAGGGCAGCACTGACGACTGTATCGATTCCACCGTTCAGTTCTGCTCTATTTTTAGTTTGAAAGAAGTCAGTTTGGGCCAAACAGGCTCATTAAACCCACACAGGTCCGGTTTTATAAGCGCCTGTTGGACCAAACTGCCTTTTCTTTTCTTTTTGTGGATAAAGTAAAACACGTTGTGGTGTACAGAATGAGCTGGACCAAACCAACTTAAAAAAAGAGGATCCAACTGGTTGTTAGTAGTTATTTAACCCTATAATGCAGAGGTTTACAAACATTTCAGCTTCAGACCCTCAGAATAGCAACCCCAGATATCTCTGATTAGACAATAAACCATGCTTAAAGAGCTGAAGGTAAAGCTCTCGGCGCATCATCCACTCAGGTTGGTGCTCTGCAGCTGGAGGACATCCAGAATGATAAACAGAAGAGCTGGAACACTCAAATGAGTATAAATATTTTTTAATAGGTGCAGAAAAAAGAAACTAACACCTTATGTGTCTCTGTCAGAGTAACTCTGCTTATCATGCTTAAAAAGCTAAATTATTTCATGGAATAAAAAAACCTCTTCGGCTCATCATCACTGATATCCATTTAGGACTGAGGATGGAAAAAAACATGGAAACACTGAAATGTCGCAGTATTTTGTGTTATGCCACCGAATCGGTTTTTAAAAGCAGTGCATCATTTTTTTTATTGAGAATTCACCTTAAAAGTTGAACTGTACTTCTTTTGTCTGGTGCAATTCAAACTCTGACAGCTAGGTGGCAGCAGTTTTTGCTGCCTTCATTCTGGCGGAACAACGAGATATCCTGAAAACACTTGATGTGTCTTGGAAGCGTCTGGCCCGAGTTTTCCATTTAAATTCAGTCTTAATAATTGCAGATATCGTCTGACTTTTAGTATCGCGATATTTATCGTATCGCCAGATTCTTTCCAATACGCACCCCTATTTATGACAATTACATTGAATTTTTGTCAGTAGTTGTATTTTTATTTCTGGAAATTATCCCAAGACCCCATGTGTAGTTTCTGGTGACCCGCAGTAGGGTCCCGACCCCAACTTTGGGAACCACTGCTATTGTTAGAGCTCTACGTCTTTAACAGGATTGGTACGTTCCTCAAAAACCTGCTGCATGAAACCTTAAAGAACGAGTAACACCTAAATCAACTTTTTTGTGCTGATAACCTGTATAGATGAGTATCTAATAGTGCTGTAGACATGTGTAATCATTATTTTGGCAGTTTAGTGCAACTTACTTGAAATGTAATATTACAGGCAAAAACCATAATTATATCTCCACCTTCAGGTTAAAACTCTGCTCCACACTGATTTAGAATCAGCCCCAGCTGATTGCTGTAGAGATGCAGCGCACGGTGACGTTGTCTACCTTACTACGTGGCTGCGCTGCACTGGACTCCAGCTGAGTCGGCCGCACCTCCACCTGGCGCAACCACTCACCTGCCAATATGACACGTTAGAGCTCGGAGCCGCTCGCCTCCTTGAAAAAAACCCTCCTCCTCCCCTTTTTTTCTGGTGATCGCGGTGGACAGTAAATCCTCCAACCTGCTGGTGCTTCTGAGTCTGCTTGTTCTCCTGAGCGCTAGGTTTGCTTGTTTGTGCGCTCCTGTACACGCGCGAGTGCGCACGCGCTTGTAAATGACTAGTTTTTCCGACTGGGAAACTCCGAGAGCCCACGTGGGGTGGTTGATGGTGGTGCTGTCAATCACTGCCTCAGTGCCGCTCCCTCGGTCCTCCAGGTGACGCCTATTTTGCAGGTATTTTTCTAACAGGAAGTCTGCTTGGAATAAGTCTCCGCCCATGGTGTTACTCACCCTTTAAACGTGTCTTCTGCCCTCTAGTGATGCATCTAAGTATTGCAATTGACAATTTTTAAAATTATGATTACGTTGGTATATCATTACATACAAATTACATTAACCATCGACTAGTTAATGAAATATAAACGTCTGATCATTATTTCATGCATTGAGCTTTAAGCTGTTAAATTGTTACATTTTGAGCTCAGTTGCTAAATTATATCTCATAACATCATTGCATTGCAGGAACTGATATCTTATAGAGTTTTTCAACTCATACAAAGAAAGTAAAATAATCCTTTTGACTACTATGGATGCATTCGTTAAAAACGGTGTTTAACCGGGTTCTTAGAATCTCTTCCATCGTTACTATCACTCAAAGAAACGATAAGATCCTATTAAAAAGACTTTGTGGTCGTTAAAGCACGCTGCAAGGTAGCTAGAATCTTTACGGTTTCATCAGCAGCTCTTACAGCTCTGCTTTTAAATCGACGTCGAGTCATAATTACATCCTCACTTGGACACATGATCCGTCTTTTGTTTTTGCTCTCGTATCCAGTGAACCTCGAGCCAGATGCTGCTAGACGTAGTTTTCTCCCTGCACCAGTTGGATTTAAATGACGTGACAGATGTGTGAGCAGATGTAGCTTCTCCCACACTGAGCTGTAGATTATTGCTTATGATCTGAAATAAGAGCGATCCACAATGAGTTGTTTGTGCAATAATTTGGTTTGTTGTGTAATCCCCCAGCCATTCCCCTCACTGCATACGGACCAATGGCAGCTGCTGCAGCAGCAGTAGTCAGAGGTATGAGTTAGTGTTTTTCTATGTTTGTGTGCTTGCTTTAGGTAGAGTGTTTGCACAACGGCCTGCTTGTACAAATAAAAGCATATTTTTAGATGCAGTGTGTGTGTGTATGTGAAGCCTGACTCTTCTCTCCTGCCTCCCAGGCTCCACTCCGTCACGCACAGCTGGCTTCCTGGGCACCAGCAGCCCCGGACCAATGGCTGACCTGTATGCTGCAGCCAATCAGGACTCAGGAGTCAGCAGCTACATCAGTGCCGCTAGCCCCGCCCCCTCCACAGGGTTTGGTCACGGTTTAGGGGTAGGTCACACAGGATACATACATGTACATATGTAACGAGAAAGCAGGTAGAGTGTGTGTTCATGTTGGAGTGTGTGTGTGCGTGTGTGTGTGTCCTCAGGGTCCTCTGATTGCTACTGCATTCACTAACGGCTACCACTGAGGAGACTCAGGTCACCGAGGATTGGAGGGATTCTTCTCTGCTGTTGAGCCAATCAGAACGCTGGCTGCCCACTGATGGCACAATCTGATTGGCTGGGCCACAAGCTCCAGCAGGCTCTTCCGGCTGCACGTGGCTCCACCCACCGACTGAATATCTTTTTTAAACCAGTTCTCTTCGTTTCACCGTACTAATCTCACTTCACCACAACGTCCTCGTTTCTCCTCTTCTGTCTTCATGTAGTGTAACGACTAGATCCTCCCTCTCCATCAGTTATCCGTTTCTTCATTCTTCTGTTGCCGACAAAAGAAAACTGCTGAAAAACATAAAACAAAACACAAAAAAATAACATTTGAGAAACTGTCATTGTTGAATAAGACAAAAAAAACTTTTTAAAAAACTTCATTATTTTATTTCAATGTGATGTGTCATTTTGTCATGAAATCCCGCAAAGCTGTTACTGATGTGAACAGAAGAACCCGTGTGAGATGGATTGTCTGAAAATCCAGTTTTTAACAAAGGAAGAACAAATCCAACAAAGTCCTTTTTTTACCCACAAGTGTCACAAAAACACGGAGAAACAAAAAAAAAGCAACAAAAGTGTATATTTTGGTAGTCTTTAAAAACAAAACCTTTGTAATATTGTTATTAATATTGACATAATAATGATAATCTGTAAGGTATTTTATTCTGTAATTGGTTTTAAAGCAATGTTTTTATGTCTTCCTGTAAGATATTGTACATAAACACGGGGGAAGGGGTGGAGGGGTTACTGAAACCAGCTCGCATGCCATTGGTTGGTTTGAAGAGGGTTAACGGCATTTTGACTGGATGTCATCTGCTGCTCATCTCACTACTTTAACCTTACTGCACATATTTGTGCACGTCAGCCAGTCCTCCCTACTGACTTGTCAACAAGTACATTTCCAGGAGTTTATCTGGCGTATTTGCTCATTTATTATCTCTTATTTTCTTTTAAAAGCAAGTTTTCATCTTGCATCTCCATCAAAACCTTTGCAGATGAACAATGACGAACTTTATGGAAGAAAAACGACCTCAAGAAGGAGGAATTGGTGTGTTATTTTGTTTGGGGAGAGTTGACCAAACCTTTTTGAAAATATTATACATATATTTTTGTGCAGTTTTTGCTTAATGTTTTTGTTTATGTTGTTATTTTTTTTTAAGTTTCTCTTTTACGCGGTGTTTTTTCCACCGCGGAGGAAAAAAAACAACGACAAATGAAGGACATTCTCAGAACACCGTTGTAGAAAATCACGATCATGTTCTGTCCTGCGATCGCTTATTGAAGGTGCATGTGTCTGAGCGTGTGTGAGTCAGTGTTTGTGCGCGTACATCAAAGAGTAACATGGAACTACTTCTGGCAACAAAAGGAGCATTTGGATTGCCTTTTTTTCCTTTGGTACTGACAAAAAAAAAAAAAGATTGCCCTGTTCCATTTTTGTTGATCTGCTTTTCTCGCCTGACTTTCTCCCATTTCACATTGACTTGTGATAAATTTGTGCTTCTCTGGAACAAACATATTTTTGTTTAAATATATATAAATACATATATATATATATAGTTGCTGCTCCATGTGGTGGAGGACACAGGGGCTGGGCAGGGAACCAGGAATGGAACAGGGTCACGCTCCCGATCGGCTCTGATACAGGAGCTCAGACTCTGGCTGGCAGGAAAACGCTGGAAGGAGCTGAACGTCTGCAGAGGAACAAGGAGCCTGCTTGTTCGGGCTTCCAGCACAGCAGAAAAACCTCCTGATCCAGCCAGCAGCTCCTCTGTCAGACAGGCTGGGACACGATAAAAAAAAAAAAACTACTGCTGGACACCAACACTGTAACTTTTTAACTTACAATAAAGCAATAAGTTATTTTTTACCTTACAAATGAGAATAGTACTATTATTGGTAATGGCAGACAACAAGTGGAAAAATTCTGCGGCATTAAGACTTATTTTCAGAAAAAAGGAAACTATATTTTTCTGTTTTGAGATATTTGTTTCCCCCCTCTCCTTGTGTATTAATTTTATTGATGTCTTTTGTTTTGGAGATGTATGGATGAGGGTGGATGAGCTCTGATCATGATTGGAATGGTCCCCTGTTGAGATTTTTCTTTTCTTTTTGTTTTTTTTTCTTTCTGACTATTTCAAATTGAAGTTCTTAATAAATTATTCTAAAGCTCTTTGTGCTTTTGTTTTTTATAACTTGAAAAAATGACCCATCAAAGGCTGTTTTGCTCCTTTTGGCATTTTTAAAGTGACTATTGTGACTAAATCTATGTGTACTGTATTTAATATTAATTTCAAAATTAACTTGAAAGGTGATAATCTAGCTTCAGGCTAAACCTCCAAGGATAAAATACCTACATCTTTATATATAATCTAAAAGGAGCAAAGAGAACCAGGATCAACAGAAATGTTATGGCAGCTGTCAGTGTCTCATTATGAACACCATGGTAACCACACTGCTGTGTCTAGCTGGAGAGCCAAGCATAGGGGAGCATTCTGTACAGCTACAATAAGGGGTGGGGTTTTCTCACCTGTTACACCAAAATCTTAGTATCTGGAAGTTTTTGGTAGTTTAGGCTACACCGCTGACAAAAATCAGCTCTGCAGTTGTGTTTTACTGAAACATTACCACTTTTTTAAAATATTTCTGGGAGCACAGATCAGCAGCATGCAGCTCTCATGTCTGAATGCTTTTAGGAGACATAAATAAAAGTGTGCATAACTGACATTTTAATACACAACACCATGCATGCTTGTTTCTGTTTTAACCTGATTGGAGACTAAGGCTTCCACCTATGAACACACGTTACCCTGTTGGTGTGTGAGGTCTCAGTCCTGCAGCAGTAAACGGAGTCTGATCCCCTCACAACTCAGACTCTGGACAGAGGCCAGCAAGGTCAGCGATCTTCCTCCACCCTCTCTCCTGTTCTCCGGCTGTCCCAGGCTCTTACTGAAGATAGGAAACCAAACGGCACCAACAGGACGCTGCTAATGTTCAGATTGCCAAACTGGATTTCTTTCATGTGATGTTTGTGATTTTTTAAACGTTTATTTTTGTAAAATATGTGTATTTTCCACCTCCACTAAGTTGTTGATGGCTGCCTGGCTCAATGGCACTCCCTGTGCTGAGTCCAAAGAAGAAAACCTCTCTAAGTGGGAGCACATTTTTTGACAGTGGTTCCATAGAGGAGCAGGGACCTCCACCTCCGCTGCGTAGCTACCTTTGTTTGACCATGCTGGTGTGTTTCTGTCCCGCCTACCCCGTCAACATCGTGGGCCTGGTCTTCTCTGCCATGGTGAGTTTGCTTCTAAACGTAAGGAAAATGATCAGTCACTGTGCTTTGACATGTTGGGAGCAAATGTGCTGGACACTAGTATGTGAAACCCCCCCTACACACACACACACACACACACCTGCTCTGCCCATCAAACACACACATGTCAGAATATAAGCTGCTATAATTTAGACGTAGAATCTTAAAATAACTTGAAAGGAAAATTTAAGTTGGATTTTTATTTTTTCCCCAGTCTAGAAAGAGTTATTACCAAGGCGACTACGAGGGTTCGAGGCGACTGGGCAGGAACGCTTTGTTTGTCTCTGTGGCGTCCATCATCATCGGCCTTCTCGTCATCGCCATCACCTGCATTGTTCATTTCACCTCTGTAAGATTATCCCCACCACTGTTAAAAACTTCTGCTCTAATGTTTCTATGGAAATTGTATCGTTTTCCACAAAAACATACAAGAAATCAGTTCGATTAGGACAAATAGCAAAGAGTTGGAAATAAAAGATTTAATCTTTACTCACACAAAACAGTTTATCGGATCATTTTCCTGTTTCCACTCTGTTCCTCCAAAGCTCTGCAGCATAATAGTACATTTCTAATATTCAAACACTTACAAAAATGTAAAAAATGAATTAATCACCCAGTCACATTTAACTATTCATTAAGTGGATGAAACGTTTGCAAACTCATCTGTCCTTGAAAAACAAAAATGTCGATCAAGTGTGCATGAGGTCTGTGTGCATGAATCCTACATAGATTTGATTGGTCTCCTCCCGTTTTACAGATGGATTATTAGTATTGTGGGGAGGACCGAGGAGAGAAAGGAGCCACCAGGCGACTCCTCTGATGTGTTCACGTCCACAACTCAAAGGACGTGACTCCGGTTCGTGTCCGTTTTCACCCCGGTTCCTCTCGTTTGCATTATGGACGATCAATGACTTGATGCTTTCTAGAAAAATGTGTAAAATACTTTGATATAAAAAGTTTTCTTTTCTTTTTACTGCTCATTGTTTACCACAAAGTAGAATACATTTATACCAGAGTGTGATCTGTTCTGAAAAAAAAATAACTCGTTTGAACAAACGGACAAAGAGTTAGATGACTACTTGACTAAATAAACGATCAAATATGTGAAGATGCACCACATCTTTGGTGACAATAGCAAAACAAAAACAGAAAACTAAACAGAAGATCCAGAACCAGAGCAGACACGATGGTGGACCCAACCCATCCAGCCCATGAACTATCCACCTTCCTTCCTTCAGGCAGAAGACTGAGCAGCCTCAAGGCCCAGACAACAAAACCCAGCTACAAACTCTTCTGTGAGGCTCATGAACTCTGACCTTTGCCTTTTGTTTACTCCAGTTTGATTTAGATGTTTATTGCCTTTTTTAACCAGTATTGTAAGCTGGCCTGTGTATTTGTTCTCTCATGTCTCTAACATGCTGCTAAATGATAATAAATGGATCTGAGTAATGAATTTATCTGAACATGTTTCCTATTTTCTAGTGAAGAGCTCCAGTAGAAATGACTTCATATCTGACTGATAAACCCCGTGTTTCCTCAGAGTCGTGCCATAGGGATCTATGTCAATTGCTTCTGTGGTGTAAAAACGCTCTTAAGTCTTAAGTTTCAGTAAAATGTGCATTGAGATGTGAATTTGTGAACCTCTGACTGTGAGTTTGTGTTGAGGAAACAGTAAAGGTTTTGTTCTGATGGCTCTTTGATCAGTGGGAGATCTGTGCAGGTGCAGCTGCACCACCCGTCCGGTCTGCTAAACCTTCCTGCAGGCCTTTTGAAGTCAGCCCTGACGTACCTTTTTCATCAGTTTCTCAGAGTGCTCTTGCTGATTTAGACCTCAACCTGACCCCAAACATTCTGCTATTTCTGGGTTACATGCTGAACTGTAGAAAAGATGGAAAATACTTTGATGTAACCCAGTTTTATTGTCTTTTCCTGCTTTTTTTGGAATCTGTTGTTTTAATTTGTGCAGCTGCTCAGTGATTACTGGACAGAGTTTTAGAAAATGCATCAAAGTACCAGTGTGTGAGCACATCGGTACTCAAACAGGCTGATTAAGGTCTGAAAGCTCAATGAAATGTTTCTGACAGCTCAAATCTTTCAAATTGCCCCAAAGTACTTTTTTATTTTCACTCCAGAATTATACAAAAGACTAGAGCTTTACTTTGATCTAGGTTCAAGTGTTTTACCTGCAGATCTGAATCCATGCTATAGTCAATAATGTCTGTTCACCAAGCTTGTGTCTAAAAGTAATAAGTTAAAAATTGTCTTTAAATGTGTCTTTGGGAGCAACATGGACTTTTCTCCTGGAAAATCACATTAAATACCCTACTGTTCATTTTTCTGTTTAAATTTAGTCAACTATTGATTTTATCATTCTTTAAACAACCTCAGTTTGAAGAAACAGAGATTAATTCTGACCAGATTGATAAGCTAATAGCTTGTCAGAGTCAGGCCAGTTCCTAAATGGATTGATGCCATCCTGAATCTAAAATAAACCTTTAGCAGGTCTTGCAAACACATAAAAAACTCTTACACTGCCGTCTATTTCACATTTCAGTTATTCACACAGATTAAATGGCTATTTGTGATGCAAAAGGAGACATATTATGACTTTTTAATGTTATAATAGTTCTAAGGTTGATACAAAACATGTTTCTGAAGTTTTTTGATGTTTTCAGTACCTTCCAGAATGAGCAAGGACTCTGTCACTAAAGAAAACTAGCTGGAGCTGGCCACGCCCACCCCTCCCTTTATTGGCTGCTCAGGTGAGGAGCTCGGACATCCTGGAGGGGCTCAAAGTAGAGCTGCTACTCATCCAGCTTCAAGAGGTGGTTCTATGCTTTTTTCCCTTATTGTGTTGTCACAATAGGGCACTTCTTGAAATGGCTTATTTTAGACACAAAAGTCCTGAAACCGAACACTGACATAAAATGGATTGAGTTTTATTTGTTCACGTTCATGTTTATAGATGCAGTAAAAACCCACATGGCAGCACAATAATAGTGTTTATTTTAAAAAATATATTTTAAAACTATTATTATTATTATAGTAAATCTTTGATTTTTGACATCATTTTAACTACACATTCAAACATCAAATGACATAATTTAATAATTGTGAAAATGAATACTGCCATTACAAAATCAGCCAGTAGAGGTCAGACTGATGGACTCCTTTTTAATGTGAGATCATTCTGAGTTCACATTTGAATCAGAAATTTTAGCTGTTATGAGCATGTGTGTGTGTGTGTGTGTGTGTGTGTGTGTGTGTGTGTGTGTGTGTGTGTGTGTGTGTGTGTGAGTGTGTGTGTGTGTGTGTGTGAGAGAGTTACAAACACCTGACACAAGATGAGTGAGACACAACCTTGGTCCTCCACAGTGATGGAGGAAAAATGACATCAAAGTTGTGGACAAGAAAAAACATGCAAAGCAACACAGTCTAACCTTTTCCTATTGACAAAATGTAATCTTATGTGTTATGGATTTCAAGGGATTATAATAATGTTTAATTTGAAATAAAATGAGATTATGCCATTTTCTGTAACTTGTTACTCTCTGGGTTTTTGCAAGCATGAATTAGTAGCAGCTATAGTGAAGCAGAAAGTGTATGCAGCCAGAAAAACCATGTGATGTGAAACTGATAGGAGTGTGAGGTGTAAAATAGCATTAGAGTTGTCTTACGTCAATGGTGATACACTTTGGAACTGACTAGCTATTAGCTTAGTCAGAACTCATCTCTATTCCTCCAAACTGAGGTTGTTCAAAGAGCAATCTACAGATGGTATAATATTCATTGTTTACAGCCTTTCATCAGATGTAAGCAATCACTATGTTTACAAGTATCAGAAAATAAGACTATAATATTATAACAAACAAACAAACAAACAAACAAACAAACAAACAAACCAATAGCATCTATTTGCTGTTGGAGCATCATAGATGTGCTGGACTTGAATGTCACCACATTTTCTGTCTCCTATATGGTTATTTTCTCAATCTGCTCATCTCAGCACACAACAAAAACAACTTTTAGACCTTTTCTGGCACATGTTCTGTTAATTCCATCACATTACAGTCAGAGGTATCCCTGCAGCCGTGCTAATGAATCTATGTTTAGCTGTTTCTGGTGACGTTTGGCATATCAAGGCATCTCTCAAGACTGTCCCAAGTGTTAGACTCAAATCATACAAACCTAAACCAATTAAAAAAATCATTCATAATAAGATATGTTGACAGTCTCAGACCTAACGTCACCATTCGTCTGCATTCCTGAGACACTTTCATGTAGTTTGATATGTCATACTGTATTACCTGCTAAACATAGCAGATATCCATGTGACAGAGTTGCCCACTCTGACACATGATCAAACCAAACTTGCCATGTGATGGAAACCTCCAAAAAGTTGCCTAAAAGGCGGGAGAACATAAAGTGATGATTCAGAGGGGTCTGATTCTAGAAGTCCACCTCATGACTCATCTCAGTTTTCTTAACGTTGCTATTTAAAGCGTTTCACTGCTCTCCACCCACCAACGACACACCTCACAGACCCCGTTGACACATATTACACCTACAGAGCCCCCCTATAAAAACATAGGTGCAGGGGGAACTTAAAGCAATGCTCCTGATGAATCAGGCTCAATGCCAAGTTTCAGCACTGCGCTTGGACAAATACTTTTGGCAGTAATCTCTATTATCTCCCATTAGTTGAAAGAAAAATGCAACAGGATTGCAGCGGAGCCTCTTTGATGTCACATTAAAGCAAAACTCGAGAGGATGAGATGAAAAATGAGTGCAGGGATTAGGCGGCTTGAAAGAATTTAGTGAGATTATCAAGGGATCAAGGTAGACTTTGTGACAGGAAACTGATTACAGCCCAGTGTGAAGGAGGAAAATTCACGCAAACAAAAATTAATTAAAGCCGTTCACAGTCTTTGTTGTTGGGCTTCATTAAAGCACGGCTGATGTCTCTATCGATCGTTTCATTTTTATCTCTCCTGTTCCAGTCAGATCACCTGTAGCTGTGTTGTTGTGTTGCAGAGAACATTGTTGCTGTATTTTTAGAGAACAGTTCATGACTCACATTAGGTGCTCATAAATAGGCCACTCCAACAAGCTGCCTCCATTAGCACCAGTCCCAGCACACACACATGCACACACACACACGCACACACACACCTCATGATGAAACATTCCTTCTACTGAGGAGTTTCATGTTGTTTGAAAAAATGAAAGATGATAATTGTGGGACTGAAGCAGAGAGGATTTCTGAAAGATTTTACGTTTGTTTAAAAAAATATATGTTTTTAAAATCTAGGTGACACTTTACAATAAGGGTCCCTTTATTAACGTTACTTAGTGCATTATTAAGCATTAATACAAAAAGGATCTCTTTATTAACGTTACCGTTATTGTTAACTATTAGGTGTCCTTAAGGTTAGGACAAAGGGTGGTTTCTGCTTAATAATGCATTACTACCTATTAACAATGATATTAAGCAGTTGTTAATACTTTATTTAATAGTTTATTAATGCTTAATAATGCACTAAGTAACGTTACAGTAATAAAGGGACCCTTTTTGTAAAGTGTTACCAAAATCTATTTTCAATTGCACTTTTTTTAAACTTCTGCTAAGTATCTACTTTTCCAAATGTCCCACTTTGTTCACTTTGAGCTGCTGCTTAAGTTTTCTGTCAGCCTCTTGCTGCAGGAAGAAAGAATGAAGCAGACGGAGCTATTTTTGAGTTTGCTTCTTTCTAGAAATGGTGACTCTTTCTTTTACTGATGACAGTAGAGAGAGAGAGAGAGAGAGAGAGAGAGAGAGAGATAGAGAGAGAGAGAGAGATAAAGAGAGAGAGAGAGATAGAGAGAGAGAGAGAGAGAGAGAGAGAAGGGGAGTAAAATATGGAGAGCAAAAATTTAACAAACAAGCAGAATTAAAAAAATTGTGTGAAGGGATGATTTTTGTGCATGTATGTTGTTTACGCCATGACGTCAATGCTAAATGCAAGAAGTAAATGAAGATTAAACAAAACATTTTTTAATGTAATTTTTTGTGCACCACCAAAGACAAAATATTTATTTTCAATATTAGATCAAAATTTACCGGTCGATTTACGTTCCTACCCTCATCTATGGTCATCTAGTGACTGAAAGGATGAGATCACGGATACAAGCGGCCAAAATGAGTTTTGAGGGTGAGAAGCTCGGCCATCCGGGAGGGGCTCGGAGTAGATCTGCTGCTCCTCCACATCGAGAGAAGCCAGTTGAGGTGGCTCGGGCATCTGGTTAGGATGCCTCCCAGAAACCTCTCTGGTGAGGTTTACAGGGCACGTCCAACCGGAAGGAGACCTAAAGCAAGACCCAGGACATGATGGAGGGATTATGTTTCTTAGCTGGCCAGGGAACGCCTTGGGATCCCCCGGAGGAGCTGGCCCAAGTGGCTGAGGAGAGGGAAGTCTGGGCCTCTCTGCTTAGGCTGCTGCCCCCGTGACCTGACTCTGGATAAGCAAAGGAAAATGGATGGTTGGATTAAGATGTAATATGCATTCCCAAAAGTAAATTATCATCTTGCAGGAACTTGTTGGGTTATCTAAAACCAGTTCATTTGGTGTCGATCAGGCCGTCTGATGCAGTTCTTGGTATCTATAATTTTTTATTGCTGTTTTTGATCAGATTTGAAAGCATTCCTGTCATTTTAATTGACTGGACATCTTGGATGTCATCATATCATTTCAGGTATAACCAAACACAAAGGAAGTACATATTTAATAGTGAGTCCAAACACGGTAATAGACTGTGTAATAAAATCCTGACATTATAAATAGAAACTAGTTAAAAGTCTCTGTATGACCTGCTGCCATTTCTCTTCAGTCTGACAGGGATGCCCTTTGGAAGCATGCATGTGGTAAGAAAACTGGGGCAAGACTTTTGCCTGAAAACATTAGGAAAACATGGATGATCTGTACTTCTTTTTGTGTTTATTGTGATGAATCAGAACACAAAAGACTGCTGACATTTATTGCATGGGGATGCACAATTTCATCTGAAAGCACGAGAATGCACAGAAAACCGACATTAGAATTAAAAGCCTAGCATCCCTTAAAGCAGTATGCGTCACACGCTGCCTTTCATGCACTGATTTACACTGATGTTAAGAAATTATGATGTTTTGGTAAAATCTTAAGAACTCAATTAACTTTATTAGATCTCAGTTAGTATATGGTGTGAATGTTTGCCGTCATACCAAATTTTAAATGAATATCTGCAAAACTGTTTGAGTTAAAGGCCTTTTTTGTGCTTGCAAACGTTGATTAGCCATGGCGGCCACCTTGAATTGAGTTTAAAAAAAAGGCTAAATCATCATTACCCTGAGGGTTAATAAACTCTGCATAAACTCATGTCTGGAGTAAATGTGTATTGGGTTGCAAACCATATGAAACTGCTTTTTGAGGGAAATAGATCACATAATCTTAAAACATGTCTGGACATGTACTTCTACTTGAGAAAACAGCTCCAGGAGGCTGTATGATGTATGAAAGTGTGGGTACAGGAGAGGAAACTCTGCTCCTCTCACAGAGACACACTCTGGTTTGCGTCACTGTGGAGAAGGATTCACACTGCTGCAGGATAATGAGTCCAAACACACATCAAAGCTGTGCAAAAACCCTCTCATGACCACAGAATACCCAGGGGAAGAGCACTGCCCGTCACAGACCTTCGCCCCAACAACCACCTGGTTGTCAAGAACTCTGAAGTTTCCAGAAATCATAACGGACTGCTGAGAAAAAGGCTTTCATCTAATATTTTACAGCTTTGTGGGATCAAATGAAAAGATTAGGAAACTATGTTTTCTCCATAAGGTTTTCTAACTTTACCTATTGTAAAAAAAAAAAGCTGTGAATAATCATGTATACTGTCACATCTTTCTTTATTGCTGTTGTTTACAAAGGATTAGCATCTATGTTGGTGCTATTAAAACACCACCATTTTAAAGTCCATGGATAAAAACACGTCCTGTAGGTTTTTCAGATCTAATCTGAAAAAAAGCTGAATGACCATAAGCAGTCTTACAAAAACTACGACAATCAGCTCCCTCAGGGACCCTGGAGGCCCTGGAGATGACCCCTGCAGGATGAATAAAATAGCCTGAGAGATGGTGGTTCCTGATCATGGATCAGTCTACAAGAACATAACTCCAAACCAGGTAGTCATCAAATAAGTCAAATAAGTGACATCAACTGTCGTCACAATTCAGGACAAAACCTCAAAACGTCACAATCAGAAGTAGTTGTCTGTAATGTTTGTTGTGTAATAACACTCGAGACCTCTAGAGGGGCGTCAAGATGAAAACTTGACTTGTAACAGGAATGAAACAGAAGATAACAATAAAGACAACATTGAACATATTAGAACATATTGAATTATCCCTCCACTTCTCCAGCTGACTGTTAGGATTTCGATTATACGTAACACAAATCCTTCTCCTCCACTCCAGAATATTTAATAGATGTGATAAGAAAATTAAACGATTCTCCAGAGACATCAGTCTAATTAAAAATCTCCCACAGAACGAAAAAAGGTTTGTTATTGCAACAGAAAACAAGCTCCCACAAATTAAGGATACTGAGTTCCTTCATCAATTCCTGCTGCGCTAATTCTCCAATCATGTGTTTTCATCATTTTGAGTCATAACTGCAACCCTCATGCCATCCTGTAACATCTCTTCATCTAAAACCAGTTATTACTGTTTCTCTTTTTTCTCTTTGTTATCAGCAGAAGAAAATTGCTGTGGCTTTCAGCGTTGCTCGTTACCGGAGCTCTACCACAATCTGAGCTGCATTAGTAGGATCAAAAGAGACAGGGTGGGGCAGAAGAAAACAGACATCATTAAGATGACAGAGAAGAACAGAACCCCAAATCTGACTCCTAGAATCAGAAACCAGGTTTGCTTTGCGCTGATCTCATTGGAAACTATTACAGCACTTCAGTCTAGATCCTGGTTCTTCCCTTTGCAGCAGATGCTGCATCAAACTGCTAAAACAAACAGTTTTGTGGTCGTCTGAACTGGGATGTGAGACAGAAAGCCTCTGACAGGCAGCCTTGCTCGTTTTCCATAACAACCTCCACATCCCTTCCTCCTGTCTGCAGCAGGAGACCTGTGTAATTACATCCAGAGCGCTCTTGATATCACTGCTGACATCCACTCGAACGGCCCCTCCTCTCTCTCCCTCTCTCTCTGCCTCCCTGCATCTCTAACAGCAGAGCTCTTCCACTGGCAGTGTGCGGTCCTGCCTTGTTATGTGAGTGGAGCATCGCAGCAGACGAAGAAGAGAAGGAAAGAGGCAGAGATGAGAGAAGAGTGTGGCAGAGTGCTAAAAAGGGAGCTGAGAGCAGGAGATGACTGAACGTTCACTCAGACTGAACTCTTTCAGGTAAGTGTGAAGCTAATTTAAATATCAGACTTTGCTCTGCCAGCGACGAAATCAGAAGTTAACATTTTAGCTGCATGAAGTGAACATTTGTAATGCAGCGAGTTCAGGGATGATGCACAAGGGAGGTTTTTCTTTTTTCTGCATCCTCTAAAATCCCCTAAGCTGAACAAAACAGAGCATCCTCTCCAGCTGAGGGATGAAAGCTCCATCAGATCCAAATCAAACATTTCAGCCACTCTGTGGGCCCCCGTTACAGTGGTGGGGAGGAAACTCCACCAGTTTTAACTTATGATGGTGGAATCTGCCTCCTTTAAGATTTAAAGACAAAAAGCCTCTCAACATTAAGCAAATGAATGCATACATAAGAGATTAAAGACTGAAATAGCTGAGTAGAGGTGATATGAATCACGAGGTGAGATGAAGTGTTTTTCTCCGGGGTGAAGACTGCTGGTTTATTCTTGAAATCAGAAATCTGCTAAAACTGTTGCTGTGAATAGCAAAAACAGCTACATTCTTCTTTATAATGTACCACACCCAGCATGAAAAAAGTGATTAAATGAGGATAGAATCAACAATTAATGAAAACTATATTTAGTAAATGTAGAAAGGAAAAAAGGGGCCTTTGTGATAATTTTATGTGTTATTTTATAGTATTTTGTAATAAATATCATTAATAACTAGATTTATTCAGTAGGAATAATAACTAAGAATAATCTTTCTTGGTGAAGTAACTTGTTAGTTACATCATTAGTTACTCTGAAGCAGATAACTCCTGATACATTTTTTAATGAATGAGAGGTCAGGTCTGCTCAAAAAGGACCAAATCTGGAGGAGATGTTCTGCAGCAGATGCAAAACCATGATAAAAAACAGAATGACGTACAAGAGTCTCAAAGCATCATGCTGCATGTGATCAGGTAGATCATTTAGATTTACACGCTGTATTGTAGTTAGATTATAAATGTGCAGCACTGTTTGTGCACATGGAAACTACAGAGACGTAAAACCTTCTAAAATTCCGATATATCAATGTGAATGCGTTTTAAGTGACTGACACGTTTTGTGTAAGTATGCATTATTCCAATTGTTTTTCTTTTGCAGACATTGAACATCATTTGCTGGAACTACATGCAGTGCTTTTGCAGAGCTGCTTACTGTGAAACCCTCGGGGCCACAGAGAGCTACAGGTGTGATCCGTATGGTGGAGCGCTTGTGTCCCATTAAAAGAGCCGATCTCAGCAGGACTTCATCTACACATTCTTCAATGTAAACGTCTCACTTTATATGCATACACAGAAATCTTCAAAGATTAATTCATAAATACGTTATGTTCATCTGTGTTCAGGAATTTTTGAGTTTTGACAAATAATTCTGAAGAGAGGCCAACTTCACACACTTGAACTGACTGTGGCTTTATGACATTATGGAATCTGTAAGAAGCACAACAGGATTATCCACAGCTGCCTTGGTGGCCATTGCCTGCAACGCATTCGTAGCCGTCCTCCTTCTGCTGCTCTGCCTGATTGTCTACAGAGCCTGCAGAGTCCCTTCTAGACCAGAGAGGCTGCCCGCGTCAGCGCCGGGCGAAGCAGAACCCCAACAGATAAATGAGCACAAGTACCTGTTGACCTCCTGACTGCAGAGCGATGAGTCAAGCGTAGCAACAGGCGATGCAGTCGGTGTGCACTTCTACAGGAGCAGAGCTGGAGGCAGGACGGGACTCTGTGGTTGTGCTTCACAAAGATCACATGGATGAGTAGTTGGAGGATGAACAGACTATTTTTAGACAAATCAAGTTCTGGAAATAACAAATGTCTTCTTAGAAAGCAAATGTGAGTGCTAAACACATTTAAGAAGATAGAGTAGATTTGACCACATCCTCTCAATAAGAAGCTAATCTGTTGGGAGTTGTTTTTTCTTTGCAACCTATCAGATGTTATTCTGGTTGCACCAATCAAGAAAAAAGATAATTCCAGTTAGTGTTTTTATTGGAGCTTCATATTGCAAGTGCTTTATTCTAAACTCCACCTTCTACTGTGATTCATGCAGCCACTATAATTCAGATGAGAACCAGATAAAACCTCTGACAGGTCGGTTGCAGCAGTATGTGTCTGTGCTGCAGATGTATTCTCATTTCTGTCACCATGGTTAAAATCCTTTGCATTAAACTCTTGGGGATGTGATTAAACTCACCCAAAGGAACGTTGTGTGAGATCACCAAAGGAAGAGAAGCTCCCTGTGGAAATGTTTGATTTTTATTCTATTTTAAAGATTCAGGCCATCAAGACAGAGATGAATGAAGAAAAAGGACTAAATGCAATGACATGAAAGCTATATTCTGGTTGTAGATGGGATATTAAAAGGCTTCTGAATCATTCCTGGACAGGATTCTGAAGCAGTGTGCATGATAGCGAAAAATTGATTGAACTGGATTTAGTCCAGAATCCATTACTCTGATTTATGACCTTTTTCACTAATAATTATTTTCCTTATTTTTTAAATATACTTGTAAATCTCATAGGATTTGAGTAAATCTTTGCAGATAATAAAGTTATTGAAGTCACTGGAATTCTAGGTTTGTCTGGATTTTGTGTATTAATAATAAACAAATCCAGCTTTTAGAAAACTTGGGGCATTTTCCAAAAATCAACAACTACAAAAGACAATTTTTAGCAGAAATCATTAAAAACCATTTAATAAAAACACATCTAGCTTTCTTGTTGTGAATTCTTTTAATTTCAAAGAAAAGTTAAAGGTACAATATGTAAGAATTCTACAATGAAATAATCACAAAACAGTCTGATGTCTCAATCATGTTGAAAGGAAGATACTGAAAAAGATCTCATTCTCAGCTGGCTGGGGGGTTGTCAGTTTTTCTCTTTTCAAAAAACAAAGGAGGGACGTAGTTACCGTTTACAATCAGTGAGCCCGTGGGGTTGCAGAGTCTGCACTGAGCTAACACTGCAGCGCCGGCATTTGTAATTCAACACCGGCAGGCAAAAAGCTCCAGAGTTGTTTGAAGAACTGAAACTAGTCAACACACATAATTATTTATCATTTAACCTGAAGTACAACATATGTGTGATTCAGGGTGTAAGGCAAAGTGGACCAGAAAATAACGTTTACAGCCCGTTTACTTACATTCATTTTTTTCTTGGTCAGGGGACCCATGAGCCGACCAGAAGGGGAGGAGACTTAGGCTCCCTATAGAGATCTTGAATGTTATTGTTTACATTTGGGTAATAGTGCACATCCACACAACACTGGACCTTCTGCAGCCACTATCCAGACCTGTAGCTCCACGATTTAAGCTAACAAAATAAAACCTAGTTCATGTACATATTACTATATTAGATCATCTTACACACCTTTTGTGCAGTTGATCAAAAAGTTACATTTCAAAGCTAACGTTGTTTAGCGCAAAGCTTCCAGATCCGTTTAAAATAGCTAACGAGCTGTGGGCTGACAGTCCTCAGAACTGGCCGCTAGTACAGGAATATGTACAATTATTTTATTAACACGCCTGGACTTTACACAGCTGAAGCAACAAAGGTGTAACTGGATCTCTTCTGCGTTGAGTGGGTTAATGCTGAAGGATCACTGTGACACAGTTCGTCTTTGGAGATGAACAGAATCTACGTTTATTCTGACAAGCTCAGTAAACAGAAACACAAAGCGAACCACAATTTGAGGCTGGGCAGATCTCAGGAGGGACAGACAGTTTCTAAATACATTAATAAATAATTATAAATTTGACATACCTGACGAGCTCAGTAAACACAAAACTAATGACATTAAAGGCTGCCCGCTCCAATTACAGAACACATCATGTGTAATTATGTAAAAAGAAACTAATTTAACCCGGTTACAAAGGCATACAAGTCATTAGATGGCTATAACTTGTTCATGTCTGGACATGTGGGGCAGATATTTAACTTTTTTATTCTGTCATGAGACTTTGGCTCCGACAAACTCTCTTCATGGCTGTTAACCATTGCCTTTTGCGTATTTAAATTTTACGTTACTATCCTTCATTCGTCTACTTGTGCAGCCTGCAGCGCTGCATGTGTTAACCATGGTGATAAATTATATTTTTTGCCATGATTTAGCTCAAATTTGACAGATAATAACAACGGTGGTCAACCGGGGATTGCTCCGTGTTCTTGCACCCCAGACAGAAGCTGGGGGTGGGATCTTGAGCGTGTGATGTCACGTGTCAAGGGGTCTTTAACAGCAGTATGGCAAACAACTGCACTCCCTATAATGACGGAGGCATACTACCATAAAACACCCAAGAGTGCTAACACCAGATATGATAATGTACTTTTCTATTTATCAACTTACTGTACATGACTCGTCTTTGATTGTCATCTAGAATCTTCTGGCGCTGATCCGTAACTGGCAACAGCCATGAAACTCACTGAACCGCAGTGAAGCCTGGGACACACAGGAGACGGACGCGCTGCGCCACGGAAGCGCCGCAGTTAAATGGTCACACAGGAAGCGCCGCGCCGCTGAACCAAAGACTGTAGCGCTGAACGCTTCTTGGAAAGTCACGTGATAGTCACAGCATCTTGAGAACAGGAACAGCCGCTCCGCGGCGCGCCGCGGCGCTTGAGATAGAACTGGCGCCTATCTTCAGCGCCTCTGCGCGGACCGGCGCTTCTGGGACGCGACGCTGCGTTCCCCGTGTAGCCACTCTCATGGCTTCTAATGGCTTCTATTTAAAATGACGGCGCGGGCGTGACGCGGCGCGGGCGTGACGCGGCGCGGGCGTGACGCGGCGCGGGCGTGACGCGGGCGGGCGTGACGCGGCGCGGGCGTGACGCGGCGCGTCTGTCTCCTGTGTGTCCCAGGCTTTAGAGTCACTTTTTGTTTTGAAAAATGGACTGCAGTACCCCAATTTGATCACAAGATGTCAGTCTTACTTCATTCTTACATATTGCACCTTTAGGTTTTAAATAAGTGTGAAGAAACAGTCACACCATGTGACTGGCGGCATTGAGCCGTGATCTATTCGATGTCACTCAGCCAGCTAAGGATGTGCTCCATCTTGGTCACTTCTGCTTCTGGATCCAAAGACAGTTCCTGACCTCGCTGCACCTTCACAGAAACAAACACAAAAATCACTTGGCATAAGTCTTATGTTTAAATAATAATTTTTTAAAAAGGCCAATGCAACACAGACAGACAGGAAATTAAATGAATAAAGAATCATAAACAGAGTATTTTTATTTCTCTTTTGAATAACTTTTTTTTAAACAGTGAAATGTGTTACAATAAATGGGATCACTGCCTCGAGGGCATCTTTGCAAATAAACAAATTATGCTGTTTGCTCATAAAAACTTTGTATGTTTAGAAAACCTTTAAAGAGCTAGGGTTTGTATCGCTGCATTTATTCTTTCTAACGCTTATCAGGTCTGCTGTTTTAACACTCCTTGACACAGCTAAAGGCTTTTCTCCTGCTGAGCTGGACTTTGATTCAAGAGGCAAAATGAAGGCAAAAACCTCATAATATGGTTATTATTATTGTAGTCATAATCAGAAAAAGACTGGAAATTAACTGAACCCTCAGGACTGTGTATGTGTGTGTTTTGATTGTTTTGATTGGCTGTGCTGATACTCTTTCTGCAAACGACGTTCCTAACAGACAAATAAAGTGAATTTTGATTTGATTTGATTGACTCTGACTTTGAAAAATACCAAATAATTTTTTGTGTGTTGAATGAGAAGAAAAAAAAAAAAGACTCAAACAGAAACGTACGCAACAATGAACAATATGAGCAAATCCTCCATATCACATATGTCAAAGGTGTGGAACACTCATCTAATCGATATGTTTGCAGTGGTCTCTGGTAGGAATGAATGCCTTGCAAGCCGTACTCAGGGCAAAAAAAGCCCATAATTTCTTGGATCAGCACCGACAAGTCTGCTGCCACAGCAGGATTTGGAGTCTTATTTCCCGATATTTGGAAATTTTGCCTCGGATTGGATTACAAGGCAGGGTGGCTGGGCACTCCCTTAGAGATAGGGTGAGAAGCTCGGTCATCCGGGAGGGGCTCAGAGTAGACCCGCTGCTCCTCCACATCGAGAGGAGCCAGTTGAGGTGGCTCGGGCATCTGATTAGGATGCCTCCTGGACGCCTCCCTGGTGAGGTTTTCCGGGCACGTCCAACCGGGAGGAGACCCAAAGGAAGACCCAGGACACGCTGGAGAGATTATGTCTCTCGGCTGGCCTGGGAACGCCTTGGGATTCCCCCGGAGGAGCTGGCCCAAGTGGCTGGGGAGAGGGAGGTCTGGGCTTCCCTCCTTAGGCTGCTGCCCCCGCGACCCGACTCCGGATAAGCGGAAGACAATGGATGGATGGATGGATGGATTACAAGGCGACTCTACTGACTTGCAAAATGGATGTTTTATCTCCACAAATAACACGAGCCTGGAGGAGTTGTTCAGTGTGGTGGTGTTGCTAATGCTAACGGTTAGCTTCTATTAGTCAGGATGTTCTCTGCTGTTTCCTGAATGTTAAACCAAAAACAGCCTTCCCTGTCGTGAGTCAAGATGGGTAGAGTTGTCAGGCTTTTCAAATTCTGGATCTTCATTATCTATCTTCTCTAAAAAGCTAATGCAGGAGTTAGGTGTAGGAGACTTTTTTCATGTTCAGCCTGCATGAAAAACTCACAGTGACTGATTATAATCAGAAATAATCATTAAAACATTGTTTTTCAGTGAACCACACCTTTAAGGCCAAGACGATTCTGAGTACACGGAAGAAGTGCTATGATCGTTTTAGAGAAAAATTTCTGCTTTTTGACAGATCCTTTGAATTTCAACATAATCAATTAAAATAAACAGTTACACACTTGAATGGCTTTAGTCTAAACTAGTCTGGGTTTTATGACCTCGGTGGCTCTCGTTGCTCAAATGTTAATATTAAAACAAAAACATTATGATACTGAAATAACAAAAAAAAAAAAACTGAGTTTGAATTATTTTAGATGACAGAAATTTGCCCTTGATCAGGTTCTGCTATGAGTATTGCTTGAGTCCCACATGAGAATTTCTCTTGAAGGCTGTCTGACTGCTCAAAATACTTTTAGCGTTATTCAACTGATTTTTCCAGTGTCTGGCCTACCTTGGGCATCTTGCGGAGGTTAGGAGAGAGTTTGAAGCTGCTGACGAGCCCTTGGTCATCACCCACAATGATAACAGGGTGGACAGGATTAAACTCGACGTGGGTCAGCTTGGTCTTCTTTTTGGCCACGACCAACTGCTGGCAGATAGCCTCATATTTGTTGACACTTAAATCAAAGATGTGAACCTGAAAGAGAAGTCAATATGTCAGTTGTTTTGTTTTTTCACTGTTTTGACTCACTAATGGAGGCATGTCCACAGGATGCCCCAGAGGCCATTTGTGGCCCACGGTGGAATTTATTCAGGTTGTTGATGTAGATTGACACTTTGGAACATTTTACGTTAATTTTTACTGATATGAGGCCTATTTTTGCGCAGCACAAATAAAAAAAACTCACCATATGATAATTTTTTAAATAAAGCATTTTTAGATATTGTGGCCTGACAGGAATTTTAGCGATTTAAGCAATTTTGGACACTCCTGCCCTAAAGAAGTTGACATTTCATTACTACATTTCTGCATTAGTGTCCATGCACACAAACACCACTGTTATAAGCTGATACTAAGTTTCTGAGCACCACACAAAGCATCCTCCTTTGAACCTAATCATCAAACTCCTTCATGTGACAGGCCACAAATAGAATTCTGCCTCCAACAGCCCTTCTCCTAATTTAAGAAATTACCAAATGCTTTCTGACAAACTCTTTTTGATTACATTTATTAGAGTTGAATCATAAATTCCTTCTTATTTCTAAAACAAGCAGTAGTTATACGCACGTGTGGATTACTGTATTGCTCAGTATGTGATCTTTTTTAAAAGAAATTTAAACAGAAGTTGATAAATGACAGCATCATCCTAAAAGGTAACAAAATAATGCAGAGGCGTGTTCCCTATGTGTCTAGATAACAACAAAACGAAAACACAAGGATCTGAAAGGGATAACAGCTAATGCACTGCAGGTGATGTAACTACAAGAGGGAGAGGAGAAGGCAAAACCAGTCGATGCAAACCAGTGATCAGATGAAAAAACTAAACTTGAGGTTTCTTATTCATTGTCTTCATTATCCTGATCATTAGAAGACTACTTAAAAAAACAGGGTTGTTTATCTCACACCACACACGCACACATACACACAAGGTCCAAAGTGCAACTTCAGAGTCACCAATTAACTGAACACGCCTGTTCTTGGAGTGTGCAGGGAAACTACTGTAGAGCAGGACCCCCCCCCTAAATCAAACTAATGCTGCACAAAATGTCTCCAGTACAGAATCAAACCCAAGACCTTGCTTCACGGAGCTTTTGCTTTAGGGCTGATTAAAAACTGCTGATGACGATTACAACAGAACACACCCAGACTCCTCAAACTGAATTCTTGTGGACTTTGAACGCTGACTCCACACAGATATGCACACTGCAGCGAAAGTACAGACAGAGCGTGCTTCAGTGTCTCAGCAGCAGTTACCAGCTCCACCATGATCAGGATGAATTTACTCCTACTGTGTGTCCTGCTGTGGGCCACCAGCTGCTCAGCTGACAAAGGTAACATTTGTTCTCTATTTTTCTGATTCCTAAATACCTACATACTAAATTTAATTGTTTATTTTTCTTCACGGAAGAACGGTTATACTGGGAGCTCTTCTTAGTAAGCAGTTTTAGTTTCTAAAACTTGACAGAAAAATATGTTTTTACGTTATATACATCCATAAAGATACACATGTAGTCACAATTTCAATTTTTCCCAAAAGAATTTTGATATTACTTGTAAAAAATTCTTTAGCAGTGGCTGTAGCTGCCACCATAACTAACTGTTACCACCGTCACTATTGCAGGTGCAGCGACTGTTCAGCCCTGGTTAGTGGGGCTCTCTGCTGTTGTTGGTTTCTTATTCATTGTCTTCATTATCCTGATCATTAGAAGACTACTTAAGAAAAACAGGTGTGTTTAACACACACACACACACACACACACACACACACACACACACACACACACACACACACTAGAAGATCAATTTCTAAATTCCTACAACTTTGCAGAACCTTTAAAATAAATGTTCTGAAGAAACCATGTTACCAATGAATGCATGTTTGTGTGTGTGTGTGTTTGTTTCTGGCTGTTTGTTGACTTCTTCACATTTGTTGATAACCTTGAACTATTGTAAACAGCTAGACTCAAAGCAGCTGAAGCTTCCATCTGAGAGTAACTTTGTGCATTATTACACACTATAATGTAGGATAATACTACCTCTGGAGAACTGATGTAAAAAGTCCCTTTGGCTTTGGAGTCATGCCCTGATTCCACTGTATTTGTAGAGCTGACCAACTGATTTCTAATCTCAACTAAACACATTGTATGTAACTCAGATACTTTTAAGGTGTACTTTGTTCAAAGACCAGACAGCATTCTGTCCATGATAAATGATCTAAAATGAGATTCTCAGACTTTTAAAATCCAAATAAGCACACTGAGCTAACATGCTCAAAAACAAATCAATAAATAAAACTAACATTTCACAGACTAACCTAGAAAAACAAATGTTATTGTACTTTTTCAATTAGTGGCTAAATTGACCCTGTTTTATGTCTTTTTAAAGTATTATAGCCTTTGACTGTAGCTTTAACTATAGAACACTTTCAGATCAAACTGCTTGAGTAAACACAACAACCTGATTTTTGCTGTTTTGAGTTGCAGGGAGGATGAAGAAGGCTGGGGTTATGACAAAACCATAATGATGGATAAAGACGACACACAAGAAACCGTTATGTAAAGACTCTGCTACTAAAACATCAGATTACCTGTAACACACTCCTCAGTGCTGATTTTGATTAAAAATATGGCTGCACTGATTCAACTTTAAAAAAGCTGGTATCTTTTATAAATTATGAAGTTAAATTCATCTATCTGTGGTTTTCATTTTTGTACATTCTCATTCCTCTTGTTTCTAAATCTAAACAGCTTTTATTTTTAAATTAAAGACAAAAATGACAAACAAATGTGTGTTTAATGAAATTTCAAGGTTCACACTGTGAACCACACGTGGACCTGTGTGTTTATGTCACACCCTGCATTTGTTCAGCATTTCTTTAACCTAAAGATGAAGAAAACATTTTAATGTAAAAGAAAAAAAGTCCAATTTGAGTTTTTAAATGATTACAAGAATGTTTACAAGAAATGAAAATGGAGTTGTAGCAGTTTTAGTCAAATCTTGAAAATAACATAAAGCTCCATCTCACACAAAAACGCTAGATCTCGCGTGATCTGCTCTCTGTCAAAGTAAAAGCTTGTTTTTGCAAACGTTAACTGTGGTGACCATCTTGAATAGCCTAGTGAACTAGACCAAATTCTTGCTTTGCAAAGTTATATATTCACATATATAGGATGGCTCCAAAACATAACCAGTTAAGATCTGCTTTTTGAACATTTCTCATAAATCTGTCTGGTTCATGGCAGATTTAGGGTTGACTCCAGCGGTTAATATGCACGTTTTGATATAAGAGCTAAAATATAATTACAGGCGGCTCAACAATGGTCCGTTTGATCACTAGTGTTGGATGACTGAAGTGGCGATCCCCGTGTAAAGGGATCACACAAGAAGGATCAAACATGAATTTGGAGACTGCTAACTTGTGAACAGAAGCAGACTCCTCATGATGTCATCCAGACACTTTATTCCCTAAACAACCAGCTCAGATGAACAGATGAGTACAGAGAGAGTCATTCTCACACCCTGGCCTGCCAACACGCATTAAACTTTACATGCTTTAGATCTAAAAAGCAAATTGTTGGTATTATGTGTTCAAAGTCTTATACTGAAAAAACGGTTTAGAGTTGGGAAATCAGATGTTGCCCCACTTATGTATCAACATAAATGATGCATGTTAAGGTGTTTGATTGGGAAATAATAGTAAACTTTGGTGCATATGGTGTCTGTGATGACAGATTTCTGACATTAGAGGACATGTCACACACACACACACACACACACACACACACACACACACACACACACGAACTAACACACAAGGTGTCTCTCAAATGAGTCAGTGCACATTTCCACTCTGTCATTCACACTTAACTCCACTGGCCACATTGGAGAAGAAACGTGTCAGACATGACACTCTGGACTTTTATAGTGTGGCGTAGACTGTGAAGACCAACAGATGGGGACAGCTTGAAGCCATACTAAGAAAATATGTGCAGATAAGCAGCAAAGCATCTGATTAAATTACTTTTGACTGGGATTAATAACTCCAGGAAAGCCCTTTCTTAGATGAAACGAGTTAAAAAATAACTTGAGACTACTTAGCAATAATCTGCGGCTTATCCAGGAAACAAACTGAGTTGGGGATTATATAGAGATAATAATAACATGGGTGGCAGGTGGTAAATGGAGCAGCCGTTTGTTATTTTGTGCACTGAGTCAAATAAACGTCACGCTCATCTTATCTCAGATGCACAATAGATATATGTGATCACATAAAAACACGCCCTTCAGCTACAGACCTTGATAGTCTGAAACAGTTTATAGGGTGAGTCTGGGTCTCTTCATAAAAAATATGTTTATTTAACTTCCTGATAAAATCAATTAGCTATTTGTGCCTTTCCAGTCCTGGCTAATGGAATAACTTAATAAAATACAATATGAAGAAGAAGAAATGAAAGATTAAAAAATATATATCGTAATAAGAGAAGGTAGTGAGGAAGAATCAACCAAAGGTCACTCAAAAGCCAGCCTGAACAGGTGAGTCTTCAGCTGCTTTTTAAAGGAGACCACTGAGTCCACTGATCTCAGGCTCAGGGGGAGAGAGTTCCAGAGTCTGGGGGCCACAGCAGCAAATGATCTGTCACCTTTGGTCTTTAGCCTGGTGCGCTGCACAACCAGTAGGCTTTGATCACTGGACCTCAGGGACCTGCTGGGGGTGTAGGGACTGAGAAGATCACCAATGTATGATGGTGCTTGTTCATGTAAGGCCCTAAAAACCAGAACCAGGATGTGAAATGAACTCTGAAGTTAACCTGCAGTCAGTGAAGCTGGAAGAGGAGCGGGGTGACGTGGGTGTGCTTTGACGCCTAGCACAGGCATTCTGAACCACCTGTAAACGGTTCAGGGAGGTTTTGCTCACACAAGTAAAAAGTGAGTTGCAGTAGTCTAAGTGTGAGGAGATGAAGGTGTGGAGAACAATCTCAAGTTCAGAACTCAGAGAGAGTCTTACTATTCCATCTATTGTCACTGCAGCGAACACAGTGGAGGAATATGGAGCCCAGGCAACATCTCCAATGGCTGACATCAGGTCAAAGGTGAACACTGGAACCCTGCAGACACGGGCACAAAATCAAAAACGATATATGAAATTATAGCATTAATTAGGAATGTAACAATACATCAATCTACATTAATATATTGATTATACGGTCATCAGTCCAAAATGCAAAAATCAGTAGAATAACTATTTATCAAATGCCCTTTTACTTTGAAACTTGCTTTATTTAGAAGTTCCGCTGCCATTCTGGCTCCCACCTGTTCCTGTGCATCACCAAACGTGTTAAATGAAGATGTGAGCGGTCAGAAAACGTTCAGTGATGAATTTGTCTCTTCCTTGGTTGATTGGGTCCAATCGCTTGTGGTATTGTTGGTGGATTCTTAATCAGACTAAATCAAAATGATATTGATTGGAGATATCGGCCAACATTGAATCACAATCATCTGTATTGGTTTTATTGTGATCAAACAAATGATTTACATCCTTAATATTATTACATTGAATTCAACTCATCTGGGGTATTTTATATAATTTAAAAATACTAAATGTCATTATCTAAAGGCTAAGCGATACTCCAAAGAGAAACATAAAATGTGATCCAGGACAGTAAACTTGTGATGGCTTCTGCTGAAAGCTAAGTTTTTCTATCCTAACATCGTTACAAATCACTACTGAAAACTGTGTCTCCCGTGATGGGCAAGTGATTACAATCATTATTCAGTCAAGCTGCTTGTGCTGACAACATGTGGGAGGATCTGTGGATTAATCAAATGAGCCGAGAAAATTATGCTGGACCCAAGATGAGGATAAGAAAGTAATGAAGACTAATACGCTGCAATCTCGTGGAAGGATTACAGAAATGATCACTACACCTCACCTTCTTTGCTCAGTGAACCTGAATGTTTGCACACAAAGCAGAGTCGCCAAGATTACTTATACAGCAGGAGTTGCACATTTGCAACAAACAGTAACCTTTGCTTGTACTTATTAATATAATATAGGGGTTGCATTTGAGGTCTAAAAATAAAAATATTCCAAAATAAAAGGGATATAATACATGATTAGCAGTAACATCATGACCAACCCTCTCAACACAAACTCCTTAAGACTTCTAAAGGTCTGCTGTCATATCTGTTATCAGGCAGTTAGCAGAAGATCATCTAAATTCTCTAAGTTGCAGGGATGTGGCCTCCAAAGACTAAAATCATTTGTTCAGCACAAACTGCAAAAGCAGACTAAAATCCAGAGAATGTGGAGGCCAAGTCAACATTTCAAACCTATTGTTGTGCTCCTCAAACCATTTATGAGTCATCAACAATGACTCAGGAACAACGTGAATAAAACAAAAATCACTCACAGAAAGAGCAAATAATCTGCCACTGTAATTAGAAGACTGATGCTTTTTATTCAGCATGTCAGCGGTCACAATGTTATGTGAGACTGTTGTGATGCATATAAATATAAACAGTTAATAATTGTATGGGAAAAAACTGCATCTAACATTATAAATAGGGATGCAACGATCCACTTTTTTCACATTGGATACCGATACCGATATCAGAAGTTTAGTATCGGTCGATATCGATCCAATACCGATATGGAAAAACAGAATTAAACTGTATTACATAATTAACTATTTGTTACTATATGAAAAAGACTGGGATCATCCTTTTGTACAGGGGCTCAAACGTTCCAAATTGACGATCCTTTTGCTCGCTCCATTTTGAAATCAACGTGAGTTTCTGCACAGCTGGGACTGTAGCGCATGACGTCGTCACTCACAGCACATAGAAATATACTGAATAGATCAATTCTTATGGATCGGTCCCATAGTCTCCGATACCCGATCTAGAATTTTCTTCTATATCTGTACCGATACAGATATTAAAAACAGATCGGTGCATCCCTAATTATAAATGAGCAAAACAAACTAGTGTTGCAATTACTTGATGGTATCGTCCCAGATCTTAACGGTCCAGTCGGAACTGCAAGAGATGAAAACCCTTGGATGGAAGTGGTTCCACTTCACAGTGTAGACTGCTGAGTTATGGGCATTGTAGGTCTTCAAGAATTTACTTGAGTAATGCTTGGAGCACTGCAGAATAAAAGCAAAGGTTTGATTTAGACAGAGGTTCAAACAAACAGAAGTCAGCTGAGTTAAACAGCTTATTTAATGTCTGTTTATTAAACCTGATGCATGCAAAAAGTACAGGACAAGAAAAAACATTTCAACTACCTCAACGACAAAAACAAACATGCTCTGGTGAAAACCTTTTGTTTCCTTTAATCATAGTTTTAGGAAATAGCTTTCACTACATTCAACGCATATCAGCAGCATCTTCTGATAAATGCTGTTCCATGTGTTTGACATGGACATTTTATATAAAACAGCAGTTTGTAAGCTGCAGCTTATACGACCCTGATTACATCATTTTTACTTGAAAACAATGCTTTCCCTGCCACAGAAAACATTACACAACAGAGAACTTCATGTTATAATAGACAAACATGCTTCTAAAACTCATTTTGGCCTAAATGTGTGCAAAAATGATGGTTTGTCTGAGCACACCTGGCAGAAAAATGGTGAACCCGAAAGAAGTGATGTACCAAATATTTGTAATACATAGCTTTCTTTGGCACTGATACAATAATCATGACAAGATCACAGCAGAGTTACTGCAGGAATAAATAAAGTAGACAATCCAAGGAGAAACAAGCTTCACCAGCGGTGGGGACAGCTGTTGAATTTCCAAACATTGTCAGATTGATTGTTGACCTGCAGCAGATTATGAATCTGTCCTTTCTGTGCCACCAAACCTTAGGGTGACAGATGGAGCAGCTTACATTGCATGTTGTTTCTGTCTGTTAGAACGTTATGAAGGAGAGTCTTTTACTTTTACAGGTGTAAATGAAAAGTGTGAGTTGTTTTCATAGTGAAAGAACACGATGTGTTAGGTATACTTAACGTATAATGATTCAGGTTTGAAATGCTTTTGCATGAGACCAGGCTCCATTCAAAGGTGTGATTGATTCTAAACTTTCTATAGACAAACTTGTTAGAAGGGGATACCATATGATATACCACATCATCATCATCATCAGCTTTATTTGTATAGCACTTTTAACAATCCAAGGGATACCCAAAGTGCTGAACACTACAAATTAAAAACATTCGCAAAAAAAGAAAAGAGATTGTATAAAAAAGAACACTACTGTTGACAATAAGAACACATAAACATTCAGAACGTTTTTCCTTAGTTAACACATTCTGATTTATCCCTGCATCACAATGACTATCACCATGACTTCCTTTCTCCCTGGAGCTCTGTCTGCCAAAGTGAATCATATCAACATACTTGATGCAATTTCAGAGGTGCCATCCAGCTCAGTGTGTATGTAACACTTACATACCTTGTGTATTTTTCCTTGTTCTGTACCAACTAGGAACAGATGGTCAGTCTGTTTATGGAAGTCGAGTGATGTCCCACCAGCTGTGGATGAGAAATATTGCTAATAAACATTAGTTAAATTAAGAAAATAAACTAGAATCTGCCAAAGTACAGAGCTTTGAATGAGGAGATTTTTGAGCCTTACAAATGTTGACTAGTTCGTCATCTGGTACGTTAGAAAGGCCGCCGTTTACTGACAGTCTGATTGTCTCTGTAGAGATCAGCTCATGCTGCAATTGAACAAACATACAACACACAGATTTTTGCAAATGAGTTCTTCAAATGTAAAAGCATATGCCTTGGCTAACCTTGATCAGTGTCCAGGATACAACTCGAGAATCAGCAGACACAGAAAAGAAGTTGTGGTTGTTGTCTATGTCATCATTCTGCCAGCGCACCTGAAATAAAAACAATCAACCAACTGTGCCACACCATTCCCAACTCACACTAGCTTGTTTAAAGAGGTCCTTCACTCATATTTTTAATACCCTTGAATTGGTCTCTAGTAGGAATGAATGCCTTTTAAGAACTGGGGGAAAAAAGCTCCGGTGCACCTGTTTCAGCATGGGGAATTCAGCTTCAGATGACAGGATTTGGAGTCTTATTTCCTGATATTTGGACATCTCGCCTCTGATCGGCTAACATCAACGTGACTCTACCACTCACTGTTTGCTCTGCAACGTTGATGTTTTATCTCCACAAATAACACAAGCCTGAAGGAGTTCTGCCGTGTTGTGGACTTGCTAATGCTAGCAGTTAGCTTCTAGTAGTCGAGATGCTCTCTGCTGTTTCCTGGATGCGAACCCAACAACAGCCTTCCTCATCGTGAGTCAAGCTGGGTGAGTCCATGAATGATAAGTGACAGTGTGACATAGATCTGTCAGGCTTTTCAAATCCTAGCGTTTCATCGTCTATTTTTTATCAGAAGCTAATGCAGGAGATAGGTGTGGAAGACTATTTTCATGTTCAGCCTGCATGAAAAACTCAGACCGATCAGGTTCAAAAATAATAAGTAAAAAATAGTTCCTCAGTGAAGGACCTCTTTAATAAATCTTGTGAAATGGAATGACTTCATATAAACTCATAAGTAGATAGAAATGAAAAGTGAAGCTGACATTTAACTGAGCAACACAAACTCAGCAGCCATCTTGCCTCCTGCTGTTACCTGCCAGACAGGATTTGTGAGCAGGCTAGTCTTTGGCGTTCCCTTGCAAACAGGTTTCAGGCTCTTCTTCTTCAGATTGTAAACAGCCACACAACCATCATAGAAGCCTACAGCTATCAAATAGAAATGTTGAGGGTGGGTGTCGAGGCACTGGACGCCTGACGTTGTGGGGAAGACGTACTCCGGGAAAGAAGAGTTCTTCAGTGAGTAGAAGACAATCATCCCTCCTCCTTGTTTACAAAAGTCATCTAGCAGGGGCAGAAAGACGAGATAGACATGAGAATACAAAGATTAAGCGTCAGTTAATCAGAAAATGAATTACATTAGTGCCTGATAATTCTATTTAATAATTTGGTATTTTTAGTACTTACACGAGCCCATTCCGACAGCAAACAGGTCCTGATACTTGCTATTCCTGTCAAGAACAGACTGCTAACACACTCATTCTATTATTTTCATGACAGAATATGTATAAATACATCCACAGTGACACAAAGCCACCATTCAGAGGATCATTTTGCAGAGATGATAAATGAAATTACCAGCAGAGGGCAGTGACAGACAACCCTCTGGCTTCTTCATACTGAAATGTCCACAGAGGCAGAAGGGTGCCCTCCTGGCCCCGGAAATTATCAGAGGGATCCTCAAAGTATTTAAAATCTGAAAAAGCACAAGAGCAATGAAATTAGAAGAGAAGAAAATATAAACTTTTTACAGTTTTAATCAAAAAGAACTAAAATCCTTTCAGTTAGCTGCTAATTAAAAAAACAACCTTGTGCTATTTCATCAAATGTGTTTTGGTGCACCATTCGCTCTAGTATCTTGGTTCCCTTGGCCACTTCAGTGACGTCATTACTCTGTAACAGAAGCAAAAATATAGAGGAAGCCTTGTCAAAAACATGCAACACTGCAACTGTTTTAGATTACATTTGATGAACATTTGAAGCAAACATCGTGAAATAGAAAACGGTTAAAGACAATGTACCTGGGCTTCTGTCACCACTATTTCCTTCTTGCTTTTGTCATTTTCCTTCTTCGATAGCGTTGCTTTCTGCTTCTCTTGCTTCTGCAGCTCCTCGTAGTATGCATCATAGATCTGCCACTGTCAAGAGATTACAGCAATTGAAGTCAATCCATGTAGCGACAAACCTTCACGGCTGTTTAAAATCAGGAAAGACACCAGGACACAAAATATCACAACATAAGTCAGAGAGTCTAGTACCTGGTTAGCAGTGGCAGAGAAAACGCTGCGAGGAGGAGGTGCAGTCTGACAGTTTATATTCTGCAGAGGGAAAATATAAAGCAAATGTTTCACAATTTATTTTAGGAAAATGCTTTCATGTAAAAAAAAAAAAAATTCAACCAATGTGGAGTTAAAAACATTGGACTCATTCCTACCCTCGGAGGATTATTAAGCGTCTGAGTGGCTCTATCGGTGAAGTGGAAAAAATTTCCAAGTTTTACATCTTTCTTGTCAGTTTTGGAGGCGACGCTGTCTGGTCTGTCCTCTTCTCCAGCTTCTTCTGCCTCCCCTCCATCCTCTACAGGAGTAGTCTGCCACAAATCATAAAGTAAGGATGCAAGAAAAGTACTCTTGATCTATGATAAGGTTTTCAAGGCTTGTTGGTATTTTGTTTAAACACAACAAAACTTTAGATATAGGCCTAGTAAAACATAAAAAAGATAGACCACAAAAGTTGCTACACACAAAACAAAATGTTTTTTTTTTCTAATTTACCGGGGTTTTCATGCGATTCTCGTCAGATTCTGCCGCTGTGTCTGCCTCTTCATTTTCTGCACTCAAATAATATATTGTAATAAATCAAAAAGCACGTCTTTAAATATGCAATTTTTTTATTTTGTGTTTCAACTTGAGGGTGACACCTAGTGGCTCCAAGCATGCACTACACCACAGAAGAAAATTCATTACAAGTCACAAAAACACAGTTTGAAAATATTATAGGGATATATTTTTTGCTCAAGTTTATCCTTTTGTCGGAGCAAAACGGTGTACATCATGAACAGATTAAAACTGCAGCATGGCTCAGCAGCTACAGTACCTTTAATAAGACCCTGCTTCAACATCAGCCTTCGACCCTCTTCAGAGTCTTTATGAACGATGTTGCTCTCCATCTCAAAAAGAATAGCTGTCTGATCCACGCTGACTCTTTGATAGACTCCGTCCTGGGAGATGAATTTAATATATTAGAAATATACATATATAAATCTGACACACCTGGTTGTAACTTTCTTACCTTAAAGTTGAATCGGACTATATTTTGTGGTGCGTGGGGGTTGTGTGTGTTCAAGACCCTTGTTATATTCTCTTTCAGCTCCTAGTCATATTAATACAGAGATGTTAAACGTAAGGGCAGAAAATGAAACAACTGACAGGGTGACTCAAAATTTGAGAATGGGTTGAATTGAAACACAGTCAAATCAGAGCAACTCAGGACAAGATGTGTGTGTTTGTCATAATAACAGAGACAACTAAAGAAGCCAAACATCCATAAAGTCTTGGGTTCAGCGAGTCTGTGGATTCATGATAATGACTCCAGGCGTAAAGCACATATCTCAAAAGGAGATATGCTGGTGGTGGTTGGAAACTCTATAGGCTATTCTCATAAATGCAAATACAATTTTACATGGGATTTTTCAGTGCTTGCATCTTGGCCCGAGGGTGTCAGTACACAAGTTCTTTCTGTTCTGTTTTGTTAAAAAGAAAAGGAAAAATTGCTTAAAAGGCTATGTAATGTATTAGAGCATGTTTAAACGCATAGCTAATGGTTTAATGCAATATTCAGTATGTGTTCTATACTTGTGCAACACCGGATTCACATTGTTTATCTGTGTCTCTTACAGTATGCTGCATAGTGCTGGTACCAAGTTTGTTTTCATCTTTTATTTGTGTTTTTTTTAGTGATCTAATATTACAATACTAGATTACTGCCTATGTGTATATACATGTACCCTTGTTTTTATTTCTCTTCTAATCATCCTTTTGAGTGATGGTGCTGCTGTGACAAGTTAATTTCCCCACTGTGGGATCAATAAAGTCTATTCTATTCTATTCTAAATGTTGTACTCTGTTGAAAACCAGTCATTAGACAATCCCATCTAGTGGTGACATTTAGTACTACAAGCGACCTCGTTGAGATGAATATTTACTTGTTTTTCTATTTGATTTATGTTTTAAACTTTGAGTTCAGTGATTTTATTTAATTATAATGAAAACTATCTAACTGAATGTGTCAGTTACTTATTTGTATCCCAGTTATTAGCCATTTTGCTTTATTTCACTGTGATTAACACCAGATCAGTATTTATATTATATATTGTAATGCATTATATCTGTTATTTGTTATATGCTGTTTGTTTTAGGAAACTCAATTTTCTATTTTTATTTGTTATTCTAAATGCCGAAGTTTATAATACTGCCTTTGTGTATTTACCTGTATTATTTTTTCCTATTCTCTAAGTCAGGGGTAGGCAATCCTGGTCCTGTAGTGCTGCTCTCTAGCATGTTTTAGGTCCACACACCTAATTGAATGGTTGATTCACCTGTTCACCAAGTTAACAAGCTCTGCAGAAGCCTGTTAATCACCTACTGATTTAAGTCAGGTGTGTTGGAACAGGGAAAAACTAAAGCATGCTGGATAGCGGCACTCCAGGACCAGGATTGCCTATCCCTGCTCTAAGTGTATGCATGCCTTAATGCAGGGGTGTCGAACTCCAGTCCTCGAGGGCCGCTATCCCACATATTTTAGTGTTTTCCCTGTTTCAACACACCTGATTTCAATCAGCAGGTGATTAACAGGCTTCAGGAGAGCTTGATGAGCTGCTGCATAGGTGAATCAACTGTGTTGGAACAGGGAGACAACAAAGAGGTGCAGGATGCCGGCCCTTGAGGACTGGAGTTTGACACCTGTGCCTTAACGAGTGAATTTCCCCACTGTGGGATTAATAAAGTCTAATCTTTTTTATTCTATTTTTGTAGTTTAATTTTTTGTTTCGTCATTAAACCTGTGGACAACAGAAGCTCTGTCTTCAGAGTCTTGTGGAAAGAGAGTTTAACTGATTATGCACATGGCATGTGTCCAGGACAGCAAACTTTCTCTTACAGCTTCTGTGAGCTTCAGTTGATCTGAAGGCTTATTTTTTTTCCCTCGATCCAACCCATCACCCTTGTCCACGGCCTTTTTCTCTTCCTGAAGTGTCAAACAGATAAGAAGCACTCAATTGTTTAGCTGCTTTAAATAGAAAACCATAAATATTCGATTGTCTTGTATTTTCCACATTTAACTGAACACACCTTTTTCTTAGCTGGAGCTTTATTAGTTGATTCTGCACCAGGTAACTTTTGAGCATTAGAGCCCTGAGTGAAAACAAATGGCAATCAGTCAATGAAAAACAAATAAATAAAGTTTCAGGATACCTTTGAGCTAACAGCTAACAAGAAACTTACTTTTCTGGGCTGCGCTGCGACATTTTTGTTCCTCTCGGACATGACGGAAATAGACCGGTTGCAGTTAAGTTCGTTTTTTCGAAAGTTAAAAACTTCTTTTATAATATGAACTGTAAAGCAAACACTACACCGTTTTCTTCTTCTTCTTCTTCTGCTGCTGCTGTGTACAGGTCGTAAATTTCGATGTTACTGGTTGCCAAGACAACCACTCATCCCATCAATGGGCAAAAGTGCAGATCTTATGCGCATGCGCCAACTAAGCCTGGTCTACACAGCGCCTGAATGCATCAGTGAATTTTAGCACCCTCGTTTTTTCCCTTTTTTGTTTTTGACAACGGGCACATTTCTTTCGCGTTTGTAGTTTTTTTTTTGCTGTCTCTAAATTAAAATGTATTAATCGGAAATAAGAGCAAAATGTGTGTTTGTCTGCAACTTAAAAAACATCTTTCTTTACGCTGCTTAACACAAACATTTAAATGTTAAAAACTGAGCAATTTTAACAGAGTAAATCGCGTTAATCCTTAAAAATCAGCTGGGAACTTGGATTTTAGTAGATATTTAATTTCAACGCACTTCCGTGTGATCTCGCCTGTGATTGGACAGAACTGTCATGAATATTTCACACACCCGGAAGTAGGGCGGTGCTGCTGTTTAGCTGTCGAGTCACCTCTGTCAAGCGGGATGGTGGAGGAAAATGAGCTACTATCATGTTGAGTAACGAAGGATTTCCCACAGCCAGGCATCTTTAACCGGCACAATTAGACGAAACTCGTCGTTAATCTCGAGTGACTGAAACGCATCTGAACTGCGGAGTGAAAAATGATGGAAGAAATCGACAGGTTCCAAGTGCCTCCTGTGAACGGGGAGACGCAGCCTTTGGTAAGTGTAAATGCAACAAAACACGTCTTATTTTGCCAGTAGTACTGTTTCTGTTTCATTTTTGTGTTTATTCGTCACGGCGGTGTCGCATGATAAGCCGCTCGTGAGCTAACGGTTGTTATTTGTGGCTTTGGGACAGGCTGCATCATCTGGGATGGGTGTAGCGACCAACTAAAGATGAAATCATGGCGACAATGATGATGATGATAATAATAATAATAAAAATAATAATAATCTGTTTCAGAGTAATCAAATGTCGCAACTTAGCCAAAATCGTGAGTGTGTAAAACCCACGCCAGTATGAGCTGTGATCATTATTTTACATTTGGTGACGTGTTTTTCGGGGGGATCTATGATGCGTTATGGCTGAAAAAAGGGTGAAATGTTTTCTTTTTTACACGTAACAAGTTCCAGATTGTTTGTTATATTAGCTTATCCACCAAGCTATTTTTCATTAATGTTCAGCACTGCTCATAAATGAATGCAGGATTCTGTATTAATTATAGGAGTGATTTAACTTAATGAATTTGTTCATTAAGTTGCACCTAAATTTTGACAGTATTTCACTTTGAGAAATAATTCCTTCAATCAAAAGTGTTTCTTAAACCTCTCACTTTGATAGCGATTCCCTTAGAAAATTAGACAAAAACAGTTTATTTAAGTTCTCCTCTAGATCAGGGGTATTCAAAGGTTTGATGGCGATGGCCAAAATCAAGTTAACACATCTTGTGGGCCACAAAATATAGATTTTTTTTAAATTAAAAAATGCAAAAGTTAGGTTGTGGTGATTTTTTTCTTCTTCACAAAATACATCTAAAATAAGGTATAGTAGATTTAATGTGAATAAAAATGCAATGTGGACCACACAAATTCACTCCACTGGCCCTCAAGGCCACATTTTGGACATGCCTGTTCTGCTGGATGCTACATCCTGACAGCAGAACATTAAAAAAAGTATTGAAACTCTTCCTATGAAGCAGCAAACACCCTTTTCCCTGTGAAGATTTGACACATTTACTCATGTGTTTCATCAATTGTATTTAATGTGAGATCATTGGATTGTAGCTGTGGTATGTCAGTGGTCAGTGTTTAAAAGTTATAGTTTATCGAACAGCCCTGTGGGCCTTTAGCATAGCTTTTTACAACTTACCATGTTATCTAATTAGAACTCCAGGTGCAGACACACGACTGTATTTTGGTGCTAATACCTTCATTGTGAATCCTGAACCACACAAATGCATTTAGCGCCTGCCAAATTTGCACCAATAGAACATTGAGTGATGTTTTTCAGATCATTGGCTAATATGCATGTGTTGTAATTAATTATTTGTTAAAAAAAACAACATAAATATAATCAGATAATTGTTTACTAAAGGCTCCACAACACAGCCTGCATCTGTGGCCTTGTTTCTATTGTCATACATAGAGATAGCATTCAGTTATTCTAATGGCCACCTGATCAGTAAGTCTACACTGCCATTGGCTGGTCCGTGGCTGTGGTGGATAATCCTACCAATCGCATGGCATTTATGCTGCATCAGCATACTTCAAAAGCAGGAAAGGAGGAGGGCAGACAGACAAAACAGATGCTTTGTGTTGTCTTTTTTTAATGAATTTTCAAATGTGATCATAGATGCATGTAAAGCCCATTTTTGTTTAGTCTACATTCATCACATGGTCTTTTTTCTCAAACATCCAGGAGAAAATCTGCATCTTTTCAACCCACTTCTGTATGTTTAAAATGTTTTTTGGACCTCAATTTTCATTTAGTCTACTGTGTGAGGAATTCTAAGTTACAATTATTTAGGTCATCTTTTGCACAAGTAAAACTTCATTCAATTTCATTACTTTTTACAAAACTTGATCTTATGTTGTCTTATTTTAAGAAGTGGCAGGAAATTCTGACGCAAACAGCTAAATCCTCTTTTTTTATTGGTACCTCTAATGTGGAAATTCAAAAGCTTTTATTTGAAAGATAATGTGACTCTGCATCATCACAGTCTCTTCCTGAAGGGAAGCGAAAAGAAAGAAGATAAAAACACTTTGGGTAAGCCTAATGATCTAAAAGAAGGGCCTGTCACAGGACAGAAAATGCTTCTGCTTTTTAGTTAGGGAATAACGTGTGTGTGTGTGTGTGTGTGTGTGTGTGTGTGTGTGTGTGTGTGTGTGTGTGTGTGTGTGTGTGTGTGTGATTTCATAACAACTACTGGTGTTTGTGTCATATTCACAGTTGGAGCTTTCATAAATTATTCCAGCTAAGGGAGGAACAGAGCCTCATCAACAGATGAAAATGAGCCCATTGATGAAGGTGATATTAGTTATTCGTCTCATGTTCTTACAGAAAAGTAGAAAGATGTGAGGAGGGGATGTTTCTGTCACAGGAAGAGATTAATTTCAATGGTTGGCTGCTGAGCATGGATGTCAAAGAACAAAAACCCGAGTTCAGACTAGAAAAATGTCTCGCACATGAGGTTTTTCACCTCTGACTCATCTTTATCACGGAGCTACAGCTGTCATGTGGACTAATCCCACTCGTGTCTTATTTTTTTAATAAATTAGCTTCCTCTCTTGCTCTGCTCTGTTCTAATATTACATTCCAGAAATAGATTTTCTTTCTTAACGACTTAAACGAGCTGTCTGTCATTCTCATAGTGTGTTTATTTGTTATATTCCTCTCCCAGGATTCCCTCCTTTTCATGTCCCTTCAACCTGCCTCCTACACTTTTTGTTGACTGTAGCTCAAGCTGACATCTCACTTTGCTACTTCCTCCCCCCAAAAAACTCCTAAAAATGTCAAGTCTGTATTTGGCTCGAGCAGTTCATGTCAGCCAGATCATGGATTTGAAGCGCTCACACACACACACACAGTGATTTGTGATCAATCTAACCTCGGATTAACAACAGATTATTCGTTTCTGGTGTTTGACGTTTGTCTGATATGTGAAAATTGCTGTGGGTTCCGTCCTTTGGCTTCATCTGACACAATTGTTCCTTCAACCAAAAACACGAGGCTTAGTTGTTATCTGATTGTGTTCTTGGCAGTTAGTTTTTAATTGTAATACATGACAATTTGTATGCATAATAAGCTCGTCTTCACTATTCCTGCTTAATAATCGTGATTTTTTCATCAGCCCTCGTGAGACTAGAAAAGCTCTGTTGGTTTCTGAAACTGGTCTATATGGGTGCAGTATTTTTATACAGCATTAAGAAGGTTTTGATGTCTCTGGCTGAGAATCTTAAAAGGTTACAAGGTGAAAAATAAAGTCCATATTTTAATGACTGTTTTATGCATTCAGATGTGTAGATTTTAGTTTAAATTATCAAAGGCATACTATGCAACTTTTTCATATTTTAAAATAATTTTCTTGAGCCAGAATGTGCTAAAATGACCCTTCACAGCAGTGGTACTCACGCCTGGTCCTGGAGAGCTGGTATCCAGCATGTTTTCCTTGTTTCTCTACTACAACACACCTAAATCAGTGGTTGAGTCACCCGTGCAGCAGCTCATCAAGCTCTTCAGACGCCTGATAATCACCTGCTGATTGAAATCAGAGTTAAAACTAAAACATGCTGGATACCAGCTCTCCAGGACCAGGAGTGAGTACCACTGCTTTACAGGGTTAATGAAATGTCACTCAGACCCCCACCACCCTCTGTGGCTAGAATACAGCTTCAGAGTGCCAGTCTGGTCCCTGTTGGACTTAGTAGATGGAGCTGATATGCCTGGTGCTGCAGTCTGCTTCCAGCATGTTTCCTGCATGTTTTAGATCGTGAACACAGCTGATTTGTTTGATTTAGTGATGAACTGCTCCTGTAGACACTAATGAAGGCTGAGGAGACATTTCAGCAGTTAGATTAAGGTGTTAAAAAGACGAACGCACAGCAAGGAGATCAGTTGAACTTTTGCTTTCACTAATGAACACTAGGGGGTGCTAAAAGCAAACCAAAACGGCATAGAATCCATTTAATATATGCTCATCTGCAACTTTAATAGGTACATGATGCTAGTACCAGCATGGGCCGTCCTTTGATGTTAGAACTGCTTTAATATTTGTGTCATAGATTCGACTCAGTGGCGTTAGGAATACATCTTAGTTTTGACAGCTGCACATCCATGAGATGAAGCTCCCATTCCACCAAATCCCAAAGGTTCTGGACTGGATTGAGGTCTGGTGGCTGTGGAGGTCGCTGGAGTCCAGTGAACTCATCGTTATGGTCAAGATACCAGTTTGAGATGATCTGAGCTTTGTGACGTGATGCATTATTCTGCTGGAAGTAGTCATCAGATGATGTGATTATAAAGGGATGAACTTGGTCAACAACAACACTTCAAAAGAAAATATCCAAGATGATCTCCCCCACACCATTACACAGCCATCACCACCAGCAGCATTAGTCTGAACCACTGATACAGAGCAGAGTGGATCCATGATTGTAGTCTCAGTTTTCTGTTTTGGCAGACAGGACAGACATGTGGTTCTTCAATGTGTTGTGTGTTCAGAGATGCTGTTCTTCCAGGCTCCTTTGACTAACTTCTACTTCCTTAAACAGGAGCACAGAGAACGACTCACAAGGCATTCATTTATCCTAGAGACCACTGCAAATGTGATGAAATGAGTGAATGAGAGCTTCAAACTTCAGTCGTCTTTGCCTTGACTAGATGATACCACGTTACCATACCACGTTTATTTCTATAGCACATTTAAAAATGGCATGAGAGCCGACCAAAGTTGCTGCTATGTGATTGGCTGATTAGATATTTTTGTTGACAAGCAATTGAACTGATGTACCTAATAAAGTGACCAATAAGTGCATATTTAGCTAACATTTTATTTCTCATACAGAAAAACATGTTTTCTTTTTTTATTGATGTTGAGTGTCACATACCCTGGCAGTCTACACTCGTGACTTGTTGGGTTTCTTCAACAAGAGGAGGCCTGTGTGTGGGATCCTCATAATGTGGGGCTCTGTTAGTGAATCGGGCCAAGTGTGGCCCAGCTCTCCTCTCCTCAGTCTGGGGAAACCATGGTTCCAGCAGTTTTCATATGACCACCTTTCAACACCATCACCACTCACTCAGTGGCGTAAGAGATCATGCCGCTAGCATCCAGGCTAAACACTTGGCTCTATTGTTAGTGGGACCAAAACTACTACAGCTGGTTAGTCACCCTGCCAGAGTGCTGAACACAAACGGGCTTTAAAGCACAGCTGTTGTCTCCTGCTGTCCTGAGTGGGTACATTTCAGATCTCAGCTGTGTTCATTTTTTATTATTTTAAAGTACTTTAAAGAAAAATCCCATTAATTGAAGAAGTTTGTTGGGGGCAACAACAACAAAAAAGACAAAGATGCACTTGATGAAAGATCTGACAACTAAATTATAATTTGAGAATCTCAAGATAACTTAATGTGACATGGCTGAAAATCAAAATGAAATGCCCAGGATTTTAGGGTTCAGAGGAGGAGAAAAAAAAATCCAGTCCATGGCGCAACTCATGAGACAGAAGATGATACATACATGTTAATACCTCAAAAATGCTTTAATAGTTCAAACAAATCCTCTGTTCTAGTGTTTTTACATTGCACAGTTCAGTGGATGGGAGGTGTGGTTAATGCTATTCATGTGGCAACTTGTGATCTTCATGGGACAATCAAACTTCCTGCTGTTTTCAGTGTGATTTACCGCAGACCTCTGTGTAAATAATGATTGGAAGCAAAAGTGACACATTGTAGAATTTTGAAGTAAAGCTTTGAATAGAAATACAATGAAGGTAACTGAGGTTTGAGCTACTTTAGATGGCAAAAACTCATATTGGCCTTGAGCATATGTTAGCATGACCCCTTTCAGAAACTTGAACAGCCCCTTTAACAATTAATTTATTGTCTTTGTACCATTCTTCATTAAAATACCTAAATTGTTTCAATTTTATTTCATTTCCGTGTTCAAAGCTTCTAAACTAAAACTCTACATTTCTTTCTTTAGGATCCAGCAGCATCATCTACTTTAGAGACCCAGTCTGACACTAAAGGAGAGAGCGTGGCCCTGAACTACAAGCCCTCACCACTACAGGTCCAAATAGGTATCCTCATTAACTCACTCCAAATCAACAGGTCACATTTTATATATCAGATACTTGATCAACTGGCACAGAACCTGAAAGGGACATAAAAACCAGAGAAGTAAGGTACAATGCAGCTTTGCTTTAATGCAAAGTTAAAGGTATTTGAAATGGGAGAAAACAAGTGTTGTTGCACAATATTTATTGTATAAAAGAGGTTTTCGTTTTATAGCAGTGAGATTTATAGCAGTTCCAGTTATGGGACCACTTCATTTAATGCAACCTTTTGTTCTACTTCTATTGAGTTTTCAATCTTTTATAGCTTCATAAATTCTCAAATAATTGTTTTCTGAACTTTGCTTGTCATTTTTATTAGGGATGTCTGATATTATCGGTCTAACATTGGCATTAAAATGTAATATCTGAAAATATCGATATCAGTTTTTACTCCTTTAATGACCCAACTTTTGCATACCATGAACATATTATACATCAAACTCTTCGGCTTCATCTCCTCTCTCTCTCTCAAAGTGTCATAACATGATACATCTGAGGTTTAGTTTTTGAGATATTTTAGTTTTATTTGGCACAACTTGTGAATAAGTAGGAATCTGCCCTGTGTAGAGAGGATCTGCTGTCCTAACAGCACGTAGCTACGTGTAGCTAGCCAGCTAGCAAACAAGTAAAGCAAAACAGGAATGTTCACCCAAGGCTTGCTTTTCTTAACTGAAGATATTTATAATGTTTTATCACCAAACCTGCAATATACAAAAAAACAAAACAAACATTACTAATACACACGTATTGCCGTCACATTAGCAATTAGCCTAGCTTAGCATGTATATACTGCTTGCATTTTATCAACTAAGTGACTTTAACACACTGTCGAGCCACTGTCAGTGCGCTCTAGGGCAGCTGTGGCTACATTGTAGCTCATTACCACCAGCGTGTGAATGTGTGTGTGCGTGGGTGAATGACTGGTTAGTTGTAAAGTGCTTTGGGGGGTTGTTGAACCCTAGAAGGCACTATATAAATACTGGCCATTTGCTATTTTTTAACATTTACAATTTTGTACAGATAATGTTTAAAAATCAAGTATGCATGCTTGGAGAAATGTAATGTTAGAAACCCCACATATATCGTATCGGAAATGAAGAGTTAAACAATATCGATATATCGGATATAAAAAAGCCAATATCGAGCATCCCTAATTTTTATAGTTTATTCTACAATACAAACCCAAATAGAACTCATAGGACGCTGAGCTGATGCATTTACTGATGAGCTCACATCCTGTGTTGCCCAGAGAAACAGAGGGACCTCGCCAGGAAGGCTTCGGTGAAGAATGGCACCGTGGGAAGTCCCGTCAATCAGCAGCCCAAAAAGAATGCCAGGACAAGGTAGCACCTTCTAATGCTTCTTTTCCTTATTTGACCCATTCAGCCACAAATGTTACACATTGTGTTCATTAGCATTACAAGCGATATGTTTTTGCATTCGTTGTTCGCTTTTCAGCGCAAAAACCTCAACCAACTCAAATGCAAATTGTGACACGAGTGTGTGTGTGTGTTCTGCTTTTAAAGCTGTGAATTGCCTCCAGCTGGCTTTGAGACACTGTTAGATTTCTTAATGTCAGAAACAAACATTCGGGAGACAAGGCTTCCCTGAGAGTAAAACATAAAGATATTTCATGGGCATGAACGTTGATAAAGGGGTCACAGCCATCGAGCATAAACTCAGCACAGCCTGCAGCATTGACAAGTAGCTCATGTGTTTAATCCTACTCACCCAGTGGATTAATGAAATGAAGGAAACGACTGCCCACTGGTCTGAAGCTAAAAGATAATTTAGCTCCCACTGCAGTCTCAAGGCTAACAACTAGGTTTGAGGGAATAAATGTCACCCTTTTAATTGTGAAATTGTTTCTTAAACCTTGGCGGACATTTTCCAGGTGTTTTTTGTAGAACTTTGTTACAATTTTGCAAGTTTGTTCCCTCTGATTCAGAATATGACTCTGCTTTTTTTATAGGTTGGTGGTGCCAAACAAAGGCTATTCCTCTTTAGACCAGAGCCCAGATGAGAAACCTCTGGTTGCACTGGACACTGACAGGTAATCACAGAACTTTCATCAAAGCTACCTTTGTATATTATAGGAATATTCTAGGAACAAGAAAAGTTACCTTAGAGAGCAGTTGGTGTCATTCTGTGGACCGTTCTTGGTATTTTTTCACAGTTATCTAGTTAATAACTTGACAGTGTTCATAAGTGATCCTACAAAGGGGGCAAAGCCTCTCCCCAAGGCTCTGGATTAGAGCACAGCAGGGTGAGGATTTAGTCAGCCAAAAGCATCTCAGAGAGAACACCCACTCCTCCCCCTTTATACCAGCAGGTCTGCATTTTAAACAGATGGGTCCCACCATTTGTGGCCCCCATATGTGGCTTTATGAGACAAACCTTCTCGTTTAAAAGGAGATGTCTATCAGCCCAGATAGCTTACATCATTCTCTCACTGACGAGTTGTGTGACTCACAATGACACCCATTTGTTTATTGTCCACATTTCAGATCTGTGTGCTAACCCCGTTCACAATATCTCACTGTTGCTGTTCAAATTGTAGAAAAGGCGGCATTTTTAATTATTAAAAAAATAGCTGCAGTACCACATCATTACTCCTAATATCTGATAAAAAGTTGTCCTCCAGCCGTCTTTGGATCATTCTGCACATCTCAGTTCAGATTTTCACTTATCAGTGTAGCACTTCTGACTCCCAGCTTTAAGTTGCATTATTCCATCTCACATCTCTGTTTATTATCATGTCAAATTGTTAGCTGCCATTATTTACTCCTACTTGCTTTGTTGTTATTATTTAAGATAAGCTGTGGTCTTTGGAGGTATTGTTACAAATGTCTAATTCAGAAAAAACGTGTGTAGAGACAGTTCTGCTTCATCGCCAATTAAACAGCTGCTCCTTGTGCTGATGATGTTGTATATGGATTAGGAGAGAGAGTACCCACTTTCATGTTAATGTGCAAAAATGTGGTTCTAAAATGATGAGAGTAAATATTTACTGTATTCCGAAAGCTAGTAGTATTTGTGTTTCATGGGGAATAATGAGGAAAAGGAACATTTGCTGGACTCTTTTAAACATGGTGCATTTTTCAACTGTCATAGGCAAATCTTTTGTTGTGAATGGAGTCATGATGAAAATTGGTTAGCATAAGTTGCAGATCTGTGGCAGTCAAGTGTGACCGGCCCGGTGACAACTTATTGAGAACTCTCACTACTAACTCCAGCAACAGGCAGCCTTCATACAGTGTCAGAAAATCTACAACACTGGTCTGTAATTGATCAATGAAAATACACCCAGGGAGTGGCGTGTGACGTTGGCATGTCTTCGAGCGAGATGTCGTGCAGTTTGGCTCACAGAAATGCTGGGCCACCTCTAGAGATCGTTCACTGTGACACAAAGCACTGCTTTGTGATGGGCAAAAAAACGCAATGTGACATAGGCTTAACAAAAGAGGGCAGGCGTGTCAGGAAAAGTCTAATTCATTCTTTGTTTTAGTGATGAATCTGACATTTTTTCAATACAATTTGTTGTAAATTTGTTAAGATCCTGTTGCTGATTTACCCTCAGAATGAAACACCTAATAGAGCATTACATCAGGCAGAACTTCACATCCAGAGAACAGCCAACACAACTCTAAGTAATTAAAGAGACTGGAGCATGACACCTGATATCTGGAATATATTTCAAGGATTATTTACTTTAATATATGGGATGAAATTAAGAATTTACCTTCTGGAAGGTGCCAAATGTCAACTATTGATAATAAATGTATCCTGAACCCCATTCCTCCCTGAAGAGGAGCTTCATTACTCTTTTTCGGTTAAAATCTAGAGCTCAGACGATGGTTTAATACGTGTGCTTTCACAGTGAATCTAATGCACAGGAGAAAATGGAATATGTAAAAAAAAAAAAGAGAGAGAGAGAAGAAATACACTGCTCACAAAAATTAAAGGAACACTTTTTTTTATTGGGCCTGGCATGAAATCAATTAAACCTGTCTGATAATTTTCTGGTTGATTAAGCAGCTGAGGGCATTGTTAATCACTTTCCGCTGTATTGGTGTTCATGGACTTAACGACAGGTGCACTAAAGTGGCAACAATTACAAAACCCTCAAAACAGGACTGGTTTAACATGTGGAGGTCATTTCAAGTTTCTCCCTCTTGATCTTTTTTGGCTGGTTTTCCACTCGTGTAGGGCTGCACGATATTAGGAAAACCTGCGATATGCGATAACAGTGCTTAATATTGCAATATCGATATTACTTGCGATAAATGAACAAATACTTAAATCTGCAGTTTTTGTATATATACTTTAGACACACCACTCCATCCTCTATCATTAGTATTAATACAGTAACAAAATAAAATCATGCAAGTTCACATTACATTTCTAGAGCCCAGTATATAGATCTTTATGGTTGTGTTGGCGGTGACAATGGAGATTTGTTGTGTTTCCCCTCATGGTTGCCACAAGTGTTTGGCATGTCTTGCAAAGTACTTGTGTTTGTTAAACACAAGTACTTTGAAATAATAGTCATGCTGTTTGAATTATGAGTTCTTTCTCACTAAAATTTTCCGCACACGTCTTACCCTCAGTCATTGCGACACTCTCTAAGCTAACCCAGGTGTTTGCTAGCTATCCAAATGAAGTGCCGTCCACCTAGGCACCAAGGCATCTAACCTATAAAAACCCAACCGATTGGCCAAATGGGTGAAGGGCTCTATTTGATTAGTCAAAAACTTCATGCTTCCATTTGATTGACAAAATGCATTATGTGTAGCAAAAATCTGAGATGACCATTAATTGCGATATTTTTCTGTTCTTTGCGATATGCCTATTCCGCATGCTGATATTGCGATAATGATAAATTTTCGATATATTGTGCAGCCCTACACTCGTGCTAGTTTTACCTTGAGTAATTATCTCTACTGGCAGTATGAGGCGATTCCTTAACCCTACAGAAGTTGCACAGGTTGTCCAACTTCTCCAGGATGGCACATCCACACGTGCTGCAGCAAGAAGGTTTAATGTGTCTCCCAGCACAATCTCATGGAGGAGATTTCAGGAGACTGGCGGTTATTCTCTGAGAGCTGGACAGGGCCGTAGAAGGTCCACAACCCATCAGCAGGACCGATACCTGCTCCTTTGTGCAAGGCGGAACAGGCTGAACACTGCTCGTGCCCTACAGCATGACCTCCAGAGGAATCAGGAACAGACTTCATGAAGATGGCCTGAGGGCCCGACGTCCTGTAGTGGGCCCTGTGCTCACTGCCCAGCACCGTAGAGCTCGACTGGCATTTGCTCAAGAACACCAGAACACAAAAGTCCGCCACTGGCGCCCTGTACTTTTTACAGACGAGAGCAGGTTCACCCTGAGCACCTGTGATAGACGTGAAAGAGTCTGGAGAAGACAAGGAGAACGTTATGCTGCCTGCAACGTCGTTCAACATGACAGGTTTGGTGGTGGGTCAGTGATGGTCTGGGGAGGCATATCCATGGAGGGACGCACAGACCTCTACTGCCTAGGAAATGGAGCTCTGACTGCCATAAGGTATCGAGATGAAATCCTTGAACCCTTTGTCAGACCCTACGCTGATGCAGTAGGTCCTGGTTTTCTCCTAATGCACGACAATGCCCGGCCTCATGTGGCAAGAGTATGCAGGCAGTACCTGGAGGATGAAGGAATTGAAACAATTGAATGGCCTTCACGATCCCCTGACTTAAACCCAATAGAACATCTGTGGGACATTATGTTTCGGTCCATTAGGCGGCGCCAGGTTGCTCCTCAGACTGTACAAGAGCTCAGGGATGCCCTCACACAGATCTGGGAGGAAATGCCACAAGACACCATCCGTTGTCTCATTAGGAGCATGCCCCGACGTTGTCAAGCATGCACACAAGCTCGTGGGGGCCACACAAGATACTGAAAAGCATTTTGAGTTGCAGAAATTAAGTTTTTGAAATAATGGACTAGCCTGCCACAGCTTCATTTCACTCTGATTTTAGGGTGTCTACACAATTGAGCCCTCTGTAGGCTGAAAACTTTTATTTCCATTAAAAGACTTGGCATTCGTTTGTTCCTAAGACATTGCCCTGTCGTTATTTGTATAGATGTCCAACTTCATATTGAGATCTGATGTATCTAATGTGTTTGTTTAAAGTGTTCCTTTAATTTTTGTGAGCAGCGTATGAATAGTGCAATCTTTGTGAATTTGGGCCAGAGTTCTTCAAAAACATAAATATTAATATTCAGCAGCCTGGAATTTACCAAAATAATTTTTTTTGTTACAACAATACAGGTGGCATAAATAGGATTGTTTGGGTGTTAGGACAATCATTTGCTCTGTGCTAACAACCAGCTGCCACCCCTGCATGTAACCCTGCACTGTAAACGCAGACTTTGATTCAACTCAAAAATATCTAGTTCACTTTACTTAAAATTTTCTAAATTGTTAGAATTACTTGTTAATCCTGAGTTAGTTCAGCTGTTTCATGTCCTTTCTTATTGTAATTGTGTTTTTCAAGTCCAATCAGTACTTTCTACTTACACAAACTAAGTTCATATTACTTAAACACACGTGGAAGCAGCAGTGGGTGAGGTGCATTGTGGGTAGCCATTTTCTTAGCTATTTTGTTCTATTTTGGGGTGTTTATGCATGTTTATTGTGTGTGGGAGGTTGTGTTGTGTTAAGTTGTGTGTTGTTCTTAGATATTGCATTGTTCAGTGTTGCAAAGGTGGGGTTATTTGTTTTGTCATTTTGGCACCATAAGTGAGAAGGAAGGTCTCAGGAATGGGACCACCGTGCCGGTCCTCTGTGTGTATTAAACTGCTGGTTCACACTGATGGCTCTGGTCTCAGTTTCCATGAGTTCAACACTCACTGACTGCCTGCAGTCACATGGAGCATGAGGCATGAGTTAGCTGGCATCTTTCAGTGTCAGCTTAAAAACAAGCTGACTTATATAAATGTGTGTTATCATCATTGTTTAAATTGTACCAAATTTCAAGTAACGTCTACTTATCTTGGCTGAGTATATTAAGTTATTGTGACTCAAAGTATTTAAGTTGTATCAACTTGATTTGAATTTAACTGTACTGAGATTTATTAAGTAGTCTCAACTTCAAAAAAAGTACAGCTCACTCACATATAATAATTTCACAATACTTGCCATAATTAAGTTTGTTTACTTACTTTTCCCAAGTTAATCGGTTTCCTCAATATTTTCAAGTAAACTTAACTTGTTGGAATTTACAGTGTGGGATGTGTAGAAATGGTTTGAATTCTTTATCAAGTCTTCATGAACATGTGACGTTAACATCTAGCAGAAATTGGATCATTACGAGAACCTTCTTACCTAAGAGTGTTAAAAATAAATCGGTTTGCCCACCAAAATACCCCAGACCAGTTCTAAAAGCCAGATTTTGTTCCTAAACAGTATGGCTGCAACCTGTGGAACGGAAAGGGATTTACCACTCAGCTTGTGAATGTTACGGTGGATCATTTCTTCTAGAGCTCTGATGTGACTCAGAAGCTTTTTTTGCTGATAATGAAAATAATCCTATCTTTGCCACCCAGAAAGTAAACAACCCTGACAGAGAATATTCATTCAAAACAGAATGTCAGTTTCACAAACCGGTATGGCAGGGTTTAAAATTTCTGCACATTTCTCTTAACTTACTGGAGCAAGAAGCATCAGAAATGTAAAAATATCAGTTTGATACCAAACATTTGAATGTAAATATTCAAACCTCGTGAATATGCTGGAGTTCCCTTTTATGAATTCAGACATCGTGGTCAGTTTGTGCTACTAATGCATAGCAGGGCTCAGCTTATTGGCTCTAATGTCAAACGTCCCCCTGTCTTTCAGTGATGATGACTTCGACATGTCCAGATACTCTTCATCAGGATACTCCTCAGCCGAGGTGAGATGTCTGAGGGACCAGGTATATACTTACTCATACTTTATTGTTTCACAGCGTCATCTGACTAAACCACAAACATCAACATGAGATCACTCTTCTTCGTCACGTCTGGTCATTGTGCACTCCTTCTGGCTCCATTCACGGGAATGACCTTTCCATAATTTCTTTCTTCATCTTTTTTCTACATCACCATCAAATCTGTCATGTTTTGCTCCTAATAATTAATACGAGCTAATCTTTTTTATTTATTATCAGTGACCTTATTTTTAGAGTCAGTTTAGCAACTGTTTCAGTTAAAACCTTAAGTTCTGTTTTTCTTTTGGCTTCTGCAGCAAATCAATCAGGACCTGAACATCCAGCTCCTGAAGGACGGGTACCGGCTCGATGAGATTCCAGATGACGAGGACCTGGATCTGATCCCCCCTAAAGCAGTCAACCCCACCTGCATGTGCTGCCAGGCTGCTCCCTCTACAGCCTGTCAAATCCAGTAGTAACCCCACCCCCTCACACACTCCACCTCTCCCCTCAAAAGGTTCTTCCTGCCACTTGTACTAAGTTCAGCTGTTGACCGGAGTGGCATAAAGGAAGCAAAGAAGAAATAAACTGTCAGCTGGAAAGGACACAAAGGGAGAAAAAAAACCAAGGTTTCTAAACAAAGAAAAAGAGAAACTGAATGTGTACAGTACCTGTGCATGTTCCTCCTATGGCAGGATCTGTGTGTCTTACTTCGGTGTCGGTTCAGCAGGGATTCGTCTCGCGGCAGAAAATGTTACCTCTGAGAAAACCATGCTACTTCTGCTTTCCTTTGTTAGAATTTCATCATGTTTTATGACGGTTCTGGTTAGTGAGGATCATAAAGGATTGTATGACATCGTTGGAGAAGAGGAACAGAAACAGACTGTCCAAGCAGTCTTCTACTGGTGTGTATGGACGGTCTGGTCATGTTTGATGGACTAAAGATAATTAGAAGTTTGTTTGTTTTTTTCCTATTTTCTCATTATTTTCCCAGCTTGTCTGCTTCGTCTTCCCTTGTATATATGTGTCAGACTTAAAAATGACGAGTCACCTGTACGTGTGTGTCTAGTCATGCTCGGGGAGAGTGGTGAAGAAACATTGAGTTGCTTGTAAAACACTAGTGCTTACACTCCACACTAAGGTAGTAATCGCTCTGTTAGACTGAGATTGTGCTCCTGGAAACTGTTTTATGTTTAGTTAAAAGAAGCTGCATGTTGCCTGCTTACACTGTGTCCCGATGACAGCTGTGCAGATGTTTTATCACTTTCTACAGACCCACAGCCAAACCTTTGGGATTAAGACACGTCATGTGCTTCGCCATCTTTAGGTTCACTTGTTTAGGGTAAAAGTGAGCTCATAAGTTGCCATGTAGTTTGTCCACTTTACAGCTTTGTCATGATGGTACATGAAGGAACAAATTGATGAAGAGGGAGCTGACATTTACAGTTTTAATTGTCAAATGAAGAACATCTATGAACTGATGCCAAATAGCTTGAATTATTATTTTTTTGCAAATGGGACTTCAGTTTTATTCCTTGAGTTTTTGTTCAGCAGGATTAGAGACGTGTGCAAATACCTCAGTTACAGCATGATTAGGGTTGAGCATCGAGCATTGATTGGAACTGGGACAAAAGTGTTAGTTTTTCCTGGAATTGTTCAATTTTTAAAATTTTGATATCTAGTTTCGATTCCTACTCAGCCGACCGGAAGATGTTGCCGAATATGAACAAAGACGAATCTGCTGGGAGTGTTTGCGTTACCGTGCAATCATGGAAAATGTTCGGAGGTGTTCTAAAGTCCGACTTCGGCTGCCAATCAAAATCGGCCAAAGAAACGTCGTCTGCAAATTCTGTTCGTCTTTCAGAGCCGATTATACCAGCTGATCAGCTGTCACTCACCCTTTGTAGCCGGCATAGACCCTGTGTGCAGCATTACGTCGCCCTCCCCCCTTCCTTCACACTGTGCAGGCGCACAGTGGCAAAAAAGTTAACATGTCTGCCGAACCTTTTCTACGTCTGTGAGAGTGATGTAAACTTTGCATCCTGCGGTGGAATCTCATTAAAATGTGTCAACAAAACAGATTTAATACGAGTTTTAAAGAACAAACTCTGGGTGACGTGAGGTGAGTTTTCAAGTCTCACTGCAGAAATTAAAAGACCGGGTTCCGCCCACTAGGAGCCGTTGATCAAATGAGACCGATGGTTAGCATTTAAACCACGTAAAGGTTTTGGACGCTGCCTCTTGAAAGAATCGGAATCGATAGGAACCGGAATCGAAACAAGGAATTGGAATCGGAACCAGAATCATTCAAATTCCAATGATGCCCAACCCTAAGCATGATTCACTTGTCTAAGAACAAAAACTGTACATGTAGCACCAGACAGCTGTGTACTTTCAGTGCTTCTTGCCATTCGTGTGTCAGTAGATTTTTAATAGGAAGTCCATGTTGTTTAGAAGTATTGAATGTGCACTGTTTAATTTACTATTTTCATGTTTGAACCCCTTATATGTTTGCGTCTCTCCCCAGATGTGAAGGGTTTTTTTTTTACTTAGAGGCTGGAATTTTTTTTATTTTTACATCCGTCTTGCTTTTTGTCGTCCTACTCATCCATTTGAGTTCTTCAATGAAGAAGTGTCCCATTGCCTGCACAACCTGCAGCACAAAACGCTTCCATATTAAATGGGGCGCCCAAAATAACAGAAAAAGCCAAGTAAATTTCATCAATGTATAGATAAAGATGAATGACTTGTTTTATTTTTGTTGTGAAAAGCGCTGCCATGTTGTATGTTTGGAGTCAAAAACAGTCCCACCTACAGATCCACACACAGTCACAGTGATTTTTTTTTTTTTTGAGCACAGCAGTTTTAGGGACTGTGTGAACTGACAGAAATCAACACTTGAAGAAAAGATGATCTGAGATGTATTTTTATTTTATTTTTTAAGTTGTTCCATTAGGTTACACAGAGGGGGTGGGACTTAATACCTGTACTGCTGCCAGCCACTAGAGGAAGCATGATTATTTTTCTTATTCCCACGTCTAGTTCCAATATTCGCTGAACATGTTAGGTAATTTATCTCTCGGGGACCAGAAGGAGACAAAAAGTGTCAAATTCCTGATGAGAAATCACCCAAACGTCATTCCTTCTAGATGGTTGACAAATCAGCACATTATTTATAACCATCGTTCAGACAGTAGAGACTTGCTATGAACGTGAGCACATGCACAAGCGGTTTGCTGGTGCACAACGTATGAGCACCAGTTTCCAGACCAGTAATTCAGCACTGCTTCAGATAAGTGTAGGAAATGGTTAAAATTAGGTGTTTGACTGAATTCTGTAAAAACACTAATAATGACTTAGGTTTGCACCATTCCCTTTTAATATAATCTCGTTAAGGACCCATAGGCTCTTATGAAGCTAACAGAAAAAGGTAGCTGCCAAACAATGTAAATATGTATTAATTTATCAAAATTATTACTTGAATAATTTTATCGTTGGTCAAAATTCTGATTTTCAAATGATCTGAAGAACTGTTGATGCCTACAATACAAAACATTACATCTTTATTTTTATTATAGATGCACCAGAGAATGGTTTGTTGATTAGAATCGATCAACAGTCAGCATGATCGACTTGATGATAAGCTAATCTAAGACGGCTTCTTTTTTTTTTTACTGAATGCAGCAACAAAAAAATCTGACATTTTTCTCATTCCCTGAACACACCATTGTTACGTGCTAATTCCCACTAGCTATAATAAAGTTTTTTATTTCTTTCTTCTGTTCATAACTGTTGTTTGAGGTGATCCAGAAGCGGTCATGAATCAAATCTGTGCATTTCTGCTGATTAAAGGAGCCTCATTGAATGGAGATCACATGTAGCAGAAGCATCCCAGAAGAAATCGTACTCTAAAAAAAAAGTTAATTTAATTATTTAGGTATTTCTTTAAGATGCTACAAATGTTTTCAGAGAAATTTAGTCAATAAAAGTGCACACACAAAAAATTTACATTTCTTTTTCAAGTAGGGTGCTTATTCAGAAAAAGATATGAGGTAGAAATTGACATTATTAGCACAGTTTGAATATCTAAATGTCACTAATGCAGCTCCCAGCAGAGATGATGGCTGGACTTGAAGCTGTGAACAGAAAAAACTGTTTCTTTGACTTTGTTGCTGCATTTTTCTCCCGTCAGCTTCGTCACACTGGATTAGCTCACTAGTCACGTCTACGCGTCCCCTTACTGAGTGCAATACTCAGCTGATGTGTCACTAACGTCATGAGTTTAAGGTAACTTGTAACAGAAGCTGTTTATATGCTGGGTTATTTTTTCTGTGTGGGGAAAATTCTTACACAGGCAGACACTTAGACACTTGTCATGACCGTCGTGAACTGGCTTCATTTAGATTTTAACAGTGTTAACAGTTCTGTGTATAGTGCAGCATATCAAAAATAAATATTGGATATCTGAACTTTTGTCTTTTTCTGTGGATTTTCCAGTGTGTTTTACTGGGGATGGTTATGGATGGATAAATGACAGATAGAGGAGTAGTGAGTGTGAGGGGTCGGGGGGGTGGGGCACTTACCATTAGCCCAGAGTTGATCCCTTGGGAGCAGATGGTGAATGGTGGCTTACCTACATGCCCTGAATCCAAGTAGTTAGCAGCAGCGTGTAAGACGTAGCAGAGTTTAAAGAAGTCTGTCAAACGAAGCTCATGAAACAAAACTGAAGAGATACAGGTGAGCAGCGTGTCCAGATTTATGCAGTTAGTTGCGTTTTCTGTAAAAATTTATTTATTTTAAATAATGATGGGTATCTGCTATTTTTTCTACCGAGCACTTCAAAAATAACAAGTCATATTTGAGTTTTATAGCATAATAGTTGATGTTGCACTCCCCTCACAGGCTCAGGTCAGACCTGTGTGAAAAGACGGGATGTTGCTGAGCTGTGCTGCTGTGCTTCTGCTGCTCGGTGTGCAGCGTCTGCATGGCTCTGCTCTTCCTGCCGTGTCCTCCTATGAGTTCACAGCCTGCAGGATGCAACAGTACAACCTGGCACAGCAGAAGCATGGTAAGATTATTATATTACAGCATTATAAACAGGTACCTGGCATCATGTGACCATAAATAAGCTTATTCTGATCCCGATGACGGTTTTCTTAGCTGTTTGTGACTCTGAGATTGTACAAAACAAAACAATTACAGAAATTCAGCTTAAAACGTTATAAAATAAGACATTTATGTCTTTTGAAGATCATTTAATCTTTTTAATATTCAAAATAAAAAAAGTCTTGCTTAGGGTGTCCGAACATGTGCATGCCAGCTTCTGTTTCTGCCTGTTAATCCTAAAGATTTGTGTGTCTTAGAATTAGAAATGGATTTATTACCAGGAACAACCTTTAGGAGTCATGTAGCATTTTCTTGTGCATTTTGAAACAAATGACTGCTGAGTGGCTGAACTGCAACTGGAAAAAACCTGATTTGAAAACCAGCCAGTTTACAAAATGGTTATTTTTCCTAATTATTAGGAAAATGTAGTCAAATCAGAAATGGAAGATTTTTTTATGCAAGGCTTAATATTTTCATTGAACTTACCTTATTGAGGTTGTCGTGGAGCTATAGTGGTGGCCGAGGCGCGCTCAGCAGAGGAACCTTTGCTGACTCGCCGCTGTGTCATCATGAAGATCCAGGACTTCTCCACAGAAAAATACCTGGAGGCCCAGAGACAGAATGCTGCTGCTGTTTTAATCCTGCTGCCCCAAAATATTTCCGGCATTCCTCACGACACAATACAGGTATTGCTAAACTAAATTCTCATCTGTTTCCAAATATTAATTGATGATATTCCTGAGCTTTGATTATTTGAGTAACAGCTTGTTACAAAAAGTTTTACATTTGGAATAAAAACAAAACACCACGTTTTATCTTTTAGTCCTTTATGGTGAGTGAGAGCGAAGCCTTGCAGAAGGAAACACTGATTCCCTTGTACGTAGTACCAGAGGATGAGCAGCTGCTCCACATGTATGAAGAGGTGAAGCAGGCTGCAGCCACCCGGACATCATCCATATTTGTCAGAGGTAAGATGAGCCAGAATACCACTTTTCCAGGGATGGCCTGTGCATGAATTCTTTTAGCATTTTGCCTAATTTTAAGTATGCACACGCAGACTCTCACAGACCTGTCCATTCTCTCAACAGGTTTTGACTCACAGTTGGGAAAATGTTTATCATGCATTTATCTACAACACCACTATTGGACCTACATAAAACACATTTTAAATAGCTGAAAAAGATCATTAATTGCATCATTAAAAAACATTACCAGATTTTTTTTCAGAATGTACATAAAAAGGAACAAGTTGAGATTCTGTTTATGTCCTTTTTATTTCTGTTTTCTCTATAACAGTGCTACAGCTGACAACATTTGTGTTAGCATCTCTTCTTGAGATAAATTACAATGTTCTTTGCAGCTGTAGTTACTGTTGAGTTAAGTTGTTTTAACTTTCAGCCACCACAAGGAGGTGCTGTGTTCCTGTGTGGATTTTGGGGAATTGTCTTAATAAAACACACCTTAATTGAACTGTGACATTTTTGACAGGAATATGCTACTAAAAATTATGGTTTGGCAGACATCACTTTTAAATTGCTTCAAAATAATAAAACAAATATATAGACATTAATGGACGGAAATCAAGTTATATTACTATAACATGTGGAGTACCACAGGGCTCCACTTTGGCACCTCTTTTGTTTCTGATATGAAATGTCTGCTGAATGGATTTTTTTCCCTCCACCTTTCATCACTTACATTTTCTATAAGATATGAAGAAGGCAAACTTAGGTATAGACATAAAAGCTACACTGTCAAACTCTCTTAAATTTTTTAAAAACCATTTAAAAATGTGTCTATTAAACTGAACATATTTTTCTATTGCTTCTATTTTTTCTTTTATTTGTAAAAACAAATTCTTATTTTGATGTTATAATTGAGATGACTGATATGTTCTTTCTTCTGATATAAAACATAATATGCCTTAGGGGTTTCTGAATCTCATTTGCACATTTTGTCTTACATTTTGATAACTGTATTTTTATTTTTTTACGGATGGTTAAGAGATGTGTCTAAAGAGTATAACAGAGCAACAAAATAGAACCCAAAATTGCTGTAGACAAGAAAAAAGGAACTGAAGTGGAATTTTACTGAACTCTGCATATTTTTTTTTATTGTTGGCAGTTCTCCGAAGCATGGTCACAGCTACAGCTTTTCAGATCTTAGTGAGCAACAATGCTCCCATTAAGGCCATCACTGACACTTCTATAGTCACATTAGAGGTACGCATGACGCAGATCTTCCAGAGAAGTACAGAATCTTCAGAAATAGTGATTTTTCATGTTGGTATTGATTATTTGTTCATCATGCTGATATGTATATCAGGGAGTGTTGCCTGGAGCAGTAGAAGATGCTCCCACTATCGTCATCACCGCTCACTATGACTCATACGGGCTGGCACCGGTGAGTCAAACGAATAAACGCTTAATTTAGGGCTTTAATGCTTCTTGCATGGATTAAAAATCAGCCCAACACTGTGCTCACACATGGGTCTGTTTGCGTGTAAAACAGTGGTTATCGTTTGGGGCTGACTCTAACGGCAGTGGGGTCACCATCCTGCTGGAGCTGGCTCGTCTCTTCCAGAAGCTGTATAGCAGCTCTAGCACCAGACCTCAGTGAGTTTTTTTTAACTTTTTAAAAAATTTTTATAAACAAAACATAATACACAATGAAAAAAAAAACAGGGTCTGCAGTAAGACAAAAAAGACCTTAGTGCGTTTTAGTCCCATCGAGCACAAATGCTGCAAAACAACTGAATGAGAAAGTGTTTTTTGCTCAAAAATGGTGGAAATGTCCAAATAAATTGCACATAATTAATAAAAAATATATTTCTTATGATGTTTTAGATTTAATTTGATGTTTTCCTTGACTGGAGGAGGAAAGTACAACTTCCTCGGCACAAAGAGGTGGATTGAAGAGAATCTTGATCATGCTGGTACGTTTTTGTCCCATGTGATGGATATGTGATAATCTGATTTCAAACTATCCTGATTCATTAAAGCCAAATGTTTCTCCCGCAGAGTCTAGCCTGCTTCATGACAACGTGGCATTTGTTTTGTGTTTGGACACGCTGGCCAAGGGTGATGAGCTGTACATGCACGTGTCTCGCCCTCCAAAGCCGGACACCGCTGTGCACTCTTTCATTCAACAGCTGGAGGAGGTAGCTGGTTTTATCGTCACTATATGAGAAAGCATATATATGTCTTGTCAGTATTAATGACATTGTCTGCTTTTATTGTTTGCTGGTCCTCCAGGTGGTTTCCTCCAGATTTCCCTGGGTGAAGGTGGGATTGGTTCACAAGAAGATCAATCTGGTAGAATCCACAGTAGCCTGGGAGCATGAGCGCTACAGCCTACGGAGGATTCTGGGATTTACTCTGTCTCATTTGGAGGATCCCAAATCGGAACTCCGTGGATCTATATTGGACACGATGTAAGCTCAAACTGGTGTGATCTACTGGACATGTGACTAAAATGAAGATATCATTTATTAGTGTAAATATCCCCTGACAGGTCCCAAGTGGATTTTAGGAAACTTAAACGTAATGGCATCATCATAGCTGAAGCCCTGGCGCGATACATGTATAATCTTTCTGATAAAGTGAGTGAGTGGAAAAAAAATATAAACCTAGAACTAAATCAGTTTTACATCATCTTAATATGTGTTTGCTTTGTTTTTAGGGTTCGCCAAAGGATGTGCAGGTTTTTAAGGGCCATTTGGTAAGTTCCTTGTTCGTTTGGTTGATGCGCTGCCCTCTGGTGTTGACTCACTGACATTACTTTAGTCTTCAGCAGCCTAGTTTCCATTGTTCAAGCCAAAAATTCACTTGTTTACTGGACTTATTTAAAAGTTAAGAGCAAATAAAACAGTTTGAAATGTGCTCTTTTATAACGTCACTCATTTCTAATTATTGCAACAACAAAAAAAAGAACTTCAAAACAGATTCCACAATGTGCATGTTTTTATTTTAATGTTAGGATTTGATGTTTTCATTCCCACGTTTGTATTCTCTTTGCAGGACTTTCAGGACAGTCGAATGTCCAGTCTCATGTCCTTTTTGACATCAGTCCCTCGGGCCACTCAGCTGCTGGATAAGGAACCCGGTCACATGCTGCTGGTCAGCTCGCTGGAGCACGAGTTCAGACGGTACCTGCAGCAGGTCCACAGGCACACCTTCAGACAGGACAAAAGGTGACTTACGGATAACTTCTCCAAGCTTCTAGTGGCCCAAAAGGCAAAAATAAACATCATATTGATTCATTTCTTTTATGCAGGGACCCTGATATCACCTTTTATGATCAAATGAACCAACCAGTAGTGATGTACAGGTAAATATGGCTTTTGTCCACGAGATAAATGTAATAAGATATTCTGAAACACGTTTTCTTTTTTCCAGGGTAAAGCCGGCAGCATTTGATCTCTTCCTGGGGGGATGCATCGCTGCATATTTGGGGATTGTTTACTATGGAATCCAGGTTTGTTCCTGGACATTTGTGACATGTTTCTGCATAGAAAACATCACTACACCTCATACACAGAGGTGGACTGTAAATAGATTCAAAATTTCCCTTTCATGCTGTGTCCTTGTGCTTCACTATGTCTTGAAAGATCTGATTTATACATCCTGTCGTTTTTTAAACTTCATGTTCGTTGTCTTTTCGTGTCTTTTACAGAACTTTGGCTATCTGTACACACAGCTGAAAGCAGCAGTAAAAACAAAGCAGAAGTAAACGGACACTTAGAAGTCTGCCCGGCACATTTTGGACTCGCTGTGCAACAATTCCTTTCCTCACAGCAATCGTGTGCATTTATTCTGAAATGTTTGATGATTTTTAAACATTTTTGTACATTTCTTAGAAACAAATAAAATAATTTGCTACCAAAACTGAAAGAATATTACTGGTATCTGATTTTGACAGCAGAGTCACATGATGCAGTGCCCTCTCTGCTCTGCCTCTATAGAAATGGATTTGACTGGGCTTTGTAAGGCTTTTAATCCAGGTCTAACCAGTGCAGAGGGTGTACAGCCAGTTCCTGTCACAGATAACTCAGCGAGAGTGCCAGAGACACAATGGCTCCCTGCAGTGCTTGATGAATTAATAATGTCTGAGGCACGCTGACAGTGAATGTGCTGACAGTTGGTGATAAAATCTAGAAGATCTACATTTTTTTTTTGAAAATCTGATTAGACAATTTGAACTACAAGACAGCTAAACAGCCTCTAGCTGCACGTCAGTGTTTGAAATCAGGGTTGTCATGTTGATAAGGACCCCCGGAGCTATGCAGGTCAAGGACAGTGACCCCAGGTATGTGAGTCTCTGCAGGGGGGTTGAAGCTTCAGGAGATTAGTGAGTGCTCAGGTGGCACTAAGAGTTGTTCTGCTTCAGCAAGGATGCGCCGAACTTGTCCCAGCAGACTGGATTCATCACATTAGCAACAACTTAAACAAAGAGTTTGATCTATCTTGTGGCAGGTCTGTGAAGGATTTCCCACTATACTGATGCAAAAGAAAGATAAATGTGAGACACATTCATCTTAGACATTTGTTTTACAACCACAGAATAGATCACATGCACAACCCCAAGACAATAATACACACATTTATTAAAAAATCCTCCCTAAAGGGAATATAGGGGTGAATAGATGTATGGAAGGGGCGGAGCTAACAGGTGAGGAGAAGGATGCTGCACAACTTTCAGGCAGACTAGTGGCAACAGTCAGAGGAGATGACCTCTCAGCTCTACAGCACAAGGTACAAAGAGCAGTTCTGCTCTCCAGGAAGAGTGCAACGAACAGAACTTCGACCGACTTCAGCTCATCGCAGGAACAACCCTCAGCCACGTCCGGTGAGATGCACAACTCTATTGCATGCATGCACTGTGAGGCTCCCTGGACTGCGTTATTACCATTCAGCCAAAGTGACTGGGCAATTATTGTGTGCAACTACTTGCGCATTTTGGAAGCTGCATTCTATTTAATAATCAAATACTCTTCCATGTCTAACTAATTATTCAAAAATCAACAAAAACAGAGAATATAAGAGAGAAGTTATGTAATACAAATATATGTATGTATTTGTGCATTAATATAAAGTATTAAACTCTAGTAAATGTTAAATTGAAATTGAAAACTTTCATGTACTCATCAGCCTATGAATAAATGTTTCTTAAGCAACTGCACTGTAACCGCTCACCCTTTATCTTTGCCTTTTATCTGATTCTTAAATCTGAATTTGATGTGTATTTTAATGACGATGTCACATTGATTTTGCTGTTCTTGCTCCTGGAAAGCACTTTGAATTATCTCTGTGTATGAAATGTGTTATACAAATAAAGCTGCCTTGCCTATACTAATTATTACCATAAAAATTGAAAAAAAAAATCCCCAAAATACTTTAAAAATCAACATTTCTTTGTGTTTTGGCATCTGAAATAGAGATGGAGATCCGCAGTGGAGTTAAATTTCACAAAAATACAAGCAAAAGACAGAACGATAAAGTTTAGATCATGGTGTGCAGTCCTGTGCAAAAGTGAAAAAATGCTGTAAACAAAAAATGCTTTAAAAAATACAAATAATGATTGTTTATTTTTATCAATTTACAAAATACAAAGTGAGTGACCCCAAACATCCAGCCAAAGTCATTAAGAACTATCTTCAGTGTAAAGAACAAGACGTCCTGAAGTGATGGTCTGGCCCCCACAGATCCCTGATGGAGTGTCTGGGATCACATGAAGAGACAGAAGGATGTAAGGAAGCCTACATCCACAGAAGATCTGTGGTTAGTTCTCCAAGATGTTTGGAACAACCTACCAGCCCAGTTCCGTCAACAACTATGTGCAAGTGTAGCTAGGAGAACTGATGCTGTTTTGAAGATTTCTCTTTTGTTCATTTTTGTTGAGTAATGAAAATAAGTGAATAACACTTCCATTTTTCCTCACACCTGCCTAAAACTTTTGCACAGTACTACGAGTGTGGGTGAAAAAAATCTGTTAGCACATAGAAGAACTGCTGGCAGGAAGTTTTTAACACAGATTTTTCCTCCTTTCTCTTTGTAATTTCTTTCCCAGGACTTCCTGTTTCCCCGCGACCTTCTGTCCATCCACGGGACAGCCCGTGCACGGCCATACTCTTTGCCCCCTGTGGACACCGATCGCCCCTCCTTCCCTCCTGTGAGGCATTTCTCATTGCACAGTCCTGTCACAACACGTCCTGAGAACTCTTTCAGCACAACAAACGCAGGCACATCTCAGAACATGCCTCCTATCGACACGTCTGACAAAATGCAGAAAACACAGCTGATGCAGCCTCCTGTCACTGCCGTCCAGCTTCCCACCACTGTGAAAAACCCTCAAAAGTAATTATTAACAAGTTCCAGCTTTAACTCGGAGATAACTCCAAACACACTGATTTTATTGTGATTTCTTTGCAGGACAGCAGATTATCAGAGGAATGCCACTGCACTCTCAGCCCCACATCTCAGGTAAGTAAACAACCTTTGACCTCTTTTCAAACCCTCAGAATACAATGATACAGCTGAACAATACTTATTTAAACCAATTCAATGTAAAACTATTTTTTTAGCAGGATAAAAACTGGAGCTCGGCTTCAAGCAAGACCCCAAACAAACAACCCTCTTGCAGCCTCTCACTGCTTCAAACGGACACAACAATCCCGGGGGTGTTGCTCTAACGGTGCTCTGGATTATAGGTGAACGTTCATTAGCATGTCATTGTTTGGCTTTTTTTGTGCCATGGGGTGTGATTATGCTCATGTTTGTCTGTAGTGATTGCTACAGCTGCTTCCATGTGGTGAGGCCTTACCAAGCTGGACACTACATCATACATCCAGAGTTTGTGTCGGAAAGCCTCCATTAGGAAAGCACTGGGGATTCAGAGGCTGCAAAAATCCTGCAGCGGTGGACACGTTCTTGCAATGTCACACAGCTTCTGCTAATGAACAGACTGGGACAAAATTATAAGAGTGAATATTAGGAACACGGTACCTTCACCACCGTTGTCTCTTTACAGACAGAAGGGGAATTTCTGCAGGAGGGAGCCAGCTGTGATGTTAAACCAGATAATATAAGTGTGGGTTTGATGTGCTTTCTGTCATGCTTATAACCCGTTATTAATGTGAAAACTTTTTCAAATGTGACATGGTGCAGAAATAATAACTTATAATGCAACAGAGGTCAAATGTATCCAAATTTGACTAAAGTAGTGGAAGTATTTATGTAAATTTCACTGAAAGGTTCTAAAAAAGTTTGTTTTCTTGTTAATTTGCCTGTTAGTATACAAAACAAATGATCCTTCTGTTAGTTTTTAAGCACTTTTTGTTGCATCTGTAAGCATGCGCGCTGAATGAAATAAATATGAACCATTTCAGCACATGGACTACATTTCCCTTGTCACTGTGGGTGGAGGTAAGGCGGAGACGCAGCTTCGCGTTTGGATTTCTCTCGCTCTCTCTTTTTGTGAGGATTGTGGAAAACAAACCACAAACAGACCACCGAGGAGACCTCGGCTGATCGGTAGGTGAAAGTTGTTTTTATTTAAAAGAAGCGTAATGGAAAGACGCAGTTATTCACACGAACTCCGTGTTCTTTTCCTTCACTGAACTTTTTCGCACCACGGTTCGAGATTCACAAGAAGGAAGAAAAAATACAGACATGAACTTACATTAACAACAGAAGATGTGGATCAACAACCAACGCGACTTTGGGTTATTATTAGTTTATCTGTGACGCGCGTTTTCTGATTAGTTTGCGGTTTCATGTATTTAATAAGAAGTTGCGCAAGTCATTACAGTTTCCCTCACGGTTCTCTAATGTTCTACATGTACGCGTTACAAAGTTACCAGCTGTTTGATTTCACCGGCGTTCTGGAACGCGCGTCCACGCGCACCCTCACGCGCACCTCCGCATTCACAAACAGCCGAAGAAGAAGAAGTGTGACTGCAACAGCTGCCCTGACTGCATCAGCACTCTTGTGTTTATTCTCTGCATGTTTGATAGTAAATCAGCTGAGATGGCAGCTGGAGCCTCTACAAGTCATGTTATAAACAAAGAAATGCGCCACGGCTGGTTCTGCATGATCCTAAACTTAACCAGGAACGTGTGAGGCGTGTCCATTAGGTTCCTGTTTGACCAGACAGAGGGAATAAACAATTTAGGCTCTTAGACTAATTTAAATGGCTACAGACATGGGATCGGGCTTCATGCCGCCTTATATGGTGATAAAAATTTCAATAAAGTCGTGATTTTCAAATTCCTCTCGTTGTTCTGTCATTGAAGTGCTCTATTGGCATCCTGACCACTATAATCTAAACCAGATGCAGGTTTCAAGGGCAGTGAGTTCATTTGACTGGCCAGATTATTTAGTTGTATGCTAGAGCAAGAGTACAGTTAGTTATTTGGATATATAGTGTCCTGTACTTTTATAGCACCTTTCAGAGGACTTCAAAGCACTTTACACTACAGAGACTCATACTTCCACCCACACACATATAAACACGCTGATGGTGATGAGCTACTATGTAGCCACAGCTGCCCTGGGCCACACTGACAGAAATGAGGCTGCTGTACACAGGCACCACGGGTCCAGTCAGCCACCACCAGTAGGCAGCGTGGGTGAAGTGTCTTGCCCAAGGACACAACGACTGTGGCAGACTGAGCAGGGTGCAAACCTACAACCCTCCAGTGACGGGGCGGGCACTTATCTCCTCTGCCACCATTTATAAATAGTTATTCTATTGATTTTAGCATTTTGCATAATGACCATATAATGGATGTATCAATCTTGAATCTTGACCATATAAATCAGACTGGATGGATAGATAGATTGTGTGTATGTCTGGTTAGAAATAGGTCATTCCTGTTTCATTTAATGTGCTGTACCCACCTATTAATTATGATATACTATTATAAAGTGTTACTTTAATGTTATAATTGGTCCTTTGGGGGGAATATATACTAATTGTGGTTGAATTAGGTCATTATAATGCCAATAATTACCCAGTGTTTTATTCATCCATCCATCCTTTTATATTTAATTATTGCTAACCTGTCCTGCAAGTTCAGAGAAAAATGGAGGATTGCAATCCGGACTAGAAAAGGACTCAGCTGACCTCACTTCTTTGTGCATTTTAGTTTTAATTGGTTGAGGTTAGCTTTTCTAAATATATTTCCCTCAGTATTTAAGGAAATTTGAAAGTTGATCTGTTTTTAGTTTTTTTAAATCCTAGATGTGTTACCCATGTTGTCACTTTTGAGTGGAACAGTCCAGGTCACATCAAGTTTGGCTAATGGAGTTTGATGGAGCTCACCGTTTAGTATTCTTTCCTTTCTTCTCTTGGCATGAAGAGAGGTTTCAGGCCCCAATCCCTATTTCTGCTCTTCTTAACTTCCTTACATACTAATGAGACTTCTTTCAGCCGAACTCATATGTTAGTATCACTAGTGGGAGCAGCCACTTATTCTCTTTATGGGCAATTGGCAGTAGATTTGTTTTGTTAAATCTCAACACATCTTTAAAGTTTACATCCTGACAGCCTAATACCTTTAAGTGCTTTGAGATCACTTTGTGCAGCAATGCAAAGCTTGTTAGTTAGTGCTTAAATGCAGTGGAGGCTTTGAATTGGCAGTAAAACAAAGATGCAGAGCACGTTTCATGGATCAACATCCTTGTACATAGTTGAATTTTAATAGGAAATTTGCAAGTATGTTGTGAAAACGTCAGTACTGATTAAATCTGTTATCTTACTTTCATGACACACAGCAAACAGATGTGACGACAGGGCCAGAGTCCAACAAAAGAGGGTCCCTGCTAAATATTTGGATGGTCTGTGGAACGCCAGCTGAGGGATTTGCTTGCTGAACAGCCCAAGCCATGTACCAAGTGGTTCCAGGAGGAGCCGGGGGCACAGTTACAGATGTTATCCCCAAGCAGAAACACACCAGGGACTCTCGACCCCTAGTTGGAGCTGGAGTAATCGGTCTGGTGCTGGTGATTGCAGCTGTAACAGCCTGGTGTTACTACATAGCCTCCTTACGCAAATCGGAGCTGCTGAAGACTCAGCTGCTGGATCTGAATAAAGATGGCTACATCATCCGCAACCAGGGGGGGTCGATTGTTTTCAGGATGGATTTCAGGTTGGTAATTTCATTGAAATAAACATCTGATTTGTTTCAATTGGCTGGTCAAAGGCTAATTACCAGTATGCATGTTTTTATTAAGAATTTGCTCTGAACTTATTTCATTTATTAAAGGTAATTATTTTCTAATCTTGACAGATCTGGGACCCTTGATTTAGACTCCTGCTCCAAAGAAGGAGAGATCCTTCGCTGTGAACGCACAACTGACAGGAAACTTAAATTTTTTATTGAGACTGTGCGACCCAAGGACACTGTGCAATGCTACCGAGTGCGTTGGGAAGAACTGGTTCCTGACTTTCCTGTTGAGCATGCCATGACTTACAAGTTTGCACATTGGTATGGAGGTGCAGTGTCAGCAGTTCAGCACTGGCCTATTTCTATTTCTGGCCAAGAGGCTCCCAAACCCTTTGTGACAAGTGATATCTACTCAAACCGGAATGAATTTGGTGGAATTTTGGAGAGTTACTGGCTCTCATCCAATGCCACTGCCATCAAGATCAACAATTCTGTGCCCTTCCACCTTGGCTGGAATGACACAGAGAAGACCATGTACTTCCAGGCGCGGTATAACGATAGTCCCTTCAAGCCAAACCCAGGGGAGGCACCGTGTGCTGAACTTAGCTACAGGGTCTGCGTAGGCTCGGATGTTACATCCATACACAAGTACATGGTTCGCAGGTACTTTAACAAACCATACAAAGTGCCTGCCAAAGTCATGTTTGAGCATCCCATTTGGTCCACTTGGGCTTTACACAAGCGTGATATCACCCAAGAGAAACTCTTGTCGTTTGCTGCCAACATTCGTGAGCATAAATTTAACTGTAGCCACCTTGGATTGGACGACGGCTACACAAGACGCTATGGAGATTTTGAGTTTGACCCAGTTAAGTTCCCAAATGCTTCAGCCATGTTCCAAAAGCTGAAATCGGATGGTTTTCAGATCTCTCTCTGGGTTCATCCTTTTGTTAACTACGACTCAGAGAACTTCCATACCTGCGTACAGAGAGGCTTGTTTGTCAGGGAGCCAACAGGCCGGCTACCAGCGTTAGTACAATGGTGGAACGGCATTGGTGGCATTCTGGACTTTACTAACCCAGAAGCCCGTGATTGGTTTGCCTCCCAGCTGCGTTCACTGCGTTCAAAGTATGGGGTGTCTTCTTTTAAATTTGAAGCAGGGGAGACCAATTACTTACCATGGAAGTTTAGCACAAAGAATCCAATTCGTGACCCAAGTTTTTTCACAAGACGCTACACAGAAATGGCTATTCACTACAATGACAGAGCTGAGATGCGCAGTGGATATCAGTCCCAAAATATATCCTGCTTCTTCAGACCTATTGACAGAGATTCTGTGTGGGGATATGAGTTGGGGCTGAAATCTCTCATTCCCACAGTGCTCACCATCAGTATGCTTGGCTATCAGTTTATTCTACCAGATATGATTGGAGGGAATGCCTATCTGAACCACACCGTTGGAGATCGTGTCTTACCAGATCGAGAACTTTACATCCGCTGGTTGGAGCTGTCAGCCTTTATGCCTTCCATGCAGTTTTCCATTCCACCGTGGGAATACGACAATGAGGTGGTTGAAATTGCCCGGAAATACACAGCAATTCGTGAACGCATTGTGGCACCGCGGGTCCTGGAGCTGGCAGGTGAGGTTGTGAACACTGGGGATCCGATCATACGTCCTTTGTGGTGGATTTCCACAGGTGATGAGACAGCCTATAAGATTGACTCCCAGTTCTTGATTGGGGATGACCTCATGGTAGCTCCAGTTTTAGAGCCTGGAAAGCAAGAACGTGACATCTACCTCCCCGCTGGCCATTGGAACAGCTACAAGGGAGAGAGATTTGACCTAAAGGAGCCGCTGCACCTTACAGACTATCCTGTTGACCTGGATGAAATCGCCTACTTTCTTTGGATCTAGAAAGTTAATTTAACGTGGCTGCCAGAAGACATCTCGAGATAAGTTTAAAAGACTTTTGAAAAGAATAAGGCCACATTACAAATGTGACATTGTATCAGATGGATGCCCAACACTTTTTCCTATTGTTTTAAGTCAGAATCATTAGCATTCTGTAGTTTAAAGACATTGTTCTTAAAAGTGATAGTCAAAAGCCTCTCAGTGTATCCTGGACATAACTTCCTTTTTATTGCGATTGAAGCTGCGCTCAATACGTTTTTTTGACAATCCGCTCCCAAAGGTGTCTGTCCTCCACAGTCCCTGTGAGGTGTCAGGTGATCTGAGCTCCAGCTCTAATGGAGAGAAGCTCCTGGAGCTCTGCATCACTCCAGTTTATCATCTCAGCTGGTTCTGTTTAAAAAAGCAAAACTTATGCCCGTGCTTACTTTAATTTTCAGTATAGTTGCCGGCCAGAGCTCGGCATTAATTCATCACGTGATGATGACACTGACCTCTGTTGCACCAAGGCATAATGTGCGATCACAAGTCCGGCGTTGCGGCAATATTACTACCAAGCGTGGCAGCACAAATGCTGCAAAATTCCTGCAACATCATGCTGCCATGGCGCGTTCATAAGACACACGGTAATATTATGCTGATTTGCCGGCATGATGTGTCTTATAAAAAGGGCTAAATTGGGGAAAGTCATGAGCAGCTTTTCCTTACTGGTTGATTGTACGTTTGGTTAACCCACATTGGTTAAACAGAGATTAGATTCTAATTGGGCAGACAAGCTAATAGCTAGTCACCGCAGATTCAGGGTTTCTGCCATCTGAAAACAGAATCAAAGACGTTAATTTGAACTCTGTTCACCTGGAACCGAAAGAACTACAGATGGCTAGCTATGGTGCTAATTGTTGGCATGTAATTTAGAATATGATGTAAACAACCCATGTAATTCCAAATAGATGGCTGTGTATAGGTTTATGTCATTATTTGTTTGCGAAAACCACTTTGACATTTTTGAGATTAGAATTGTTTTTGCACTGAATATTTTCACTTTGGACGAGCCCCCGCTGTGGCTAGCCGTTAGCTCGTTAATCCAGTCATAACTAATCTGTTAATCCAAACGGAGGTTGCTCCTGGTCTGCAGTATTAAAGGTTCATAACCTTTCTACATGAACCCACTTTAAAAGGTCTATAAATTGAGACTATAGGTGACTTTACTTATCATGAAAAAGAGATCATAAGCTAACAAATTAGCCTTAAGCCTAATTAGTAACCAGTGATGGAGCAATATTTGTGCAAACTAGCACTGTCCATTATAAGCTGTTGTGTAAAACCAACTCTAATACGGCTGTGGCCACAAATCCCAAAAGGTGTTTGAAAGCCTATCATAAAAGTAACATGAGTGCAGATGCTGTTGCTAATTTATTTCGAGTGTTGCTTCAAGTCTTATGTTAAAACCATTGGATGAAAAAAGGGAATAAATAAACTGTGAATGGCATCTTAAAAGCTGTTAAGTTTCACAGCTCCATGAATGTCAGTTTAGACCAAACAACCCAACGTGGGTTATTTTTGCCATTAAGCAGATTGAAGTCCACATGGCAACGTGTGATATGCTGCTACCGTGTGACACTAATGACTGTTCCACTCCTGCTGTTGACACCAAGAAGCCAGGTTTTATGCTTCACTTATCAGCGAGAAGGCTTGAAGTTTAATCATTACAAACTGCCTGTGCTCTCATTTGTGTAACACAGTGGCTTGTTACTACTTTTAGCCAAGAAGAAGATGCCTTTTATGGTCTTCTAAATATTTAATACTCTTCCTCAGGTAACTGCTTTCTCAGGCTTATGTGTGTTTAAAGTGCCTTGCAACTATCATTAATGCTGAAGCTGGAGTAAAATGGCTGCCATTGTGTTTAATAGATTACCTGCTACATGAATAGTGTTGGCTGCTTTTGTTTTGTGCTATAGATTTAGACACACATGAATCGCTTGGTTAACCTCCTGAGACCCAAGCTTTCATTTAGTGTGCATCTTTAATTTGGCCCAGCTATTTTGGATTAGAAGGACCTCACAAACAAAACGAGTTAGTAGTTTAAAAACCTATAAAGATGTTTTTTTCTGTAAATAAATCATTTCAAATAAAAATGTTAAATATCAGCAATGCGGAACGGCAGCGGAGCGATGTACTTGCGAGCTTCGCTGCACCCAAATTCACTCCAGGAGAGTCTCAGCCGTGGAGCAATATCACAAAATCCCTCAGGACTTCAAAGGTCGCGGTTTATTTATGCCATCCTCCATTAAACCAAAAAGAAGAAGGAAATCATGTTTGATGTCATATATAATGTTTCTCCACTGCCAGGATTAAAGCCATGAAAAGCACACCGCTGCACTTCTCGAAAGATGCAGGGAGTAAATAAGCCGTTAGGTTACACGTATAGAAGTAATCTACATAGATATGAAATCGCATCGCTGCGATAGTCTTTTATTTTGAAAATTACCAGACGTTTTACACTGAAACTGTGTGATTTCCTGTATAGCCCTATAGTAACTGCAGAAATTGACGTGTCCCAGAATTGGCTCGCAGCAAAACTACAACCTGATGCTATCGTAAGTGGCGTGGCGCGCAGCTTCTGGGACGCGTCTGAAAATTTCCATGCTGGTTTGGATCAACCCTTTAGACTATAGTGGATTCTAGTTGAAGCAGCGACGATCCGCTGCCGTTCCACGCCGCTGATCCCTTTAGTGTGGACCCAGCTTTAGTCTTTTTTGTCTTTATAAGTCTTTGTTTTATAATGTGGACATTAATATATGTCAACTAATGCCTTTTAGTTTATTTTATAAATATTTTTATTTTTTGTTACCCCCTTTACTGTCCGATATTCTTCTTGAACTACCAAAGTATATCATGACTGCTGCAGGACATTACAACCCATGTTTTTGTAAACATCTCCCTGAATTTTCCTCTAGTAGCTTCAAGCAGGGTTCCCCCGCCTCTGTCAGCTCTAGATCAAAGAACATTATGTGCAGCTGTGCATTTTAATATTCAGAGATGAAACTGATATCGATCCCATCATAAAGAGGCAGGCAGCAAGCACACTGACACCTCACAGATTCAAGAAGTCAGTGGACACATCTCAAAATGCTTTCTTCACTTTGCAGATTGTTCATTTAAAAGAATAATTTCAGATATTTTTCAAAAGATTACTCATCCTAAAAAATTTTGTTTGATGACATTAAATTTGACCTCTTGTGTTTTTGTAATAAATTTATTTCTAGAGTTGAAAAGTAAAAAATATGACAGTAAACTTGAAGCGAAGACACTTTATTTTTGCCTAATGTGCCTTAGCGTATTCATTCATTCTGCCTTTGAGTCACCGAGCAGACCTTTCACTTACAGCTTCTGCAGAGCCCTCGGTAACTTTACGCGTGTCTTTCAACATCACGTCAAAACAGAAATCTCAGCTTATTTATAGCAGTTCTCACTTAGCGTCTGGGCCGGGCCGATCTCAGAGGTTATTTCTGTCTCAGACCGTCTTACGTTGTGATCTTCTGCTTCATGGACTAAAGATTTAGTTGCTGTTGGTTTGTTCAACTCTGTGTTTTTCAAAATGTAAGGAATATTTACATGTGATTAATGGAGTGTACTAACTTTTAATGAATCTTTGTATAAATGTGTTAAAATAAACACATCTGTGTCCAAACTTTGTTCTCAAATAGCATTTTTTACGTAAAACTGAATACTTTTGCTCCTACGACATTATAGAAAATCAAAGTAAAATCACTTTTACAACAAATAAATGAACAGAAGGTGAAAAAAAAGACCAATAGATTTATGTCAGTCAACTGTTCATGCAATTATTGAGCCAATAACCGCCTATAACCTCTCATATGTCTGCAATACATGGAAAGTGATGCACCAATTGGTGCAACAGTGAAAGAGGCACCCTTGAGGGTTTTCTCCAACTTTTTTGATACTCCACTCATCATGGGGCAATAATGACAAGGTGATGAAACAATAATGCAGGTTATTTGGAGACTTTGTTGAGATCAATAAATCATTTGGTGGTTCATGATATGAGGTCAGAGAGCGAACGATATAAAAGTGTCTGGCCAAACACAAAAATAATTAAAAAGAAAAAGATTCTGCAGCAGCAGGCAGAATCAACAATGTTTATTAGCTATGGCTTTAAACATTCTTCTTCTTTTGGAGTCCAAGCAGCCCCCATCCCTCACAGCTGTACTCAATCTTTTCATATGTTTGGGGAATTTATTCCATTTTGCAGCTGTGGGATATGCTTCAGAACAACTTCACTTTATCTGCAGATGTCTCATCTGTCTTCAAAATTGATCTTGACTTGCAGCCTGTGTGGGGAGGACATACGCTCATTGATTAGCTGTCTCTGTGTTGCTGGGATCAATATTATTTGTTGGTGTGCTTTCTGCAGTCACATTGTTTGATTCTGCCTGGCTCTTCGCAGGCTGAACAAATAGTTTATGTGAGACTTTCAGAAGCTTTAGCATAAAACTGGAGGTTTCAGAGAAAAAGAGGAAAATTGTGCTTTGAATACCAGCAAGTAAATAATGATGGTGGATAAATAATGAAAGTTAAAGTTTGTTAAATGACGTGTGTTTTATGTCTCTTTTATAGAGCATTTTCATTTTCTAGCTTTAAAAAACTTTAAAGAAAACATGAAAAATGAAAATGTTGGTGCAGTTTGTGTGATGCTGCAGCTGTCCAGCAGGGGGCAGTGTGGCTTCACTGATTTATTCTGTCACTGACATGTTAGTGGACCACGGCCCAGATGTTACACACACACGATCTTGCCAAGCAGGACACATAACTGGCACTTCCCCTCGTCCCTCTCCACCTGTGAGCCCACCTGTGTGTCCATCTGCAGAGGAGAGGTGCCAGTTGTTCTGGTTAGGAGCCACTGTGTCTCAAGTACCTGTCCATATCCTCAGTGGGAGACTTTAGTGTCTGTGGATGTCTTCAGTTCGACACACACACACACACACACACACACACACACACACATGCATGTTTATTATAAAAAGAATGAAGCTCTGAAGAACTAATTCTGAAACATTGCTAATACTAATAAACAAAAGCACATGTATTTTGTTTATGTTGTGTTATCCACACTTGAGGAAATCATGGAGTCATTAATGTTGCCTATGAAATCATTTTGATGTGTTTTACATACAGACAATTTCAGATTCGAAGAGCTAATGCAAATAAGATATTATTAATATTGCCACATGAAATATCTACTAATGGAACTTAAAGATGTCTTGATGTACAGAGGTATCCAACCACCTACATTGGGCTGCATGGTGTTTTATTTTGAAAAAACGCTGTTCTTAAAAATGTTTTTTTCCTATTTTAATCTAGCTAGAGTTCAGAACAACACTTGGTTACTTCCCCCCTGCATCAGACAGTGGAAAAGTTGTCTTGGATGAAACTAGACTGATACCAAAAAGATTAGGGACCACTTGTACGGATCATTTAAAATCCTGGAGTTTGCTTTCCATAAGTTTGTATTTTATGATTCTTTTGATTATTTGGCTCAGTGCCTGTTTTTCTCTTCCATGGAATTAGCTTTCAGCTCCCCTCACAGCTGGTCTCACTTACTAATTAGCACACCTGCTCTTCATTTGGTTATTACTTCCCTCACTTTGTGTCGTTTGGGTTCCTTTTTCAGTCCAAAATCCTCATCCTCTGTTCCTATGACCTCTTTCTGATTTGGGTTCTGAAACAGATTTTCAAATTTCCTTCCACATGCGTAACAATTTGATTTTTATGCAAAGTTTGTGTTTTCCTCAGTCATCAGCATCTGAGGTATCATGAGTCACAGACTGTAACACAGATAAAACATTTATAGGAAGCAAACTGAAAAAGTGACAAATGAAGATTGCTGAGCTCCATTTGTATGGGAAGAAAAAAAAAGCTTTCCGTTTCCTTGAAACTAAATGCAGAACGAGCATTTATCGTAGCTGACCACAAGGGAAATAAAACCTCATGGCCATCTCTTTGTGTGAAGTCAGAATCTTTGTCCTTAACCCAAGATTTCCACTCCGTAACTAGAATGACCTCGCATCTGGCTTGTCTGACAGGAAAATGTCTGTCCTCGCTAGGTAACAAATGAACCTGAGACTCCAGAGACTCGTTTCACATCTGTTTATCTTTTTCACCTGTCTGTTCGGTGCACTGCATCACGCTGACACTTCTCTGCAGACGCTGTGGATTTCTGAGCATGGCTTTGCCTTTAGAGGGACGGAGCCACAGCTGCACCATTTGTTAGACTTGGGACTGGGAGCATCAATATAATAATATAGTGCAATTAGTTAGTTTGAGTAGATAATCTACTCGGTTGCTTACTTTCACTTCCCTTTTCTAACATTCTTGGTTTACAGTTTATACTTTTCTATCTTGAAATGGTTAATTGATTAGGAATCATCCATCTTTCCATTATCCAAACCACTTCATCCTCACTAGGGTTGAATGCTGTTGACCATCTAGGTGAGAGGCAGGTTGCCAGTCATTACCGAGACAAGCCAGTCACAAACTCACTCACACCTAGAAACAGTTTACATTCTCTAATTAACCTAACATACATGTGTTTGGTCTGTAGGAGGAAGCGGGAGTATCTGCAGAAAACCCATGTATGCATGTGGAGAACATGTGAACTCCATGAAAGGCTGCAGCCTCTTGAACCAGCGCTACCAACTGCACCACCACTGGTATCGACCATAGAACTATTATAACTTAAGAAAAAAGTTATAAAATGTCAAAATAATGTAAAAAACACTGATCTATTTTGTTTGTTTTCTTATTTACTAGTTCTTTTCCTTTTTTTTCATATTCTTGGACTTTCTTCAATACTATAACTAAAGAAGAGGTGAGATTGATGCAAATTGTGCCTTTAAAGGCTGGAGGAGACGTTCAACCACAAGGTGGTAATTCTGTTTTAATATAGTTAGAAACACCAGCAGTACAGGCCTCCCTAAATCTCCAACTCCAGATAATGTGTTGGGGTGCATTTTATTGTAAAGTAATGAAAACAGAAAAAACAACTGCACAAGCGTATTCATACAAGTACAAGTAGAGATTTAGGGATGATCTCAGCCAGGGCACTCCCTCTGTGTTCTGGAGAGGGTAAGAGGTTGAACGAAATGTCAGACACCGAGGCGAAGATGCATAATTGAAACACTGCGTTGTGGCTGCAGCCGCGCACAGGGCTGGTTGATTGATACTATTTTAGAATACTGCTGTCCTCTCGTGCTCGTGGGGTTTACCTGGGGACAAACCAGGGGGAGAGGGAAAGGTGCTTCAGTGGCTCATCTGGGTTTTGGAGTAAAATTGGTGTCATCCATCATACACTGCATTTAACAAATGCTAACGCAGGCCTGGCCGGCAAAGGATTCAAATATAAGGCAGTGAACTGAGAAACACGTCCGGTGCAGACTGCTGAGGGTCTATCAATCAGCCAGTCAGCCCCTTTATTTAACAAGCGAGGGCCACGGACCCCGAGGGCCACACTCCATATTCTGGCTGGTTGGCCATGCAGCGTTGCCCTGTAAAAAGAAGAAAAGAGGGAGATGAAGGGAGGAAAGTAAGAGGGACACGGAGGGATTGAGGGTGGGAGGGTGATGGAGGTGCGAAAAAGGTTTGGACCATGTCCCCCTGCTGCGCCGGTGTGCTTCATCTTCTCAGTGCAAGGGCCTGGAACTGCTGCTTGATGGGATTTTCAGCCCCGTGGCCTCCGCTGTCCCAGCATCCATCTGGAGGGCTGCCGTGTGCACAGCAGAGAGCCAGCCACTCATCGACAAAGCCATAAAGAACAACCCGTAGGCCAGGCAGTGCCACTGATCTGAGGCTCTGTTCAGCGGACAGGCCAAGTCTCGGTGGCACACGTTCCTGTCAGGGACACAGGCTGATCCCTCAACCAGAGTGGAACAGAAGACATGCTTTGAGGGGCAGCCCACATCCAACTGCTGACTCCTTCAAAAGCTTGGCATACCGGAAAAGGAATGAGACTTCGCTGTTTAGCATCACTAATGGCACGGAGAGGAGAATCTCCCTCTCTGTAGCTGAAAAAGCACAATCACGGATTTCCTTTCTGTTTTTTTTTATTACCTGACAGAATCAAAAGCTTCAGAGGAAGTTCCTGTTTTTAACAAGCCCTGTCAAAATAAAAGCCCAATCCATTACAGCGGATTTCCACCCTGCACAGTATTTGGAACAGAAATATCACAGCTGTATATAACTGAAAATTCAAATATGCAAAAACAATCCTAATGGTGTGTCATTACTGGATTCAAGTTATGTGCTTTCTCCAGGGACCTGAATTCCTTCATAAAGGCGCAGGATCGGAGCTGAAATAACTCATCCAGCATGAGTGTGGAAAGTATGAAGTAAAATTGTTGTGTTACTCCTAAGGGCTGTGCAGCATCATTACCATGTATTTTTCCCCCTCTCCTGACGACTGTAAATTCAGTGAGTGTGGCCGTATTGTGGGTAAGGTGGGCAGACGGCAGACTGTATAAATAAACAGAGTGTGTCTGAGGGCAGAACTCTGGCCCCCACCTGCCCACCATCAATCAATATTACAGCGGCCACTGGCAGCCCAATCACCATTTTATAGGCCTCTGAAATGATCAAACATCTGCTCATAACCATTCTTTATATACAGACGGATCGCACGTCTAATATGGAGTTCTACAACAGGACGTAGCGACTACAATATGTTTTTATTAAAAAAAAAAAAAAGCTTTGGGAAGGATCTCATCTGTGCTCCCCAACACATCAGGTTTAACTTGTGTGGGCTTGAGCTCCACTCAATTTACCATTTGGCTGCTCACTGTTTAAAAGTCATCCTGATGGAAGTTTAGTGATAAAAGTTGAGGCCAGTAACTGGTTTGGCAGCTGTAGTGGACAAAGGTTGCAGGGGCCTGGTCCATGGAGAGAAGGAACGAATCCAAGTGGTCCAAGGTTAATGGTGGCTCGGAACAAAATGGATTCAGTGCCAGGGGCGTGCTGACAGGTGATTTGACACGAATGAAGGTGGGCCATCAATCTCCTGTTGGCCTGTCTGACCTTTCTGTGCCATCCGCAGCAGCTAGGGGGCGCTAGGTGTTGCGGTGCCTTGACCCGCTCCCGTCTCCAGATAGCCAACCTGCCGTCTGCCTGAAGCTCCCCCTGCAGCTGAGAGAAGCTCCCGTCTCTTCACGCTTGGCTGGGATAATGAAACTGTGATTGGAAGATAGTGAACTGTGACAGGCGGTAGTAGACTCAAAGTCTTCCAGCCAAATTCAAACCTCTCGCTCTAGATTTCCTTTTAGAGCCCTCTCTTCTCATGAACTGCTCTGACAATTTAATGGTGCAAAAATGATCATGTGGCGCTTATCTTAAGCGTGCTTTCGGACTTATTTCACGCTCTTGTTTTTTTCTCCCCTTCTAAGGAGCAATACCAGAGTAGTACCAGCTAGTGCATGCAGTGACAACACAGTACAAGTAGTGACTACATGCAAACCTCACCTTGGGCAGATCCAGTCTTTGTGTTTAAAACCTGACATAAATTCCCCGTCACAAATCCCTGGGGGCAGGCGAGCTTGAAGGCACAAAAGCAAACATTTCCATTCCTGATCGCAGCCAATCCCTTTTAACATCCCCACCCACTGACCGCCCTCCTCTGAACTTACCCCAGCACCGCAAGCCAGCCATTTGTCACAAAGTAATTATAGAATTATTGACTGGCAAGCAATTAACACCTTTCTTCTCTTTCCCACCCCCTCCTCATCCTCACCCCCCCAATCCTTTAATTTGAACTCCAAGACTAAAAGAATAGGAGGTGAGCAAAAAGCTGTTGCAGTTACACATTTAATCTCGGTGGCATTTTCTTGCTCTCCTCAAATTAATAGGACGATGGGGACAAAACGGCTTTTCTCTTCCATCCCTTTGATCTATCTTTAACTGATGCTCAAAGAACAGCCAAGCTGCCTATTCATGTAGGAATGACTGAACTCTCCGTTAAAGCTTCACTGGGAAAGGAAATTTTGATAGGAATATCCCCTCTGCTGGTACCGAGTTTTCTTTTCATCCTTGTTTGGCAGCCTTTACGTTTACATCTTCTTCCTGCCCTGTTTCCAGCTGCCACCGGTGTTGGTCCAGATGGATGTGGAGGAGGACAGTGTTAGAACCTCTGGCTGGCAGGTGTCTGAGTCATGACGAATGTCATGGAACATCATTCTAGCAACATATGGACAGGGACAGAGGAGCTGATTCCCCTTCTGGCAAGTTTAACACATCTTCTCTCTCTGTTTATCAGACTCCTTCTCCCAGCAGCCCTCACTCTCCTACAGCACTTTACACTGGTCACGTCAACATTTTTAACTCTCCTCTTTAAGGATGATATTTAGCTGGTCCTGGAACAGTTTGTAATCGTATTCTTAAACTGGGTCACAGCTCTACGTTTTTGTGTTCCTACAAAGTAAAAGAACCAATAAATATTAATGAGCCTGAACTGTAAGATGAGAAAGTAAAATTCTAATTTGGGGGTTCTGCACTGATAAAGAACACATGAGTGAGAAGATTTAATTTTCCTCTGCCATCACAAGATTGTGTGTGTGTGTTCAAAATTACAATTCCTGATATCACACCAGTGTGTTACTCGTTTCTTTTCTCTCTCCGAGGAAAAGGTACAATATGCTGCAGACATATATTGATCTAAGCGATAGCAACAATGCTAATTTAATTTCTAACATTCTTTTTTAAAAAAGAAGCTAATATGAGCTAAACGTTTGTAATATAACCATAAATCCTATTTTCCTACAGGCTCTTTGTGAGACAAATCCAGATTTTCTAAACACTTGCACATGCAGCACATTAAATGTCACCCAAGAATCTCTGTTCCCTGCCTAAAGACGCCACTTCCTTAATGAGAATGACATTAATTTGACAGCAATTTAGGAACGATTTAAAACCATTTAAGGCCCTTTTCTGGTTTGTGGTGCAGTGCTAATCAATGGCTCCCCCCAGGATGTTATTCATAAACACATGCAGCAATATTCCTTCTTGAAAAACACAGCAGTATTGACCCGCTTTCCTTCCCTGCAGCTCCTTCTTATTTTGTCAAAGAAGAGTTGGCCCAGGAGACGAGCTGCTGTGCTTGTTTGCTCTGAACAGGTTTTCTGTCTTTTTTTTTGGGTTGATTTTCATCTCTAGGCAGTGGCAACTTGTGTTAAATTTGAGATTTGTCCATTTGCATTAAAGTTCTGAAACAAAACAACATTTAGGAGGAAACAAACCCTTGCATCTATTTCTCAATTTGCAGCATAAACTTTTTAAATGATGCAATCAATTAAATCTGAACCAGAAGCATAACCTTGGCTTCATATGCATTGGGTCATTTAAATAAAGACCAACAGAACAGTCATTTAAAACACATTTAAAACCACTCAGTTAAATTCCTTTTAAAGTAAATGACATTGAACATGAAATGAACAGACGTCATTAAAAACATAAATATTTTCTTTTTTTGACAGCATTGGGTTTATATTTTACAGAAGAGGATTAGGGCCACTGAAAAGAAAAAAAAAGAAAAGAAAGAGAATTCTGACTTTAATCTCAGAATTCTGACTTTTTCCTCAGAATTCTGACTTAAATCCCAGAATTCTGACTTTATTCTCAGAATTCTGACTTTAATCTCAGAATTCTGAGAAAAAAGTCAGAATTCTGACTTTATTCTCAGAATTCTGACTTTAATCTCAGAATTCTGACTTTAATCTCAGAATTCTGACTTTAATCTCAGAATTCTGACTTTATTCTCAGAATTCTGACTTAAATCCCAGAATTCTGACTTTATTCTCAGAATTCTGACTTTAATCTCAGAATTCTGAGAAAAAAGTCAGAATTCTGACTTTATTCTCAGAATTCTGACTTTAATCTCAGAATTCTGACTTTAATCTCAGAATTCTGAGAAAAAAGTCAGAATTCTGACTTTTTTCTCAGAATTCTGACTTTAATCTCAGAATTCTGACTTTAATCTCAGAATTCTGAGAAAAAGTCAGAATTCTCTTTCTTTTCTTTTCAGTGGCCCTAGTCCTCTTCTGTATATATTTAATCCTTCACTGTAAAAAAATAAAAATGTATTTTGTAAAAACCTCAAAGCTTTGTCTTGAAGGATTATTTTAACATCATGTTCATGTTTACTTCATTCCATCTGGTCATACTGTCGACATATAGTAACATTATTAGGTGGACACTGAAATAGCATTTTTCACATTGTATTTTAATAGTTTTGTATTTTTTTTAAGTTTGATGTATAAATTATTAAAAGTCAAGTGTTTAACATGTCCCAATAACTGTCCAATTATTTTTGTATTTAGCAGCTTCACTCAAGCTCAAATCATTGATATTTTTACATTATTAAAAAGGGGGAAAAGTATATGTGCAATGTATAGTGACAGGCCCATCTATAATTACTGAAGCAGGATTATCTCAACAGTTGTTCTTAGCTCTGGGGGACATTTTTCTCTTTCAGCATCTAGTTTTGGGTTCTTTGCCTCCAAACTTGTCAGGATCACCTGTATGAAACTCTTATTTATGAAAAAGGAGCTCTGATTACAGTCTTCTGAAATGCAATGGAGAACAAATGGGAACCAAATGAAGACTGATTACATTCATCAGGTGAGCACAAAACATGACTTCAAAAGGCTGCTGATTGCCTCGTGTCTGATTGGTTTTGCTCGTAAATAAATTCGTGCTGCGTTTGCTGCAAAACTGCAAGAAGGCCATAAATGTTTCTGCAGGTTGAGGTTGCACAAGAAAGTAACTCCTAGTGTAAAGAAAATCGAAAGCTCCAAATATCTCATGTAGATTAGGTTAAACAGGCTTGTCAGTAGGCTACTGGTCAAGGATATAATCAATATGATGAAAATTAAAGTCCAGTCCCTCTCTCTCCTTTTTTTGCAGAGCCACAGCTAAATTTAGAGAGCACAGATTTCACAACATTTATGTTAATTGGTGTGAATTGTCAAAACATATGTTCCAAAAGACTATAAATGTACACATTCCTCATTAGAATGTGACCAGGATCAAAGATCACCTCAGCAGTCTACTGTATGAAGAATTATGGATATTTCTGTTGATAATAATGAAAAGCGTATAAATGCATTGACCAGAAAGGTTGGTTAAATCCTCATGGATCTTCTTTATTTATGTATTATGGCTTAATGAGGCACTTCTTTGGTACTTTGGTTAATGATCATGAGAAAGTGTTGCTGGATCAACAGGTTGGCCTTTAGAGATTGGTGTGAGACATGTTGGGTGGATGATGTAGAGGTGAGAATTTGGAGGTGTGAACATATAGCTGGCAGACACAGTAGGGGATTGTAGGGACGGTCTTGTTCCCAGCCGGGCTAAGACCTCTGAGCACGAGGTGGACACCTCTCATCTGCCCCCTTCTCCATCCCTACACTTGCCTCCCAGGCTCTCATTTTCCACATGATTAGGTTGCCACCTGTCCTCTGGCTGGCCCTTGGCCTCCAGGCCTTCGTCATCTCGGCACCATTTAGCACAAGAAAGATTTTCACAGAGACATGCTTTATCACTGTGGACCTTATAGACTGAAGGTCTCTGAAAGTTATTTATGAAAGAGTGATATCTTTGCTTTCAGAAGGCTTTTATGAAAGTTTGGCTGCAACTTGATAATGGAATCATCGATCAATTTCGCTCCTACTTTTAATGTATTCCCACGGCCCCCCACCTCTCACAAAGCGTTGTGTAAAATGTGATTATATGGGTTTCTATTCAAATGAATAATGCTTATGGCAGAATGAAATAAACAAGTTGAACTTCACGTAATAATAATGGAGTTGTTACTTTTTTACATGACATCAATTTGATTGTAATTCTTACATGAATCAGTGGAAGGCACTGTTTACTACAGAATACCTAAGAGCACAGCTGACTGCATGCATTTATTACCTCTAGACTGGATTACTGTAATTCATTACTATCAGAATGTAGTTAAAAGTCTTCAGCTGGTCCAAAATGCTGCAGCTAGAGTTCTGATGAGAATTAAAAAGAGAGACCACATCTCTCCTGTTTTAGCTTCCCTACATTGGCTGCCTGTTAAATTCAGAATAGATTTTAAGATCCTCCTTCTCACATATAAAGCTCTTAATAAACAAGCTCCATCATACATCAGTGATCTGATTGTTCCATATGTTCCTAACAGAGCACTTCGCTCTCAGACTGCAGGTTTACTGGTGGTTCCTAGAATATCTAAAAGTAGGATGGGAGGCAGATCTTTTAGCTATCAGGCTCCTCTACTGTGGAACCAGCTCCCAGCGTTAGTGCGTGAGGCAGACACCTTTTAAGACTAGGCTCAAAACTTTTCTATTTGATAGGGCTTATGGTTAAATTCTGATGTTATCCCAGGTTTAGACGAGTGGGGAGCAGAGGGAGGTGGAGTGTACAGAGGGGACTACAGTCGTTAAAGACTTTTCTCCCTGGCTCTGCCTCCCACATGCCTCCATCTAAAAGGCTAGGTTATCCTGAGTTATCTCTGTAGTTATGCTGCTATAGGCTTAGACTGCTGGAGGACATACTGACCACTTTCCACACTCTGCTACTTTCTTCTACCACCACTCTCTAATTGCATTATTTCCTGTTATTTCAGCTGTTAACTTTATTTTCTCTCTAAGTGTTTTTCTCCCCAGAAGAAGCTACACTGGCGTTCTGCTGAGCTGTGGTGGCCTCATGGAGGGGGCCATCGGCTGGCACACTGCTGCCAACCACTTAACATTCTCCCTCTCCTTTTGCATTTTACTTTCTTTAACATAGAATGTGCTACTACTAGTTCACCTGTTGAATCAATTATAGATTTACGGTAGTTGTGACACTAATATTCAGTTTACTTCTCTAAACAAGTGACTTTCCCACTGTGCAAAGACCTAGTTAGGATGTCCCACAGACGAGGTCTAGACCGACGGACTCAAAATAGACACGATCCATGCGACATTGAATGTTTGCAGGGAAACTTGAGTACAGATTATAGCGCGGGTTTGTTTTTTCCCAAAAGCTGACAAAGAACGATTTACATCTTCCCCTCTGAATAGATTTTCCACCTGTTTGAACCTGTTGTGTGATGCACGGGGGCATGGAGCGACACTTTGTGTTATCCTTTGGTAATTCAGCCTGCTGGTAAAACATTTATGCTCCGTTAGAGCCAGAGATTGGCCCTGATCCATGTTGGCCATGCCTTTAATGTTGGTGGCTTTAGACATCAGACATGTACAGAAAGAAGGGTTACTAAACAGGAACCACGTACCCCCTTATCTAAAAATAATGTCAAGCTGGAACATTAATAAAATGATTTGCACCTAAAGCAGTACGTGGTACATTATGATGTGTTCTCTCACATCTAATAGACACATTAAAGTAGTCCTGAATCAGCTCAAACCTGAATTGACCTCACTACGGTCATCTTTGGGTCATATGAGCTCGTGTTCATACACACTCATTGCAGATTCTCCTCTTTCTCTCTCAAACTTAGACAGAATGAATCTTTTATATTTTAAGAATACATTTGGAATATTAAAGATGATAGAACCACATGATCTTCAAACTGTGAACTTTTAACTCTCACCCAAAAATCTTTGCCTGTAGTAAAAAACTCCCCCTATTTTGCTTTGACATCCACTATATTCAGTGCGTGCGCGTGTGTGTGTATCACAGACAAGGAAGTCTGCAGCCGTACTCTATCGGACTGGACTGCAAGCCTTGGCTCAGTCTGGCATTCATTCCAAGTCAGGATATTCCCAGTACATCCTGGAACATGAGTGGTGCTCAGGCATTTTTTCCTCATTCTTTTTTTTTCCTCTTGTCCAACAAAGATGTTAGTAGTTGTTCAGGCTAGCATTAGCCAGGGCTGATAACTCACACACTGAGTGTGAGACACACGCATTCACACACTCTCATACCATACCTCCAATTTCTCATGCTGAAAAGGCAATCCTCCTGCAACCGCCCCACCCCCTTGGACAAGGAAGAGACGTGGCATGAGTGCGCCCCCAGCTCTCACGCATGGGGTAATGAAAAATTTGGCATCCCTGCATTAGCAATAGCCAATGACTGTAAAAAAATGGTGACATCACCCATAGATTTCTGAAAGGCTTGTATGAAGCCAAATGGGTGGTTCCCACCACCTCCATCTTGGCCAAGTAACTTGTGTCCGAAGCTAGCACTGAGCTAGGAGCAAACCATTGACTGTTAAACTCTGGCTGCATTGAGGTGGCGGAGCCGGGTGGCTAGGCCGCATCAGCCCACACTCTGCTCCACCGCAGCGGTCGTAGAGCAGCGAGACTGCCGCCGCTACGGAGCTCTGGCCACCAGTCTCGGTACCCAGCCCTACCAATGTCATATTTCAACCCATTATGACCAATGTTATGTTAAAGGTGCAATATGCAAAGCATTTTACCCCATTCAACCAGCAAAATAAAGTACAGAAATATAATTTTACTTACAGATAAAAATGAAGCAGAGACTTCTTAGATGATCTGTTAATGCAATCAATACCACAGGTTGCCATCTTTGTCCAAAAATTCCATGATTAACATCCAAACACGAATACACTGAGGACACAACTAAAGTTCAGAGAATGGAAATGACCAATCACTTTTAACGTGAGTCCGAGGCTAAGGCCTTCCCCGAGCTAGCCACTAGCGCTAGGTCTGATGGCTAATGCTACCTGTCAATTAAATCTAATTATTCATAATTTTAAGCATTTAATTACACCTAAATGGAAGAGTTACAAAAAAAATTCACCACCCTCAGAGCTGTCATGACTGTAAACTAGACCTATTAAACCTAAAATGTTTTTTTTTGAACCAGGCTGTAAAGTGTGAAGTTGGCATTTGTACATGGGAGTCAAGGGGAACTTGCTCCTTTCTGATGCCAGCCCCTAGTGGATGAGGGGAGAACTGCAAGTTTTTGTCACTTCCGGGTTGGCTTCACATTTGGCCGGCCAACTTTGCCCCTTGGTTGCGACATGCAAATACAAGGTGATGTGTCTCAGCTTATGTCATATTTAACTAGCTTTTCTCAGAACAAACCAATTGTCAGCAGGCATTACAGCATGACTATTTTACATAGGAAAGCAGGTCAAAACGGCACAGACCTAGTATGCTACATTAGACACCCTAAGCTGCCTATATTAAACAACAAGGCAAATTCAGCTTTGAAGTTTAAGACACCTTTAACTCATTCACTGCCATTGACGACTTTAGTCGTCATTTGAAATCCAACCGCTCACTGCCATTGACGACTTTAGTTGTCAATGGCATTTTTTTTACGGGGTGGGCGTCGGAACGAGCCCCTGCACCGTGAGAACAAACATCACGTGTCTAAAGCGGATCTTCATCCATGTATGTCACACAACACGTGACCAGGAAGCGGAAAATCAATGAATTAGGAGTTTGTTTTGGGACGCAGCTGTGAAAAAAGCGATGCGCCAACCGGAAATGCTTCTGCAGCTCACGCTTCAGCAACAGATTGTGAAAGAACGGATAACGCTAGAAATACAGTGATTCTTCCTGATGTAAGAAGTGAGTCTACTCTTTCTTTTGGTAGTTTTGGCGTTTACATGATCATAGAGCACAATGTTCTGTGACTCTTCAAAAAACAGTAAAAACGCTCAAAAACGCTGGCAGTCAGGGGCTTTCTGATCAGAAAACGGCTGGCAGTTAATGAGTTAAAATGCAGTAATGTATGATCTGCTGACCATGGCAACTTATTGTTATGAAACCTTTAAAGGATTATACATTATTATAGGATTTGAAAGCTTCCAAGTTCAAGTTTTAGGACTTAAAAGCAAGAGTTAAGATTTTTTGTGGAACTTGTTAAAATGTTATAAAAAATAAATTCTTTAACAGATCTTTGATTGACCTCGGCTATATAAATAGTAGAAATGGGTTAGAGGTTAGATATTAATAGTTTATAACCTTTTCACAGAACTCTTGCTTCTAAACATCCAAAGACTTCCACTTTAACTGTCAGACATTTTAGCTATTAGATTCTAGATTAGATGCCACAAAACAAATTCTCACATCAGATGGTTCAATACAGATCCAAGCTTAATTGAACACAGGTGGACCTTTGGCAGCACGGAGAGAGAAAAAGAAAGAGAGGGGATGTGGAGGGTGTTATATAGAGTAAAGTTTTTCAAGTCTTTGTCCCTCCTCAATTTGCATGCCTAATGAAGCTGAGCAGGAGTTAATAGCGGGTGTAATGACTTCTGACTGACTGGGCTGTGGGCTAGTGGGACATGAAAGGGCTGCGAATGGTTGGCTGTGGAGTAAGGAGGGCACTCTGTGGAAGATGGAGCAGAAGAAGCCGGACTCACTTTCCATGCAAACTGCCAAAAGTAAATCACACTGGATAATGTACAGGGTGCAATGAGTGTATGAGAACAGGTACAGAGCTGTGATTTTTAAAAAGGAAGTAAAGATTTTAGAGCAGGGAGTGAAGTGTTTTATGATTAACATAGGAAACAGACACAAAACTGGGTTATATTGAGGTGAAAAGCAGAGGGCATGAAAATGAATTCAATCATAATAGAATCAGCCATAGAGCCAGTTTATTACATCTGTTAATGCAAATGAATTCATTCTTCATACATTTTATATATTGTCCTGTGATTTTCATTTTAACACACTTACAAATGTACATCTGTATGCAACGTTCCACTCATGGAAAAATGTTTTTTAATTTATAGCCCAGCCAGTATGCTACATCTTAAATTATGCATGCCTCACTGATCTGTAGGCCCCTTTGCAACTTATGAGCAGGTCTTTTCCATAACAACAGCATGTACATTTTATTTGATCAGGTATGCATTTATGTGTGCACTTTTAATAAATGTGAAAACTTCACAACTCTGTTTAAATTAGAGCATTGATTAAAGAAAAAGCAACGTACTGTACATCAAAGCAAACTGGACTGATAATGGGTGAAGAGCATCATAAAGTGCAAAAACAAAAATCTAACTCATTAAGGAGCTGTTACGTCTCACTTTTTCAAGTCTAGGGAGGGTAAAATGCATAATAAGCCTTCTTTATTATTGTAAACAGAAATATAACCTGTCGGTCTTGAGAAACCTATTTTATACAATAATCTTTACGCTTTCATTTTATAAAAATGTTTAAACATATTGGAGATGTCAATGTACTTACTTAAAAATACTTACAAAAAGAAAATAGAAAAAAGAAAGATAAATAAAAGTTTGGATCTTCTAGCTGTGTTTTCCTACAAATCTTTTTTTCACATAAAATTCAAGCTGGCACCATCAGCTTCATTGGTCACAGTGTACCAACAGTTCTGCTGGCCACAGGACACACACACGCGCGCACACACACACACACACACACACACACACACACACACACACACACACACACACACACACACACACACACACACACACACACACGCACACACACACACACGCACGCACGCACGCACACACGCACACACACACACACACACACACAGACCCCGGCCTCCAACGCTCTTCTACTTGGCAGGGGGTGTGTTGAGCGATGACCAACTAGGCCACCCAGTAGTGAGAGAGACCTGTAAGCAATGCAGCAGGGTGCAAGCCAACAGAGCTGGGCAGGGGCGGTGTGTGTGGGTGTGTGGGTGGGGGCATGGCAGCATGACGCCATGCTGAATATTAAAACTGTCTAAAGAGGGTGCAATCTGCAGGAGAAATCACTCAACTTTCCATACATTACTGGATCCAGAATGGAACCGTGGCTGTCACACGAGACTCGGGCATGCAGGCAGGTCTGCAGGAAGGCTGAACGGATGTGGAAACAAGACAAACTACAGGTCTCACATGATATCTACAGACAGTCACTGTTTAATTATCAGGAAGTGGTGAGACAAGCTAAAGCCAAGTACTTTGCAGACATTGTGGAGGCTAACGCTCATGACCCACGTACCCTTATAATATGTGTATATATATATATATATATATATATATTTATATATATATATATATATATATATATATATATAATTTTATTTGTAAGCGCCTTTCAGGCCCTCAAGGACGCTGAACAACAGAATTAAAAGCAGTACACAAATCGTACAAACAGTGGAAAAATCAAACAGTCAAAAATAAAATCTATAATAACAATAGCATCAAAACAACGGTGAAATAACAGAAGTCAGCACTGACAATCACATAGAAAATACAATCACCTAGAGTACGCCATACACATCTAAATAAGTGGGTTTTTATGAAGATCATTATGTTTCAAAATGGCCGAACTTGTAGATCTGTTGTGTGTATTTGTACAACGTGATGTGAGCTTGAAAATTGTGTGCGTGTGTGTGCTGTAGAATGTGAGAAGCTGCACACCAACATGCGTAAACCTGTAAAGATAAATGTGTACTTGTAAAAAAAAATTCACATGAATGTGAAATAAAATAAAGTTGTGTGTAACATTTTCAACTACAACTCTGTGAACACAAGTCTACAGAGTTGTTTCTGCGCATGCTCAGTTCTTCTCTTACAAGTGCACAGCTCTCTTCTCACACGTCTGATTTTTGAAACATGTCTCACGATCAATATGTGTCAAAATGGACGAGCTTGTAGCTCTGTTGTGTGTCTGTACAATGCCATGTGGGCTTGAAGATTGGATGTGAGTGTGTGTGCAGTAAACTTGTTGCGCTGTGTTTGTTTCAAAAAGCAGCTGAGCCTATCAGAGGTGAGAGCGGAGCGGGGTGAGGAGGGGGCGAGGGCGGGGAACAGAATCGACCAATCAGTGAGCGCTATGGTTCTCCCCTATTCAGCTCAGCTAGCTTTAGCTAAACACTCTGGGTAAGTTCATTTTCAGTGACTTTTTAACCTTTATTTAACTCATTTCATCTTCTTTTTGGACGTGTAAAGTGACAATAACACGACAGAACGTCACGCTATTTGTACCATTAGTATGTAGTTAATATAAGATGATAGTACTAATGCTTTGTCTGGCTAATGCTAACACGGCCTGCTATGCTAGGCTAGTGGACATCCTGGCCTCTCTATCAGTAGCTTAGCATAATAGTCACTGCAGTGCTTTGTTGTTCTTTTTAACTAGACTTAAAACAGTTTTAATCATGCATAACTAGCTTCTAAGATTCAGTTTGTTTAATTCATTTTTAGTTATCAAGTAATGTATAAATCAATCAGAAAGTAGGACGTTTTTTCATATAATTTCCAAAATAAATTACTTTAATTCCATTGAGAAACCAGAACTATTATTTAAATTTAAAACCCGTCTTTGGAATGCTCTGTTCTGCATCATTTAGATGTTTCTTCATTTTATTACATGGAATTAAACTGGAACATTAACAGGACAGTGATTCCCAAGGACTAGAATTTTTTAAAAAAAAAACTATTTTAATAAGTTAAAAGTATAATTTGACATGCTGTGGTTGTCTTGTGGCTTACTGTAATCTTTTGAGTCTTAAAGAATTCATCTGCTTTAAAAAATTCAAATGAATAAGTACCATATGTTTTGTTCACACCTGACTAAAGTCCATATTTGTTAAATGATCAAACTTCAAAATCCAGCTCATAATGTTTTGACTCATTTCACTTTGTAAACATGTTTGTTGGTTTGTTTTTTATCCAGGTGGTTCTGGACATCATCTGACCTGGTGAAGGAGAACAAGAGGACCACTGTGAATGCCCTGTTGCTGTCAAGTTTAAACACAAGCTACCTGTTAGGTTGTTCCATTATTAATCTACTTTTGAACTGTTTACCTTCCAGTTTAATAAACAAAATTGTTTTATTTTTGCCAACCCATGTCATGATCTGAGGTTAGTGGCCTCCATCTAACTGCTTGTGAGCGCTTAACTGCAGGTGGGCGGTGCTGTGGAGCGGGCAGCTGCTCCTGATCATAACATCAACCGGTCTGGTATAAAGGAGGGAGTGAGACAGGGGCACCTCGCCGGATGATTACTCACTTTGGGTATTTTCTGCCCCGAGAGTCACTAGCCTCTTGAGCATTTCTAGTTTTATTGTTTTTGGAGACTCATGCTGTTATTTTTGTTCCTGCTTCCAGGTACCATCACCATCTCCACCTCTCCAGCCACAAAAACTGCAGACATCCCTCAACCACATCTCAAACAGCTCGGCCAGACCATCCCGCTCTCCACTGCTCACCTGTCCCCTCCTGGACACCCTCTCGAGCCTGGCCGCTGCCTCGGACCTGACCTCCCCCTCCTGAGCTCATCACCCCTGCTGGAACCGTAAGCCCCCTCCTCTTGTTGCCATCATCCTCACTCGTCCTCTCCAGTCACTAACACACCTCTGTGTTTCAGAACTCCGCTCAAGACTGAGCCCCACTTAGACGATGCTCCCTATGTATGTATGAAAGTAGGACGTTTATCCATATAATTTCCAAAATAAATTACTTTAATTCCATTGAAAAACCAGAACTATTATTTAAATTTAAAACCTGTCTCTGGGATGCTCTGTTCTGTATCATTTAGATGTTTCATTTTATTACATGGAGTCAAACAGGAATATTAACAGGACATGATTCCCAAGGACTAGAATTAAAACTATTTTAACTAAGTTAAAATTATAATTTGACATGCTGTGGTTGACTGTAATCATTTAGCTCTGCCATGTTTTCTAAATGAGAATTATATTGCGTTCATATTTTAGATTACCCTATTGTATGTTTGTTGCTTTCCAAAACTGAAGATCTTTGCAAGTATTGAATGACAGACATAAACAAATGTTACGTGAGATGTAAAACTTGTATTTTTAACACTTCATTTTGTTTTTCATTTCATTCAAGAAACACATCAACTCAACATGGAAGGAGGATGGACCAGCTACAGACCTGCACAGGCTGACATCTGCCTGACACACCTGAGCTTTCATCAGATGAGACCAACTTGAAAAAATAAATATTAACCATATAACTTACAAGTCTGTTTATTCATCCCAAATTCCCAAAGCTAACTACTTGTAATGTACAGGGTTGAAATAGTGAACATTTAATTCAGTATAGACACATTGATTTTGCTTTGAAAAACATGGGTTGTCATGTTTTGTGGTAATTTCCTGACCCAAGACATGCAGAATCAATCACACAACCAAGGTAAAAAGTCTTAAGATTTTGTCCTGTTAATGTTCCAGTTTAATTCCATGTAATAAAATGAAGAAACATCTAAATGATGCAGAACAGAGCATTCCAAAGACGGGTTTTAAATTTAAATAATAGTTCTGGTTTCTCAATGGAATTAAAGTAATTTATTTTGGAAATTATATGAAAAAACGTCCTACTTTCTGATTGATTTATACATTACTTGATAACTAAAAATGAATTAAACAAACTGAATCTTAGAAGCTAGTTATGCATGATTAAAACTGTTTTAAGTCTAGTTAAAAAGAACAACAAAGCACTGCAGTGACTATTATGCTAAGCTACTGATAGAGAGGCCAGGATGTCCACTAGCCTAGCATAGCAGGCCGTGTTAGCATTAGCCAGACAAAGCATTAGTACTATCATCTTATATTAACTACATACTAATGGTACAAATAGCGTGACGTTCTGTCGTGTTATTGTCACTTTACACGTCCAAAAAGAAGATGAAATGAGTTAAATAAAGGTTAAAAAGTCACTGAAAATGAACTTACCCAGAGTGTTTAGCTAAAGCTAGCTGAGCTGAATAGGGGAGAACCGTAGCGCTCACTGATTGGTCGATTCTGTTCCCCGCCCTCGCCCCCTCCTCACCCCGCTCCGCTCTCACCTCTGATAGGCTCAGCTGCTTTTTGAAACAAACACAGCGCAACAAGTGTTTCAAAAGGAATCCGTGCGAGAGGAGAGTTGTACACTTGTGAAATTAAAGCTGAGCATGTGCAGAAACAGATCTGTAGACTTGTGTTCATAGAGTTGTAGCTGAAAAATGCTACACACAAGTTTATTTTATTTCACATGCATGTGAGTTTTTATTACAAGTACATATTTTTCTTTACAAGTTTACAGGTGTTATTGTGCAGCTTCTCACATTGTACTGCACACACACACACACCTCAAATGTTCAAGCTCACATTTTACTGCACACACACTCACATCCAATCTTCAAGCCCACATGGCATTGTACAGACACACAACAGAGCTACAAGCTCGTCCATTTTGACACATATTGATCGTGAGACATGTTTCAAAAATCAGACGTGTGAGAAGAGAGCTGTGCACTTGTAAGAGAAGAACTGAGCATGCGCAGAAACAAATCTGTAGACTTGTGTTCATAGAGTTGTAGCTGAAAAATGCTACACACAAGTTTATTTTATTTCACATGCATGTGAGTTTTTATTACAAGTACATATTTTTCTTTACAAGTTTACAGGTGTTATTGTGCAGCTTCTCACATTGTACTGCACACACACACACACCTCAAATGTTCAAGCTCACATTTTACTGCACACACACTCACATCCAATCTTCAAGCCCACATGGCATTGTACAGACACACAACAGAGCTACAAGCTCGTCCATTTTGACACATATTGATCGTGAGACATGTTTCAAAAATCAGACGTGTGAGAAGAGAGCTGTGCACTTGTAAGAGAAGAACTGAGCATGCGCAGAAACAACTCTGTAGACTTGTGTTCACAGAGTTGTAGTTGAAAATGTTACACACAACTTTATTTTATTTCACATTCATGTGAATTTTTTTTTACAAGTACACATTTATCTTTACAGGTTTACGCATGTTGGTGTGCAGCTTCTCACATTCTACAGCACACACACACACACACAATTTTCAAGCTCACATCACGTTGTACAAATACACATAACAGATCTACAAGTTCGGCCATTTTGAAACATAATGATCTTCATAGGTTTTGAGAAGAGATTTAAAGTGTTGTACAGAGGACGCCGAGCGAACTGAGGATGGGAGTTTATTCCAAAGCCAGGGGGCTTGTGAGCCGAAGGACCGAAGTTCCATAGATGACAAACGAACTTGTGGTATAGTCAGTAAGTTGCTGGTGGATGAATGGAGAGTGCGCGATGGGGTATAAGGTAGAAGAATGTTTGTTAAGTAAAGGGGTGCGAGATTATGTAGAGCTTTAAATGTTAATAAGAGAATTTTAAATTGAATACAGGAATCAACTGGCAGCCAATGCAACTCGGCGAGGACTGGTGTGATGTGTTGTGAAAGCGGAGTCTTGATGACACGAGCCACGAGTTTTGTACCAGCTGTAATTTGTGCAGGAGTTTCTGTGAGGTACCAGAAAGCAAAGAGTTGCAGTAGTCAAGACGGGATGTGACTAATGCATTAACTAAAATTTTGGCATCTTTCTGTGTAAGAGATGGTCGTAGCCGATTTATTATGCACAGTTGAAAATAGGCTAAACGAATTAAATTTTTGACGTGATCTGTGAACGACAAAGTACTATCCAAGATGACACCCAGACTTTTAACCTGTGATGAAGGAGATAAGTTGTTATTGTCGAATGGAAAGGAGGTAAAAACTGATTTTGTAATCATAGATTTAGTTCCAACCAGAAGAATTTCTGTCTTATTGCCGTTTAGTTTTAAGAGATTATGAGAGAACCAGGTTTTTATTTATATATAATAATAATAATAAAAAAATGGCCTTACCATATAAGACTTTCCAACTTTTATCAAAGTATCACAAACTAAAATTGTTCAAAAAGGAATAGGAAGAAGCATAGCTTATTTCACCTATTCTTAAATTACTTTACACACTTAAAATTTGAAATATCAGAGTACAACAACTGAGTGCAACATCACAATACAACAACACAAAAATATCAACATCAGAGTATAACAACATGAATGTATAATGTCACTACCGTACATGTACTAATTATTCTTCCTCTTGTCTGTATCTGGAGAAAATTTGTTCTTTGTATAATTTTTAAATTGCAATATATTTATACTTTGGTAGTTTCTTCTATACCGTTCCATAATATAACTCCACTGATTGACATACACATACTTTTAAGTTTTGTTCGAGCAAAATTATGTTTCATATTTAATTCCCATCTCAGATTATATCCCCCTTGTTTTTCTGCAAACAGCCTTTGAATATTATCAGGCAGTGTTTTTTTTATTGACTCTATACATGAATAATGCAGTCCTAAATTCTATCAAATCTTTAAACTTTAAAATTTGCAATTTTATAAACAATCTATTGGTATGTTCTTGGTATCATATCACATAGCTAACCAACTTTATGGCTTGTTTTTGTAACGTACAAAGTGAATATAGTGTGGTTTTACTAGGTGTTTCCCCACACTTCAACACAGTAAGTTAGATAAGGTACTATCAGTGTACAGTACAATATATGTCTTTAGATTCACTACATTTCTAGCTTTTCCCAACACCCCAATACTTCGTGCTACCTTTCCTTTAACATATTTTATGTGCGGTTTCCAGCAGAGTTTGTGATCAAGGATTACACCCAGAAATTTATTTTCATACACTCTTTCATATGTTATTGCCATATGTGTATTTATTTTCCATTTTCCAATTCACCCCCGAGGCAAAACATTTTAATCATCTACAAATAAGACACATTTCAATTCTCTGGAAACCTTACATAAATCATTGATGTATAAAATAAATAGCTTTGGACCCAAAACTGACCCCTGTGGTACCCCACAATTGATGTTAAGATGTTCAGACTTGTAAATATTTATTTGCACAAATTGATTTCTGTTGATTAAATAACTTCTGATCCAACTGAGAACAACACCCCTAATACCATATTTTTGAAATGTATTAATTAGTATTGTATGGTCTATTGTATCAAATGCTTTTTTTAGTCTATGAATACTCCAACTGCATATTCCCTCTTGTCTATAGAACTGGTGATTTCTTCGACTATCTTCATTAGTGCCATTGATGTGGATCTATTTGTTCTGAAACCATACTGACTGTTGGATAACAGATTGTGTTTTTCAATGAATTTATCAAGCCTATTGACAAATAGCTTTTCTAAGATTTTTGAGAATTGCGATAATGAAACTGGCCAATAATTTGTAAATTGCTTATTGTCTCCATCTTTGTATAGTGTATATTGTATATTTTTTATTGTAAGAAGGTAAAAACAACTCTTTGATATGTGTTAAAAAAGAACCAAGTGATAACAGAAAGCATTATTTGTTTTTAATTTACTCTTCCAGATTCAGTGCGATGACTGTGACCGGTGGTACCATAAAGACTGTGTAGGACAGGCAGACCCCAAGAAGGCATACCACTCTGAAGCCTGTTGAAGAAAAATAGATCATCTGCATCCAACCTTCTCCTTTTCTGTTGCATTTTGAAAGTGTATTTTTTTCAGTTATCTTGACCTCTAAAAAGTTCAGTACCAAAAAAATGTCTTCATGTTCTAAATTTTAAATGCTAACATTTAATTTTTTTTTTATAGGTTTTTATTTAACACCCAACATGTACAGAGTATAATTATCAATATAAACGCTTATGTCCATACAAACCTTTGTATAACCAAACATAATACCTATCCAAAAACCAACAAAACATAAATAAAAATAAACAAAACAGGGGGGACTTAAAAAGTAAGTCAGAACAGTACAATGCACCTGCACAAATACATGTGTTTTTTCTCCTTTTTTTATTAAATATAAATATGAATATGAATATGAGGGGGGCATCTATCCCAGTTTATTTATTAAAGTAATCTATAAAGGTTTGCCAAGTTAAGTAAAACTGTTTGTCATTATTCTGCAATGAGAATTTGATTTTCTCCAACTGTAAGTGGTACATTATATCTGTTAACAAAGCAGAGTGAGTTGGGGGGGGTTATTTTTCCATTTTAGAAGTATAAGGCATCTTGCTAGCAAGGTTATAAAGCTCAAAACATTAATTTGTTCGCTACTTAACCCTTTAACTTTGTCTACACCAAAAAGTGCCGTTACGGGGTCTGGGGGGAGCTGCTTCTTAAAAACATCAGACAACATTTTGAATAACATAGACCAGTAGGTGGCGATATTGGGGCAAGTCCAAAATATATGTGACAATGAGGCAGAATTCTGACCACACCGGTCGCATCTTGGATCCGCCCCAGGAAACATTCTTGAGACTTTCAGTTTAGACAAATGGAGCCTATGCAGAACTTTAAATTGCAGTAGTCCATGTCTGCAGCAAACAGAAGTGGAGTGGACCAGTTTTTGTGCTTTAGACCAGAGGTTCCCAAATTTTTGTCTTTGAGGACCTCCTTGCTTATGTTCAAGACAAGCCAGGACCCCCAACCCCTACATACATAAACACATTAAATGTGATCATTTACAAACTTTATACAGACATGGGTCCCAACCCCCAATTTGGGAACCCTTGCTTTAGACCAATGCTCTTCGGTGATGTCCATGCCCAGCTCTTCCTTCCAAGCATCCCTCAAGTAGTCCAATGTAGTTGTATTGTCCATTTGCAAAAGCTGATTGTAGATCCTGGAAATGGCTCCTTTTCTAACATTTCATTTTGAATAATTATATAGTTAGCTTTTTGGAGAAGTGTTCTACCTTTTACTTGTTTTTATCACATGGTGCGGGAATAAATGTGGTTGATGATCAAAGCTAGGAGAAAAAAAAATATATAGTTACAGATATAAAATTATCGGCACCCCTACCTTGTCCTTTTCTGTTACATGGTGAAAGTGTATTTTTTCTATTATCTTGAGATCTAAAAGGCTCAATATCAAAAATAATGACTTCATGTCCAGAAAATTAAACGCTAATATTTCTTTCTCTTTCTATAAGCTACATCATCATAGCAGTTAGTAGTGAAAGAAGATATCTGCATTCAAGTAAACTGAAGATGTGGCTCACAACAGTACATATTTGAAAAAATGGACATTCTGAACATTTTACCTGCGTACCTCGTATGTTTAAAAATGATGTTTTAACGTTAACAAACAAACATCTCCGTTTTGTTTATTTTTCCATCATGCAGACAGGAGGCTGCCACCTTGGAATCACGTGAGGGGAGAACGCGTTGTGATTGGTCACTTGGAAGATTTCATCTCAGCCGACTGCGAGTTTCTGCCCCCCGTGGGGCGGAAAGTATCAAACCGGTTTGATTTTCACCTCAGCGTCTCGTGAGGCAGAAAACTCAGTGAAAATTAGGCGCACACAGCGAGCAATCTGCTGAGCAAACGGCCTCGAATGACCGGTAGCTCAGCTATTGGCTCTCGTGTGCGGCAGGCTCTAGCAGAGAAAGAGGCAGTTAAAGGCGATAATGACAAGAAAGAAGTAGATAAATAAATAAAAGTGATAAAATTAAAAATGAAAGAACAATCAAACTAACATATAGTAAACTAACTAATAACAACAACAACAACAACAATAATAATAACAACAAACACAACAATAGAAATAACTATAGTAGATATACAGGTTTGTGTGTCTAATGATCAAAAATGTTCAAATAGAATAAAAATAAAATTAAAATAGTAACAATGATCAAAACCATATAATTCTGCTAGTTGGAATGTGCGCAGTTTCAGACACAGGTGACTAATTCAGGTGATATGTATTCAAAAAAGGACTTCACGTATTGTTGAAAATATGTAAATATTATTGTTATCAAATGGTTTTTTATCTAGTGTTGTAAATTCTATGAGAAGGTTGGTCCAGTGAGTAATATGCAGCGATTTCTTCGATTTCCAGTTTAGGATGGTTTTCTTGGCAATAGAGAAATGAGCAGGGGTTTTACAATGGAGGACCCCTCACTGATTTTGTCAAATCCTGAGCGACAACCCCCCTCTGCCAGGAAATTGAAAATGGATCGTGGATGGGTGTTCCAGCACGACAATGACCCTAAACATACAGCAAAGGCAACAAAGGAGTGGCTCAAGAAGAAGCACATTAAGGTCACGAAGTGGCAGTCTCCGGACCTTAATCCAACAGAAAACCTATGGAGGGAGCTGAAGCTCAAAGTTGCACAGAGACAGCCTAGAAACCTTGGCGATTTAGAGATTATCTGCAAAGAGGAGTGGACCAAAATTCCTACTAAAATGTGCGCAAACTTGGTCATCAATTACAAGAGACGTTAGACCTCTGTGCTTGCAAACAAGGGTTTTGCCACTAAGTATTAAGTCTTTCTTGTTATAGGGTTCAAATGCTCATTTCACTCAATGAAATACAAATTAGTTTCTATCTTTTATGGTCAAGGTCAAATTTATTTATAAAGCACACCTACTGTTGCTCACGCAACCCAAAGTGCTGTACATACACACCCATGATGAACATGCCAACACAATAGACTAAAAACATAAACCATAAAAACAACAAGCTAAAGAAAAAGCAACATAAAAAACCCCATAAAAGATCAATAAAATAATAAAAATGAACCAACATTAAAAGTTAGGTCAAAGAAATACGTTTTGAGTAGTGCCTTAAAAGCATCCAAACTCTGAAATGATCGGAGCTGCAAAGGAAGGTTATTCCGAAGCTTTGGGCCAGCCACAGAAAATGCTCTATCACCTCGCGTCTTGAGACGAGCATTTGGAATTGACAACAATGACTGGGAACCTGACCTCAGATTCCTGGCAGGAGAGTAAGTTGATTAAAGTCATTTTTAGAATGTTCCTTTTGATGTGCTAGCTGCCACTGTTAAAAAACCTACCATTAAAATGATACTGTTCTGAGACTTTTCATTTCTTTGTCATTGGACAAACGTGTAAAATCAAATAATTATTTGTAATTATTTGGAAGATGATCCACTTCTGTTAAACTGCCTATTAAACATTGTGATGGTAAAGTAGGAACTCTACAGCTCAAAACAGATGATAATTTTTCTGTTACAGCCTTCCAAAAGGAGTATATGTGTGTGCAGGACCAAGTGGCATGAAAATAATCATCTGTGTTTTTTGTGCATTGTGAACAAATGTCTGTGCCTGATAATCCCATTTGAAATATTTTCCTTTGAGTAATGTGAGACCGGTGAATGATTTTAAACTGCATGAGTTGTAGATTTTTATTGCGTGTCATGGAGAATATGTTGTTACAGTTTTCCGTCCAGAAGTCTTTGGAGACAAAGTTAAATCTTTTTCCCATTTGGACACTGGCACAGCAGTTGTTACATCTGAATTTAATAAAAGTTTATAAAGTTTGGATATTAATTTTAGGTTTGTTATTTTTAAAATGTCTTCAATTAATTTTGGTGGATTTAAGGAATTAACAGTGCTTATTTTTTTATTGACTACACTCAGATGCACGTTTTAAGGCTTCTCAGTGTGATGCAGGCACCAGTGAAAGCTACTATAACAGGCACAACATTGACAGTAAGTTGGAACTGAAGAAACTTGGAAATACTGTCGTACACATTTCAGCCACACATAACTGCTTTCACAACGCTGCTGAATAAAGTTGTCGTCAGTGAGGATGATATCTGAGGCCTCCATAGCCACATCCATACCAGCTAGACCCTGGAACAGAATTACCAGAAGCTGCAGTAGGAAAGGAAATGCTTTTGCGTTTCTTTCAAATTCCAAATCTCTGCTTTAATTTGGTTTTAGTTCATTCTTGTTTAGATACACATGACAGAACCCATCCCATTACTCCTTTTTTACAACTATCAGCCTCTTTGTGAATGTGTAGTTTTATACAAAAAAATTTTCATTTTGATTGATTATCAATGGCTTTGGGCTCAAGCAGAGTACAGTACTTTTTGAGATCCGGGACTAAATGTAGGAGGAAACTGTTGAATCATCTATTTTTATTAATTTGTCATTCACTCATTTTCTAAACCACTTTCTCCTCACTAGGGTTACTGGTAGCTGGAGCCTAACTCTAGCAATCATTGGGCTAGAGGTGGACACTATGGACAGGTTGAAGGTCCAACACAGGGACACGCATACACAAAGAATCTGTGCCACACTCATTCACACCTAGGGACATTTTACAGTTTTCAATAAACCTGAAAACTTGTTTTTGGCCTGTGGGAGGAGGCCAGAGGACACGGAGAAAACCCATGCATGGGAAGAACATGCTAACTCCACACGTCAAAGCTGCAGCTAAGATTTGAACCTGTGACCTTCTTGAGGCAAGGCAATTGTGCTACTCAACTACTTCACCATGCAGCCCAATGCTTTGCCAAAAGAACAATAAACCAAAAAACGTTTTATGTTTTAATAAGACCAGTCTGAAAAACATAAATAAGTTCTTGACAAGCTGTGTGAGTATGTCAATCCACTAGAGGGAGCTGTTAATCTGCACAGACAGAGGCAGGCTGCCTGAGAAGAAAACCTAAATATTGCAGAGGTGGAAAAGACATCTTGGTATTGTTTTTCTATGGATGATTTCGATTTAAGTTGTGCTCACCATGGCAAACCCAACATCTACTTTTTTTAGAGCAGGTCCGTCACAGCCACAACCTGTCTTGTAAATTGCAGTTGTGGGATTTTATGACTCAGCTTTTCTTAGAAGTTAATAAGAATTCTTATACCTCTCCTTTCTCATTGGAGATCTTGCTGTTGAACTCTTTCCCATCAATGCAGAGAAAGTCCTCTCCTGGATGGATGATCCCACACATGATGGCTACGGCCCTGTCCATGTTGATGTTATCCCGTTACCATGTGCACAGTGATGCCTGCATGCTGGCACTTCGGAATGGCATCAGGCACCTAAATGACTAAATGCAAAAACAACAGATTTAATTTTATGGACTCGGCTTGTAGAAACAGCAAGCTTTAACATAATTACCAGGTTTACGTGAGCTTATTTTCACAAAAATGTGTCTTATGGTGCTACAAGCAGGAACATACATCAACACTTTTGAGTTACATTTTTGCAAATTAAATGAATCTAATTAGAATTTTAGTATGTGATCACTTTGGTTTTACTTTTCAGCACTTCCAGAAGGAGATGTTGACTCTGTTTGTCAAACATTTGGAGGTTTTTAGGGATTTGACTCTGAAATGTGCTGTAAAACTGCAAGCTGGTTAAACCAAACAACAAACTCCATGATATGACAACTTGATTGTTTCTACAAATAGGACAAAATCCACAGGTAATGTTACGCGCGTGCATGCGCGCACACACACACGCACGCACGCACGCACGCACGCACACACACACACACGTTATCCTGAGGGCCACAGATGTAGCTGTGACCAGCTCGTCTGCACCAGGTGTTGCTTTATAACTGTGTCACTTTGAGCCTGACTCCATCTGTCACACTCGGCAGGATAAAAAATCTGGAAAACAAACTGCTTTTAACTGGAATGTAAACATGCAACATAAATAAATATTGCAGAAACACTTACATATAGTAAAATATATGCATTATGGGATTAGTTAGCATTTTCTATGTGAGTAAAGCTAACAATATTCTACGATATTACAAATATAAATTTAGGAGGATTAGTACATTTGTGTGTTCATTTTTTATTTTAAATAAAAATCATGCCCTTTCTACACGTTTATTTTCTTTTATAACATTTTTATGGTTCTTATTTAAAATATTGTTTGCCACAAAGGATTACGTTTGAAAAACTGTCTTACAAATCCATATATTTATAGTCATGAAGCTAATTTAAAAACTTGAAATCCAATTAAAAATCTTCCTAATTTTGGAGCTGTTGGCTAGAAATTGTCTTAGGACCACACACACAAAGTAGGCAGAAGATGGGAGAGTTAGATTCTCACCTGTATACCTTTATGTACCAACTGTTTCCTGATAAGTTTAGTTTGGAACTTTGAGGATACACCGTGCTTCCACTATAGGAGCTACGGGAAATATCTGGGAGGAGGGAAGGTGACAGGTAAAATGATTTTCTTTTCTTTCCGTCCTGCTTCACCAGCAACTCTTCCAATTTTACAAATTCCTGTTTGGTGATGTTTACCGATATCATTTCCCACTGAAGTACAACCAATCAGCTTGAGTTAACCACAAGTTCCGCCCAGCGACTCTACCGGGTCCGAGTACATACACCTCAGTTTGTCCCTCAAGTGTCCCAGAAAGTGGTCTTTCAGACCAGGCTAGTGAGATGGAAACAAATCCTGCGAAGGTCAGGAAAAATTACCTGGAAGTTCCAAAAGTGAAAACAGGCGTAATGTGAGATTTTCATCCTTCCTTGTTGAGTTTGCCTGTTGTCCTTTTGCATAACCCCTCATGCATTTTTCTCAATTTCCCACAGTCCAAAGCATGTATGTTATGTTGAGTGTGTTTGGGTGTTTGTTGGCTCTTTCCTGAACCTGCAACCTATCCAAGTCCATACCTCAGTGACTGCTCCAGCTCCCTTCAACCCTGAACAGTGATTATTTTATTTATTTATTTATTCTTTATTTAACCAGGAAGGTCCCATTGAGATTAAAAACCTCATTTTCAAGGGAGTCCTGGCCAAGAGGCAGCAAGAGTTACAGTTACAACATATATATATATATTTTCCAGTTACACAGACATGTTATGTACAGAATTACAGAAGGCAATTACAACACAGGGTATGTCTCTCAAGGGCTCTCAGTCTGGTCTTAAATGTATTCAAGGAGATGAGCTCGGTTAGTTTCCAGTTTTCCTGCAGCCTGTTCCATGCAGAAGGAGCAGAGTGAACAAAAGCCCTTTTACCCAATTCAGTGCGAGCAAACGGAACACAGAGTAACAACTGATCGTTTGCACGCAGACTGTGAGAAGTTATACTTCTCCGTGAGATTAAGTTACAGATGTAGTTGGGTAGTAATCCAAGCATGGCCTTGTAAATGAAAGTGTACCAATGTGCCAACCTCCTGGTGGACAAAGAAGGCCATCCCACTCGAGAATACAATTCACAATGATGGGTCAGTGGTCTACAGTTAGTAATAAACCTCAGCGAGGCATGATAAACCACATCAATCTTACCAAGACACTGTGCTGAGGCATTCATATACAAAAGGTCTCCATAATCCAGAATAGACAGAAATGTTGCAGTAACTAGTCGTTTTTTTGCCTCAAAGGAAAAACACAGTTTATTTCGAAAAAAGAAACCCAGTCTGAGTTTGAGTTTCTTCACAAGATTATCTATATGGGGCTTGAAGGAGAGGGAGTCATCGAGCCAGACACCAAGGTATTTGTATGTGTGGACCACCTCTATGATATTTCCCTCCAGAGTGGTCACTGAGGGCATACTTAGAGGTCTTTTTTTAGAGTTTGAGAACAACATTAGTTTAGTCTTGTCAGCATTGAGGACCAATTTTAACTGCAGAAGTGTTTGTTGGACCTCATTAAAAGCTTTCTGTAATAATTCAGCAGCTTTAGTGGGGGATGTTCCAAAACAGTAAATGATTGTGTCATCAGCGTAAAAGTGCATATTAGCATCTGACACGTTTTGTCCTATGTCATTTATATACATAATGAACAAGAGGGGTCCCAAAACCGAACCCTGTGGTACTCCCTTGTGGATACTCAAAAATTCAGAGGATGATGTGGTGATGGTGGGTACAGAATGAATGAATAAAGGCTTTCATGTTGTTGGTTAAATGTGTAGATCATAGTTGTACTAGGAGGGTATTCTATTCCAAATATTCCCTTAAAGTTCATCATTGCCCACCAAATCATGTTTTAGACACAAACCAAGGAAAAATGTACTAAAGAAGACACGGTATTACACATCCCAGGGTCAAGATTCATGTAAACAATAACTTTTAAAAGATTGCTTGTATTATTTTTTTATTATGAATTGAAAATACCGGCATAATCGGATGCATCAGTAAAGCATTACCTCTTTTATAATCATAATTGTATAATCAGAATTAATCACACTCTCCAGTATCCCAATAATATTGTTTACTTGCAGAAGCAAACCCTGGATATGAGTCACTGGCACTGAATCCTAATAGCATTGTTTCGGCCTAGTGATCCGTCTTCCCACCAACAGGTAATATGATAGTAGAGAAAGCAGGCAGTGCGATTAGATTTGTGTTGAACGGTGGGGCGTGTTTTTCTCCGCCGCTTGCTTAAATTTTTAATCACTGTTGTTCTGTTTGGGAGCACACCTGCCTTGACAGAACATTCCTGATTCTATGAAAGAGCAAAAGGTCGTCACTGAAAGCGATCAAAAATAAAGATGCTCATCCCTGCTTCATGCATATTTAGAGTTTCTTTAAAAGTGATGTATAATTGGGGGGGGGGTTGATGTGCACAGCGTTTTGATCATTTCTGCCTTCCAGAGACAGACATCTTGGTGTTTATGATAATGTGATATTTAAAATGACTGTGGGCTAATGTGAGACTAATTGCAAATATTCTTCTCTAGTTATTGTGATGGTCCGCCCCCTTGATAGCATCAATATTTTCTTCTATGGTGCAGCAGTTGAAGACAAACCTTCGTATAACTGAAACACATTGGCTTTTTGTGTCTACCTGATGCAAAGTCACACTTCTCCTAATGCTTCTTCCATCCTGCACATCTTTTATTTGCTTTATGTCCAACAATGCTTGTATCCAGAGGGGATTTATTCATTCAGGGGACCGAGGAGATGGGAAACATCAGACCTACCTTCAATCTTTATGCAAATAGACCTTTTTGCTGTAGGATGGTGGTGCAGGTCATCATGTATCCCTCTAGGAAACATGCAGTTAAACACAAAAGCTTTTTCATTTATTGAAAACATACGTAGATCTTTAGCAGTTGTGGTAGTGTGTCATGGGGCTGTGACCAAAGATGGTTGATATTATCGGCCGATTTTAGCATAAAAACGTAATATCGCAATTATCGGTATGGGTTTTTACTCTTTCAGTGACACAAATTTTACACATCCATGCACATACTTTAAATTAAACTCTTCAGCTACTTCTTCTACAATTCAAAACTTAAAGGGAGATTAGGCAGTTTTGGCTTGCATTTAGCATCCCTTAGTGTCCATTTTGTAGAACCGAAAGCAAAACTTATTTCCTCGCTGTGCGTTCGTCTTTTTAACACCTTAATCTAACAGCTGAAGTGTCTTCCCAGCCTTCCTTAGTGTCTACAGGAGCAATTCATCACTAAATCAAATCAAATCAGCCTTTATTTATAAAGCACCTTAGGCATGAAGCATGCCACCAAGGTGCTAAACAACAAAAATAAAAATAAAACCAGCAGAGACAAGTAAAACCAACAATACAAGTCTAACAGAATAAAAACATGTAAAAATATCAACAACAGCTAACCCACAGAGTTAAAAGCCAGGTCATAAAAGTAGGTCTTCAGCCTCTTTTTAAAAACCTCTACTGATGAGGAGAGCCTAATAGCTAAGGGAATGGCATTCCATAGTTTTGGTCCCGCTACCGAGAATGCCCTATCCCCTCTTGTCTTTAGCCGTGCTCTGGGAACAGAGAGCAGCAATTGACTCTCAGAGCGAAGTGCCCGACCAGGATTGTGTGGCTGCAACACTTCTGACAAATAGGCTGGGGCCAACCCATTCATTGCTTTAAACAGCATTAAAAGAAGTTTAAAACGAATTCTAAAAACGACTGGCAGCCAGTGCAAAGCTGCAAGAATTGGAGTTGTGTGTTCATACTTTCTCTTGCCTTCCAGAAATCTCACTGCAGCATTTTGAACAAGCTGCAAGCGAGCCACAGTACCCTGACTTACACCAAATAAGACAGAGTTACAGTAGTCAAGGCGTGAGGTAATGAAGGCATGAACAACAATTTCCAGATCATGTCTAGTAAGAAATGACTTAACTTTAGCCAGACGCCTCAAATGATAAAAAGAGGAAGATACCACAGCACTGACGGGAGCATCAAAACAAAACGCACTGTCAATCCTCACTCCAAGATTGACTGCCGAAACACTCAGGTAAGAAGTCAATTCCGCACAATCCACATTGGAAAAGTCAAAGTGAATATTTGGTCCAAACAACACCGCCTCAGTTTTATTTTCATGTAGACACAAGAAGTTCTCAGCCATCCAGCCCTTGACCTCACGCAAGCAATCTACAAATTGTTTGATTGTATGGTGTCCAGTACCATCCAAAGGTAGGTATAACTGGCAGTCGTCAGCGTAAAGGTGGAAGCCAAGGCCATACTTCCGCAGAATGTCACCCAGCGGAAGAATGTAAACTGAAAACAACAACTAAATCAAACAAATCAGCTGTGTTCATGATCTAAAACATGCAGGAAGCATGCTGGAAGCAGACTGCAGTGCCAGGCATGTCAGCTCCATTGTTTTCTAAGTCCCAACAGACTGGACCGGCAACCCTGAAGTTGAAAGTGGAATTTTCTGGCCACAGGGGGCGACAGGGACTGGGTGGCCTAAAGGGTCATTTTAGCACATACTGGCTCAAGAAAATGATTTAAAAATATGAAAAAGCTTCAAAGTATCCCTTTGAAAATATATCAGATCGAAGGTAAAGATTTTGATATACTGTTTTTGTTTGGCCCAACTGGACTAACTTCATTTTAATTAGTTGTCATATTTTACACAGATAATGTTTAAAGTTTAGGTTGACATAATAGGAGGTATGTGATGTAATTTATTTAAAATAATGGAGTCTTTCTTTTTTAATGGAAGGGGGTGATGGTATATTAGTATTGGTCTATACTGGTATTGATAATTAAGTGTTCTACTATATTGGTAGATTGGATGTCGGCTAAAAGGCTGATATCAAACATCCATATGTGACCCAATGAGCTCTGGTCTCAGCAAGTCTGAAAATGACTTATTCACTTATATTCAGAGACCTCCTGACTTTATACTCCACAACAATGACTTAATTTTAATTTCAAAATGCGGGGCGGGGGGGGGGGGGGGGGGGGGGGGGGGGGGGGGGGGGGGCATGTGGTTGAGGAACCAAATTTTACACAGATTTTTAGAAAGTGTGATCAGATTTCTGTAAAATTAAAGTAACACAACATCCTACCTCATGTCAGTAAAAATAAGTAGAACTCATGAATGGATCCAAACTGCCTTAGACACCGTATTCTTGCTGCTTCCTCATAAACCAATTACATCAGGATGACCACCATATTGTGAGTGGCACTGTCATCTGGGAAACCACCCAAGAGTTTGTGGAAACGTAGTTTACTGAATGAAAGAAGGACCACAGTTTGTGTATTTTAGTGAATTTTATTTCTAATTTAACATGATAATGTCTTTAATTCTAAATAAGACATTATAACAATGTGCCTAAAACGTACTTAAATTTATAAATTATGTCCATGGCGATACACCAAACCTACAAGTTATCATTAAAAAAAAAATTAATATTATTTTAAAGGTGTATTTAAAACTCAATTTAGTGTTTAATTGGTTTTCTTGATTTGCTTATTAAAGCAACATTCCGCAACTTTTACACCTTAAAATTATGCTTTTTTGTAAAGTTTTTGCGTCATATTATTATCTGTTATGTTCATTTTCATACCTGTGATAGTGTTGGGGGGTCCCACGTCTGTTTACTGCGCTATACAGTTTTTGTGCTTCGGGTAGCGCCGGAAGTACTGACTGGGTGTTGTTTTACGGCAGAATATGGCAAGCCAAAGGGATAAAAAAAGCACGCGTTTTAAAAGCGAGCATTATGTCCGCCAAAACGTGCGTCTTGAACGAGCATTTTGGCGGACTTAATGCGAGTTTAGAATACACATTTTTTTTATCCCTTTGGCTTGCCATAATTGTATAACGTAGACTCACTGTAGCAGCAGCAGATTCACCAAAGAAAGCTAGAAATCCCTTATCAGAGGAATATAAGAAAAGAAAAGAAGAACGTCATAGAGCAAGAGCAAAGACCAGAGTTATTATTGGGCCGTCTTTTCCTCGCTGGAGAGCTCTTTTAGAAAGAACGGCATGAACTACGGACTCTAACCTAGCCGTGCTGCTAATGGCTAGGTAAGTGTAATTGTGTTTGGTCGGGCATAAAGTTGTTATACAGTCCTAATAAAACTATTTATTCAATGTGTGGAGGTGGAAAAGTTTGTTTTCGTTGTTTTGCCTGATATTAGGAATGTAAACATGCCTCTTACGCCCGAGAGAGAGATTTAATGTTACGACAGTGACGTTATGCAGCAAGCCTCTAGAGGGCGACAGAGACCATATAACTGCAAAGTTGCGGAATGCTGCTTTAAAGAGTCAACTTGCATGTGTGGGTATAGAATAACCAAGGCATTGAAAATATATAATTAATGAAGGTTTTATGTGAGTGGCTCCATATTTTAATATTTTCTCAACAAAAATTTGGATAGATTAGAAACATTACCTTGTTTGTGTATGCAATTCATAAACTCACATAAAAATATGTATACCTAGCTTCCAGCAAACATCAAAGTTAAATGCAAACTAGCAGATCTAATGCAAACGAATAGCTTAAGAAATTCCTAGTTGTTTTGAATGCCGACTACTTTTAGCTGTCACTTTGTCTCATGACAGCCATTAACCCAGAAGCTATAATTCAGTTTTACTTGTGAAAGGTAATCCCTGAGGATCTAGGCTGCAGTGGACAGTGATGAGTTCAGCTCCAAGAAGAACAAGAGTGTAGCATCTTAATCAGGAAATTTCAATCTGACTCAGATTTCTGCAGTTTGTGTTTTCCGCAATAACTTAAAGCAGCATTTCCCCCTTTCAGGAATTATGTACGAATTTTTAGAAATCCATAAAAGTGTTAGTCTTACCCTGTTCTGTGATACAATGTAGGCAAAACATCCGTTTTTTTTTTTTTGCTAGGCCCACCCCCTGTCCAGTAGATCCCCATAAAATTTGATTTGAGCCTCGCTTAGCATTAACCAATAGCATTCGACATCTGCTTACACAGAGCGTGCCCTGGTGACAGTTCTTATGGACAAGTATATCCAGGCGTACACTGTGCGACTTTTTCACTCGTAGCATTCAGCTCCATCTCAAACTGTATAATTCCTCGCTGAGCAAAGCTCACGAGTCATGTTCTCACACTGTACGACCGAATGTTCGGATTCGACCTGACTGCTCATACTGTAGCAACACGTTGGACCTAAAAATGTGCTAAAAGTAGTTGTTTTAACACAACACCTTGGAGTCTGAAAACTCAAAAGACCTGGAGACTGTTGTGTCGTTATTGAGTCTGTTGTCCTTCAGGCTTGCCGTAGGACAGGAGTGGGCAACTCCGGTCCTCGAGGGCCACTATCCAGCATTTTTAGTTGTTTCCCTGTTTCAGCACATTTGATTCACCTGCTTAGCAGCTTATCAAGCTCTGCAGAAGCCTGATAATCAGCTGCTGATTAAATCAGGTGTGTTGTAGCAGGGAAAAAAACCAAAACTTGCTGGATAACGAGAACTGGAATTGCCCACCCCTGCTGTAGGAGAACACGCAGGGGTGTATGGGGGTTGGAGAAAAAAGACAAAAATAAGGAAGTAAACAATGATTTGAGATCCGTTTTATTTGACGTAAAGAGGGAAAACACTTTTTCTTGATAATCCTCATCATTGTGTGCAGAGAAAAGTGTAAAAATATAAGGAAATGGCGTGTGTTGACTCAGAAATACCTGTGGAGCTGGGTGGACGCATGCGCTGTGAGCATTTCTGGTACTTTTGGGTCCCAGCGCTGCTTCAACAGTACGATACCCTCACAGGGGACAAGCAAAATATCAAACATGTTTGATATTCGTGGGACAGCACGATCGCTGATTGGGAGCTGGTTGTGAGGTGTTAATCGCCTCTCGTTACCCCCTGTATACTACACGACGCAAGACATAAAACTCGCCCCGACCTCAAATATTCTCGCATAAGAGGAAAATCGACTCAAAATGGTCCAAAAATCGCACAGTGTACACCCGGCTTATGTGTTTTAGCTCTGTTGGCCGGCGGGAAGGGCACATTCACAAATGAGAGGCTGTAATCACGGAAGTAGGGAAAGGGGCTTATAGTGCAATACATTTTCCACCTCTAGCTGGTTAAGGAAAACACTCTGGATTTCTGTTTTAATACACAATATGACCTCAACAACCTTAACACACTACCAGGGTTCATCACAGGTCAGTAGAGAAAAAGCCCAAATGTCTGGATATGATCTGGTGCAGAACCAAGTCATACAGTAGTCCCATCCTTCTTCCTGGGCAGGTCCACAGCTGTTGCATCACTTCTGGATTAAAGCTGATCTCCAAACTGACCCCACAAATGTTTGATTTGGTGAAAGATCAGGGTACCTGACTGGACATATCAGGATCTTAACAATGTGCAGGATAACTATGAAGCTTAATTTTGGTAAAAGTGCAGTTCTTTCTTCTAGTTTGGGTGATTGTAATTAAAAATGCCTTTTTTCCTGTACACACAAGCTCCAGAGCTCTAGCTCGGAAATAGCTGCTATAGTTAGCTTCTCTGCACCACACTGGTGCCAGTTTATTTATTCCAGCATCTCAAATGGATTATAGTTTTCTACATAGCATACTCACAGCAAGACTCTGCGTTCACTGATTATAAAATGAATTTGATTTAATCAGTGTTTGATGTGCAGGTTGATAAACAAGTGTGTGAAAACCAATCGGAGCAGTTAGAACATCTAGACGTAGATTCATCTGTAGAATTGGAATCCAAAACGCATTTTAAACCATGGCCTAAAGTGCTTTAAATTATAATTACAAAAATCTGATTTCATGTTTATTTTTTACATTTTTAGATGTTCAGTCTGGAAACCGTCAAGATTTGCAAACACTAATTATACCTGGCTGTCAGAGCATAATATCCCGTCAGGTTTGGGGTTTAAAAAAACCCTGAAAATAATTAACTGTACAAGCGGTTAGAAATGACTGAACCGCTTTTAAATATACTAAACCTCCTCTGGGTAGTCATGATAACTCAAGCAAATAACTGAAATCACTTTAATTTTCCCTGCGTGACATTTTGCAGATAAGTTTTAACCCGACAGCAGCCTCGTGCAAACTGATTCCCCCCTCAACGAAATCCTTGTGGGTAAAATTAATTCAAAACAGAAAGTATGTATGAAAGTTTTCTTTGCTAAGGAAAGTCTGGACGTCTGTCTTAATGATCAAAGATGCAGAAATCTTAAGCAGAATATGCTGATGATGGATTAAATCCATGGTTCATGTGGTGTTTAAGCTGTTTGTGCACATCAGAGGTAAGTAGTGATGTTCCCGTCCCATCTGTGGTACCCCCCCCCCCCCCCCCCCCCCCCCCACACACACACTTTTATCTGTTCCATGTTAGAAGTGCTCCTTAATCTAGCCTTGCTTACAGCCTGTCTGTGTCTCTTTCTTTCCTTGCATCTGTCTGCGTGTCTGTCTGCCAGCCCTACCTCCCGCTCTCAGCCTACCCCACTGTCCTCTATCACGGGGAGATGAATGGTGCTCTGTCACACGCCAGGCTCTTCAGAGGACCGGTGCTCTGTATGAGGAAAGTGCCAGTCATTAACAGAAGGGGGAGGAGGGAGAGAGGCAGGATGAAAAATGAGTTCATTTACGGGCAAGTCCTGTGAGCCGCGGAACGTCAGCAGCAGCGGCGAGCTCCCTTCACCCTCTCCTCCCCTCTTCCTCTCATCACTTTCTGAGGGTGCCCGGTGAGAGTGTGTGTGTGTGTGTGGGGGGGGGGGGGGGGGGGGGTAAGAGAGAGAGAGAGAGGTTAGGGTAAAGGAAGAAGGAGTGGTAGGGGGTGATGGGATAGCAGAGAGAGTTACTCAGCAGATTTTCATCCCTATAAGAAAAGAAGAGGCCACTGCCTGCAAGGAGACCAAATGTATGGAAGGTAAGTTTGATTAGGAGAGAAAATGAGAGGAAGTACAAGCAACAGGGTTTAGATGGACTCTGATTTTTAACATTTAAATGAACAAGTTACAGCTGAGTGCTGGATACAATCTACAAAGACTAAATTAGGCTCGGTTACTTTCAGGTTCTAAGTTGAGCATGTTCCCGGTGTGGATCGAGCTCCCCCGGGGCTGCTTCGTGTCTCTGATCCTATTTCTGCTGTCCAAGGACAAGATCTGTTGAGGAGGGTGTCTGTTTTTTTACAGATGATGAGGCTCTATTGGTGTCATGACCTTCAGCGTGCTCTGGGGCGGTTTACCGCTAAACGCGAAGTGGCTGGGATGAGAGCCAGCACCTCCAAGTCTGAGGCCACAGCTCTCAACTGGAAAAGAGGTGGAGTGTTCCCTCTGGGTTGGGATTGAGTCTTTGTCTGAAGTGGAGTTTGAGAAAAGTGCCAGAGAGATCTGGATTGTGAGCAGAACAACAGTATCCCAAATACATGTGACTTAAATGATCTTCCTTTATGAAGGTGATGCACTCAGTTTTAGAAAGAGGGCGAAGAGCTCCATCATCCGAGGGCCTCTGCAGTCTAAAACTAAACCTAGAGCCTTCCCAGGAAAGATTTCCAGACACAACAGACCCAGAACCTGCTGAACATGCTGCAGGGATTCCTACCTGGGCCTGGGGATCCACCAGGAGGAGTTGGAGAGTGTAGCTGGAAAGAGGGAGGTCCAAACTTGGATAAACAGAAGGAAATGGATGGATGAATACTCACTGATACAAAGTGATGTGATTCATTCATGTTTCAAAGTTGAAAGACAGAAATTCACTGTAATTTTTAGATCTTAAAACACTTGAATTAAACCACATTAACGAATGCTGGAAAGGGTTCAGTTTACTGTTTTCAGTAAAAGCAAGACCTGTCTCTCTTTGAAATGTACACAAAATAAAAGGAAGGATTCATTAAATCTTTTCGACAGAACAGAAAAAGTGGCCGTGACTCAGTCTTTGAATGCAAAGCCTTTCACAAGGCTGCACTAAAAGCATAATACAGCATTGAAGCACGCCAGGGCTTCTAATCAAATATCTTTTGGAATAAAATGTGCTTCTATACATCCCAGGGTTCACCAACACACTGTGAGGCTGGAAGTGAAGAAAAAACATGCTCGTATTTTCTGTTATTTGGCTACATTTGAGTCATGACCCTTTGTTTTGTAACCCTGCGTTTTTATGTGTTCTGTCTACTAAACAAACTAAAGCATGGATGCATATGAAATTCTTGTGAACGTATGACTGCAGATATCTGTCATGATGCAGGGTGTTTTTATGTGAGTTGCTTTATGAATTTGTATTTATTTAGTTGTGATTTTTCCAGGTTTTAAGGAATTGTTCTTCTCTGGTTTTATTGTTTCCTGCTTTACTCCCACCTGTCTCAATGAATCTATTAATCACCCTCCTCAGCTCATCATACATCATTGGGTCCCCCTGTTTCCCAAAATGTTTTTGATGACTTTGTAATAAAGTTTTCTTTTTTGTTAATTTGCTCCTGGCTTCTCCGTGTGTACCACTGCTATTGAACTCACTTATGCAAATTATAGAAATTAGACGTGGAATACAGATGTTTTTATTTTTATGAAGACAAACAGTACATCCTTAACACCTGAAACACTCATCAAGTTCATGCTTATGACTTCTTTTGTAGCAGTATCACACTGTGTGTCAGTAAATACGACTCAAAGTTTAATCAAATCTGACTATTACTGCTACTACTACTACTACTACTACTACTACTACTACTACTACTACTACTACTACTATTACACTTGTGTGTTATTTTCATGTTGGTTCATTTAATTTTGATTCACTTGGAGTGCACCCAAACACATTTTTACTGACTCTTGTTGCTCTGAACTGTATCTGACCTTCTGCTTTGAACCACCTGGAAACAAAGGGCATAAAGAGAATTTCTCAGCTGGGATTCATAAAGTATAACATCGTTATTTTTTTACACGTTTGGTTTTTACTGCTCGTTCCCCATAAGACATCATTACTTTAGTCACAGAAACAATGAATTTATTGAATATATTCAATCATTTTGTAATATTAGGCTGATTCTTTGTGTATCTGTGTAAAAATTCTAAATAATCCCTATTTTACCCATTGTTGATAGCTTCCTGATTATTCTCTTTAAGACAAATAGAGTTTACATCTGACCGGAGTGATAAGCTAATGGCTAGGCCCAGTGGCCCATCATGGTTGTAATGGGACCCTCAAGCAAAAAGACCTGCTGTCCGGTTCAGACGTGGAAGTATGTAGCTGGTCTCTGGTGTGTGAGACAAACAACAGGGCTTTTCATTCTCACTACTGATGGTTCAAAGTTTGTTGGCCCTCTGGGGCCCCCTTGTGGCAAGGGGGCTTCGAGCAACTTCAAGCTAGTCCAAGTACAGCCACAACCAAAATAAAAAAGGATTGCCATCAGCTTCCATCTCTTAAAGTTTTATGCGACATAGTGGTGTCCAAACCTTTTTAGAAATGGGCCAAAATGACCTCATTTGAATTTTAAAGCAAAAAATGCAAAACCTATTTTCTCTGAACATTTTTATATGTTAAACATGTGCATTAAAGATCAAGCTTGTGAGAACTATTAGGCAGGAACTATCATGAAAGCACCTAGTAACACTGGGACAATAGAAGTGACAGACATCATTGTGTGGGTGTGTCAGCTGCCCAAAGAAAGTAACTGCACTGAACCGTTTGCATTTAGTTTGTGGGAAAAAAAGATCATCTAAAATCCCAGAGAGGCAGCCGATAAGAGAAACTCTTATTTTAATATGCTGTGTGGACATTTCTGCTGCTGCTGTGGTTGTTCATGTGATGTCATCTAGCTGACTACCTGGAAGGGCCCAATATGTTTGCTCTCTGAAATGCTGCTGTTGGATAGGATAAACCTGGTTTACTGTGCATTTTTTCCTCGTTTAGGCTTTTTATTGTTTTCCCTTTGATTAAGATATTGAGATTGTGTTTCAATCTGTGATGTTTGATTAGTTTTGCTGAGATTTTGCATAAGATAATCTCAACTAAAAGAAAGATTGGTTTTTGTTTTTACATTATGGTTCATTTCATGGGTGATCTGATTAACAAAGTGAAGAAAATTAAGTTAACTTTAGATTCTGCTGTGGGGTTTCTACAGCAACTTAGAGCTGCCACCTACGCATAATATAATTAGAGCAACATCACTTTATAACGTGAGGGCCACAAATGCCATCAAGGCTTCTTGGATACTTGAATATGCAGCAGCATAAAAGCACAAACATAAACATTACATACATTTTTTTCCTCTTTGGTCGACTTGGCCCTTATTTTCTTGGTGGACGAGGACCAAGGTGTTAAAGGGATACTATGCTGCTTTGGCTTGCTTTTAGCACCCCCTAGTGTCTGTTAGTGAAACCAAAAGTGAAACTTATCTCCTCGCTGTTCGTCTTAAATTTAACATCTTAATCTAACTACTGAAATGTCTCCTCAGCCTTCATTAGTGTCTACAGGAGCGGTTCATCACTAAATCAAACAAATCAGCTGTGTGCATGATCTAAAAAGATGCAGGAAACATGCTGGAAGCAGACTGCAGAGCAGGCATGTAAGCTCCACTTTACTAAGTCCAGCAGGGACCGGACCACCACTCTGAAGTTGCAAGTGCGGTATTCTGGCCACAGAGGGCGGTGGGGGTCTGAGTGACATTTCATTAAGGTCAAGGTCAAATTTATTTGTATAGCACGTTTAAACCGCTGTTGCTGACCAAAGTGCTTCACAGCATTAAGAAAAACAGATCACAATACAAAAAAAATTATAAAGCAATGCAACTAAATTCAAATATAAAAACAAAGTTAAAAATAAGTGAAACAAAATGTTCACGACAATCCTTGATAAAAGCCAGTTCCAAAGAATTGGTCAAAACAAGCTAAAATGACGCAAATCAAAGCTAAAAGAGGTAAAAAAAAAAAAAAAAACCTGATTAAAAGCCAGCCCATAAAAATGTGTCTAACAAAGTTTTAAAATTACTCAGAGTCTGAGCAGCCCTAATATTTGCAGGCAGTGTATTCCACAATCTGGGGCCTGCCACAGAAAAGGCCCGATCACCACGGGACTTCAGCTTAGTCCTAGGGACCACCAGAGGATTCTGAGTAGCAGATCTCAAGGCTCTTGGATAGGCATGAGCTTGTAAAAGCTCAGATAAATAAGAAGGGGCAGAACCATTCAACAACTTAAAAACAAACAGCAGTTTAAACTAGATCCTATAAAATACAGGAAGCCAGTGCAAGGACTCCAGCACTGGAGTGATGTGCTCCCTACGTCCTGTGTGTGCTAATAAGCGAGCAGCCGCATTCTGGACCCCTGTAAAGGGTCATTTTAGCACATACTGGCTCAAGAAAATTATATAAAAATATGAAAAATTTGCATAGTATGACTTTAAGACACTGCTTCGTGTTGCTGTTTGAGTGCTGAGCCCACTGCTGGTTTTATGTATTAGTGTTCACACATTTGCTTGTGACAGAAGATAAAAAAAGAAAGAAACTGAATTAAAGATTAAATTTTGATCCAACCGGATGTTCACAAAAACCCCTCAGTGTCATATTAACTCTGTACAGGTCTGACTTGATCTGCTTCTCTCTCTCTGTTTCCTCATCCCAAAAAGTTTTGAGCGCAAACCTTTTTTGTCCCACTGAGATGCACATGCCTCTGCTTTTCTATAAGTCACACTTTTGTAAACAACAGATTTGTAGTTTATCGCCTCTGTGTTCAGAATGAAGTTTTTGCCAGTCACTTCTCTCCCCTGCAGGAATGGTAAACCATTTTTATGAGTAAATTTTCCCCTCAGGGCAATGCCATAATGTGCTGCTGATTTCCTCCAGCACTGTTTAATTTCAGGCTCCGATTGAAAGTACGCATTAAAAGTTAACGGGGGAGATGCCTATTGACTTTAAGATAAATAACACACATAACAACACAGGCCAGCATTTAATTTTCATTTATCTTTTCATTACTTCATACTCTCCGTGTTTGAGGAAGTATTTCTTCTCGGATCGCCGGTGTGCTCTTGTTCTCTGTGCAAACACGCCGTGTGTTTTTCATGGCAGACTCATAATTATTTCTCCTCTTTTTGCTTATTTCACTTGTGAGTAAAATCAAAGGCCACATGTGTGCTCTGGATGGTGCAGCTGCGAATCAGCTCGGGTTGCTGGCTGCTCCCTGCCTGCACCCAGTGGCCTGTCAGGCAGCGAAGCAGGGGGAAACGGTGGGATAAATGATTATTTATGATCTGCCACCTCCCATCCTCTCAGCTTTCCTCGGGCCCCATTCATTACAGCTGCAGGCTGACAGTGCGTGGGAGAAAACATGTGCGCTCACACATACACAAACAAATCTTAAGCAGCTTCTTCTCACACGGATTCGTGGAAACTGCGCTCAACACTCCTTTTGCTCACATCTCAATCTTTTTATTTAATAGTAACACATCTCAGAAGCAGCCAGCTGTCGTTTGCAGCCGAATTGGGGTCTCGACTCCTCAAACTATCCATCAAGGTCTTTTCCTTTGAGAAACAAAAACGTCATTCAGTGCACGACTTTAAAAACCCGATCTTCTCCTCTGTTGTTTTCTTGCTTGGCAGATGATGAGTCTGTGATATTTGTTTCTTTCCCCATGCATCATGTTTTTCTGTGTGCCACACTTCAGGCAGCTGGCTGTAATAAATCCAGGGAAAGCCCAGAATGCCCAAAGTAGCCTAAATAATTGAGCATACTGAACATGGAACCTGGCAACCAGCTTGCCTAAACTACAAGGAAATCCCACCGTACAACACGGTATGTCCAGGTTTGCATGTGTGAGTGAGGGACCGAAAGTTCATGTTTGATTGTTTTCCCAACATTAATAATGTGGGTAGACTTTTGCAATACAGACTTCAATACATCCAAAGTGGAAAAAACTCTCTTTCTTCTGCTTCAGGACTCACTCAGCTCTCTTTGCTGTGATCTCTTTGTGAAAAAGAGGAAAAGCGTTCCCTGAGTGGAGCTTTGACACGTCAGTGCATTAAGTCTATGAAACCTGCAGAAAACGAGCCATTTCGTGTTTTAAAAGTTCCGTGTGATGCCTTGTCTATAAAGACAAGAGTTAGGGTGTGCTTTAAATGGAATACACATCACATATATCAAGAACTTGTTAAGAGAATGTACATTTAAGTCCCAGGGCTAAAGTGATATGTTACAGCAAGTCCATTTAGCTGAGAATACATTGTTGCACACAGGACACTGTAATTGTCCACTGGGCTTTGGAGACCGTAGTCTGTTAAGTCCATATGTGGAGCCCTACAATGATAACTCACATTAACTGTCCACAGCTGACCGTTTAACACAGGGAGGGAGAGTGCCGTCTTCCATAGTGGTGTGTACAGATGATGAATCAATATATTGGATGATAATATATGAAGGAGAGGGGAGTCATCTGCAAAAAGACGATTCATTAGAGGGCACCAGCACGGTCTTTCCCAGAGAGGAGAAATTCATCAAATGTTCGTTAAATAGATCGGCCTCCCTGACTCATCTGCTGTCTGTATTGGGTGTTTTTGCGAAATGTACCTGGTGTTTGACAAAGTTAATTTGGACTCACAAGGTCTGATGTTATTAGTGGACTGTGCTTTTTAAATTCAGTGATACATCAGAGGATTCTCACGTGACCTGAGAGCATTTGGTACCTGGTCAACAAAGACAGCGGTCCAGGAAAAAAGGATGGAAGGACGTTTGCGATTTGTTGTGAAGGAAAACGTTCTGCAGTACAAACGCTGCCTCCTCTGTTTTATCATAATACAGCAAAATGGGTAAAGTTTAGGTACCAGAGCAACTTGTCCTAAACTAATTAGAGTGAGATGATCTTGTCTATGCTGTCTTTGTCAACAATGAGGTTCTTTTAGCTTCATGCAGCTACAGCCTCCAGCTCTTGGATGGTTCTAAACCAGAATTGCCATCGATGAGGGAGAGGTCCTACTCCAAGTGGAGGAGTTTAAGTATCTTGGGGTGTTGTTCATGAGCAAGGGTACACTGTAAGAAGAATAACCTAACCCGCGAATTCCACTATCTCCGCTCCGGCACGAACTGTTGGCGGTTGTGATTTCTGTATATTGACTGCAGAGGTTCTCCGGCAAAAATAGAATCGATCCTATTTTTGCCGGATGGCGGAACGGCGGGCGGCGCACTGCGCCGCATGGCCGCAGTAGTGGAACAGCTCTGATTGACTACAAAGGAACCGTTTTTTGCTGCGGAGTTTGTGCCGGAGCGGAGCGGAGATAGTGGAATTTGGGGGTTACTCAAATTAAAAAAATTGATGTCCTATTTTCACATCCAAAATATTTGACTTCACAGAAACTAAATTGAATCACTTTATATGACCTGATTCTTTTGATGTAAACCAGATTACTTCACTTGACCAAACCTGAATTCTTTGCTTTGATCCAAATAAATCTCTTCACATACAACTGTATTTTAGTTATTGAATCAACCTAATGTCTTCCATTTCAACCAAATTAATTTGACTCAACATGTTTGCATTGACACCAGTTGTTTAATTCACATATATAAAAGCTACATTTTTTAACAACACTGACAAACGCCAGTTACCTCATGCCTCAGAAACTAGCCAACAGCCAGTGAGAATGAGACAAAGCGCTGCTTTCAGAGATTATAATGTGAACCTCCATCTTACATTGAACAGCGGCACGGCACAGCGGTGTCATTCCTCTGACTGACCTCCTCACTTATGGTGCTAACATAACATAACAAGTAATGCCACTATAAATGCATGTAAACGCGTTAGTCTGGCTGAAGGTGAACTTCTAATCGGGCTGAAGCACCCAGAAAATGCGGTAGTTATCTGAATTCATTCTGCATGTAAACGCTGAACGGAACCGTCTGGACGCTCGCGTTCCGGAAGTGACGCGACCGCAGTAGCGCTCGTCTGATAATATCACCGCCACAACGTAACACACATAACACACATAACACCATCAAACAGTACACTACGTACCAAATAAGCTGTGCTGCAGCGTTGTTGTTGTCCATTCCTTCAGCCATTGTGCATATCCTGTTTCAATTCCGTCTGCTTCACTCATACCAGCGTTTGTTTACTATTTGTGTTGCTACAAGCTAACCGGAGGATTGCCCGACATGAAAGGGCGCATATCGCCACCTACTGTATCGGAGTGGAACGAACTTCATTTGAGACTTTGGTTTTCTAATGCGCATGTAAACTAGAATAAGACTTCCAGCTTATTATCATAAGATCGACCTAAATCAACTTAGATGTTGATACTGAACTAGTAGCTCCCACGGGTGTTCAAGTGCAAATTACTTTGACTCAAATTAAAAATATTATTTGCTGTACATAAAAAGTGATGTTTTGAAAATCAAAAAGAAAGACGTTCACAATCAAATCAATGATTTTATTTTGCTTTGAACAGCAGTTATTAGATTGAATGAAAAGCTGCATGTTAGACTTTTTGCAGTGTAAGGCGAGATTGACAGGCTGATTAAAAGCATCTGCAGCATCTTCTGTGTTGAAGTCTTTAGTTTGCTAGTTGATCTATTTTCTCACCATGGTCAAGAGCTTTGTGCAATGACCAAGATCATGAACAAAAGTGAGCAAAATGAGTTTCCCCCTCAGAGTGGCTGGACTCTGCTGTAGAGACAGGGTCAGGAGCTCAGAAATCTGAAAGACTTGGAGTAGAGCTGTTGCACCTCCACATTTGAAAGGACCAGTCAAGGTGGATGAAACATCTGGTTAGGAACCCTCCTGGCTACGTCTCATGAGTTTAGGGCATGTCCTTCCTAAAGGAGGCATTGGGACTGAACCAGGACATGCTGGGAGGTTTACATCTCTTGGGAATACCATTGGTATCCCATCACAGGAGATGGTGGAAGTTGATGGGAGAAAAATACAGTCCACAATTAACGATGCACCTGAGACAAGATCAATGGTTGGTTATCTTTACTAAGTTAGACTCAGATAGTTTATCCTGACAGTCAGAAATCATCAGATTCAATATTTGTAGGGCACAGTTGAGATTAAATGAGTGTGTTTAAGTTAATGCAGGCATATTATAATGTTACTGTTTTTTCCCATTAGTTTGATCTAACTTTGAAATCATTTAAAGGTTTCATTCAGATCTCTTTTTCTCATTGAAAGTCATCAGTTTTTTATTTGCAACATATACATTAAACAAAAGCTTAAAGATGAGTTTGAACATGTTCTAAAATTACAACTTTAGTCAGACTGAATGTAAAAACTTGGTATAAGTTGCACAATTTATTTTCTGAAAAATGTCTTTTCCATTTCCAGGATCCTAATATTTTTTGCTAAACAGTGAACAAAAATCAGTCGATTTTATTTTGTACTCACAGAATCACAGATTGTGATGTTTGGAGCAGAATAGAACTCGATTATAATTTCGGTTGTGTCGATTCTTCCGGCCTTCCCACACCTCTTTTCAGCTCCTTAAATTGATTTTCTAAGGAAACAGAAATAATTGCTGACCGAGGAAGTGGCTTTAGAAGTTACTGATGCTTCTTCCTGCCACTTGAGAACAACTGGCTGTGAGTGATACAGTGCAGCAATCAGCTCCAGGACAAAAGCCTCACTGTCACCCTTCCTTGTTTATTTCTTCTTTCTCTACCAGGTCGACCCGCTGATAATTATACTTAAATTCCCGCTGGCTTAAATTCTTTCTTTATTTCTACCTGTCCCTCCTTCTTTCCCTCACTTTCTTTCTCCCCTTTAGTTTTCTCAGCTCTGCATGTCAACGCCATCAGGTCCCTTGGCACCTGCAGAGCTATCTGCTGTCGCACCCTCCCTCTCTCTGCCCTGTCCCATTACAATGACAATAACAGATAAGAATATTTATTATGTTGGCTCACCACTCCCCGTTCCTCCAAACATCTCTCAGGGGAGCGGCTTCTCACTATCACCCTCAAAAGCCTCATTCAGTTAACAGAAAAAAAAAGCGAAAAACCTCACATCAACCCCTGGCCTTGATGCTTTTCTTTATCAGTCCAATGAAAGAAGAGCCAGAGCATGAAGGCGTCTCATCTCCTCTGCTCCTTTTCTTCTCTCCCTCCCCACTTTTAATTTTCATCTCTCTTTTCCTTCTCGTTTCAGAGAAAGGGGTAGGGAAAAGCAGGAGAGGGGGGGCGGAGGGTGTGCAAATGAGAGGGACGCTGGTTTGTGATAACTGCCATGCAGAATGGACATCTCCCTTGTTTATTGGCTTTTGAAATTCAATCCATTGTCTGGGATGGGGAGTGATAAAGGGAGTGGAAATACAGACGCTCTTATCATGCCAGCTCAGTGAAAGGAACTTTTTTTTTCCTCCCCTTTCTCCAGATGCCTCAGTTTGTTGTGGGGTACGCTTGTTGTGTGCGCATCGCCAAATCCGAATAATGGCGTCTGAAAAATGCATTCATTCAGCTGATAATTTGGACTCGGCTATGCCACTTACTATTGTGCCGCATCGTTGTGTGCAGTCATCACATTTAGAGGAAACGCACAATTGAAAGTGGTCACACTTGTCTCACAAGCTTCTCCTTGGATGTGTCATATTCAAAGGATGAAAGTGCTCCCGTTCCCCCAAACACGCTGCAACCGATGTTGAACACTCTGCAGGCTTTGTGGCCGTTTTGTTGACCACTCTGGATTTTCAGCAACTCTTTTTGTGCCAGATTTAAATAACTGACTCATCATGAATGACTTTTACAAATTTTGCATGTTTCTTTTCATCCTGGATGAAAACCCCACTACGATGTAAAGAAAACCAACCAGAACATGGATGCTCTTTATAGGGTTGGTTGAGGGTGTTTTTGCTATATGGAGAGTAAAGGATTGACAGATACAACAGAAAAAACATAGTTTCACTTTTACATGGTTTGGATAGTAAGCAATCATCCTTTCAATTGTTAGTTATCTTTATGGCAGTAATCTGAAAAGGCCAACACGGCATCAATGTTACAAACAAGCTTCTTTCATTGGTATACTCCAAGTACAGGTCATCTGGAACATTGTGTCATTGACTAAGCTCCTATTTATGCTCACACACTCCCCATGCATGCATTACAGTGACAAAACGTTTCCATCCACTCGAGAGCAGAGCAGTGCTCCGAGTTCAAAGGTCAGTTTTAGACAATAGCATTAACGGTGACAGTAGTGGGGGAGATCATGATCATGCAAATTCTCAGAGACATAAGAAGCAGCGCAGGACACAGAGGTGGTCTGTGTGATTATTAAATGCATCATAGTGATCACTGCACATTCACACAGTCTTCCTTCAAAAACTTTGTTTCTTTTGCTGTTAGCATGTGAGCTACTACACAACACTATCCCTGTTTATTTTTGGACTGCTCCATTTACTGCATTTGGGTTTGCATCTGCAAAAATGACAGATGGAAGGCTCTATTCATTATTGGCAGGTCATGCATTTGGGACCTGGACCTTCAGTGACGGTTTACTGATTTAATTCACCACTAAGACGTTAAAATCACATTCCAGACGTCCTGTTGAGACCACATGGATCTGGATTTAGTTGCTTATTATTTATCATCCTTCACTCTTTAGGCAGGAAAACGTCAATGACTATAGAGCTATCATCATAGTGGCTGTGTATCAGAGTCCTGGGTCTTCGTGGCACCATATCATTAACATGGAGATTGCTCGCACTAGCATTGGTTGGTCATCAAGAATTTGAAGCAGAACTAAAACAATCTGACAGAATTGTACCAGGAATGGGTCTGGCAAGTGGTGGGATCATGGGTGTGTAGTTTCATCCTTGAATGTCAAACTGGAATATGGAGCCCAGTGAGGAAACAGAAGATCATGATCCAGCCTTGTTCTGATAGGTTGTGGAGAACATAGGGGTTTAATCCAGAGAGAGCAAGCCTGTAGGGCTTTGATAACAGGTGCTGGCTGCACAAAGTTTTCTCCATCAGCCTGACACTTCAGGCTTAATCTCTCCTTCACTGAGTGACTTATATTAGGGTGTTGAAAGAAATCACCTAAATGGACGCCTTAAACGAGGAAAATCATTAAAGCATTTGCTATATTTCAAGAGTTTATGGCATACTGCTTATTTCTTTGCACTTTCGCTCAGCGTAGCAGTTATTGCTTTAACTGTTATCGTCTCACACAAGCAGCACACGGATCATTTTAAAGAAATGAGAGACGAAATAAACGGTAGAACTGAACTGATTATTTCATTTTTATGATTACAAAAATAACTTGACATTTACCGAATGTTGATCTTAATGTTGTACACGCGCTTGATTCCTGATTTGTGTACTGACAGTCACCACACACACGCACACACACACACATACACTGGTGGGGTGCCAATGGCGCTGTGATTTTCTCCTCTTCTTGATTAGACTGAATTTCGCCGCAGCGTTCAGTGGATGGGGCAACTGAGACCAGGGAATGATGCAGTACGCTGTCACTTGTCGATATGAAATCACCTGCCAATAACTGAGTGGAAAGAGCTTGCAGCATAACAGCATTGAGCAATCATTACCTTTGAAGCAGCTTATGTGCCAGAAAAATCCATATTGAAAAAATAATTGCTGGTTTTTAAGCATATCCAGTAGGTTCTTCTCCTGGTCAAAGAACTATTTTTCCTTAAATGCATTTCTCGTTTTATCACTCAAACTCCACTCATTAAGTTAAGATGCAGGAGAATTGTTTCTACTTTTTTCCCTAAAAGTATCTATCTGCCAAAGTATTCTGTGCCAAAAGCTAGCGTATGATGTTGGGAATTAGCGAGTTTAGGCTAAGATCTCACCAGCAATCCAGTTGCCATAGAGCCTAACCTTGATTTATCTTCATGCAGTTGTTCCACCCATGTGGAGGCGACATCCTGTAACCTGAATATTCATTTTGCACTTGTAGTCACGTCTCAAGTGTGTTTATGTATTTCAGAGACTTTTTAACAAGGACAAATTTGTCCACTTCTCCATGCAGTCACCACCTCTAAACTCACGTTTCCTGTAATTTCCTGACACGAATAGAAGGTTTGCTGCGTATCTTTGTTCTCCTTCAGTCACGGGTGTATTAACATTAAGATGTTCTTCAATCTGCTCTGTCGCTAAATATGTTTGGTTCTCGTTTTATTTTTTTGAAGGGGAATGGCGGTGCTGTTGATGAAGTTAAAGGAAGAAGCATCCTGACCAATCACAGGCTTGTGGTCTCTAACGCTTTTATGGATATTTAGAAATGTGGACTCTACTCTATTCGTCCTTGCGTGCCAGTTGGTGAGCCCTTGCGACGATGAATAATGGCGTTACGTGTCTCTGCACTGACGGAGAAATATAAACTAGCCTTTAGTGGTACTCTGTGGGTAAAAAGTTCAGATGCGTCTGAATCAGGAAGTACGTCAGCTGGAGGAGAAAGTAGCTTCAGACAGCAGGTTTTGGAGTCTTATTTCCTGATATTTGGATATCTCGCCTCAGACTGGATAACAGCAACGCGACTCTACCACTGACTCAGTTCACTCTGCAGCATTGATGTTTTATCTCCACAAATAACACAAGCCTGAAGGAGTTCTGTCATGTTGTGGAGTTGCTAATGCTAACTGTTAGCTTCTGCTAGTTGAGACGTTCTCTGCTGTCTCTGCCTTCCTCGTTGCGAGCCGAGATGGGTGAGTTCATCAACGTTAAGTGACTGTGTGACGTAGATCTGTTAGGCTTTTCAACCCTGCTGAAAAAACAGCATACTGTAGGTGTTACCATAATATGTTGTGTTTTGGTGCTGCTTTAGCTGATGGACCAGCTTACGACGCTGATTCAGGATGGGATGCTGGTCTAACATTGTAAGCAGGTCAGTAAACCAGCTAAACCAGCACCAAAACACAACATATGCTGGTAACCAGCTATGCTGGTCTATGCTGTTTTTTCAGTAGGGAAATCCTAGCGTTTCACCATCTATTTTCTATCAGAACCTAATGCAGGAGACTCTTTAAATCTCTTTTATACCATCTGTTTAATGCTTGTGAGTCAACTACACCTTCAATCTCGTTGTACCTGGAAACAGTGACAATGACAATAAAGATTTATCTTATTTTCATGTTCAGTCTGCATGAAGAACTCAGAGTGGCCGATTATAATCAGAAAAAATAATTAAAAAATGTTTTGTTTCAGTGTTCCACACCTTTAAATAATAAAACGTAGCTCATGTGTAGTTAATAATGTATAGCTGCTCTGTGATCTGCCTGCTGTGCGTTGTTTGCTGTTCTCTTAAAGTTCTACGGTAGTTCAAAGTCTTAGCTGTTGGCAAACAAACTTCTTTGTTCTTGTTTGATCCACATCACAGATACACACACACACACGCACGCACGCACACACACACGCACACACGTGGCAACAAAAGAGAAAAAAGAACAAACAGGTGGAACGCTGGTATAAAAAGTAAAGTTTGAGATCGTCTTCACCTTTTTAGATGAATATTTATTTGTGTTGAAACTTTCAGGCACTCCGTTGTAAGAGCTAGATGTGACCTTTGACTCTGATCAATGTGAAAGCTTCTAAACTAATGTAACATTATTCTACCTTGGTGCACACTTCCCTGCATCATTTAGCTGTTTAAAATAATCATGAACTTACCTCAAGTTCATCATCAAGTCCTGCAGAAGCTTCAGAACATTGTACTGTAGATGAAGACTGTTTGGAAAGACAGTTTTTTAGATGTTTTCTCACCTCAGTGTAGAGAAATGACATAAATTAACATACTTTTTCTTTACTTGATGATATGCAGAGTTGGTCATTTGGTCCTTTAAAGCGAAGGTTTACTGAGAAACTTAACATACTTGTTCTTTGTAAAATATGGTCACGATGCATTTCACGTAGATGTTGAACATGAAAATAGTCTATTTCCTGCATTAGCTGCTGAAAGACAATAGACGAGTAGGAAAAGCCACACAGCTCTACGGCACTCTAAAATGTGCATTTATGAAGATGTTTGTATATCATGAATATGACTTTCTGTCCCCCACTCCTCTGGTTAACTTCTACTTCCTGAAACAGGAGTGCTTTTTTTCCCACAGAGAACTACTCAGGCATTGATTTTTTACTAGAGACCACATCAAATGTATTGAAATAAAGAGTGTAGGCCCAACTTTAAATCAAGTGTGTTGGAGTGGAAACATGTAAAACATAAAAAGCAGCTACTTCTGTAACTGTGGACACATTTAGACTGATTCTTGAAGATTTTTGCCATCTGTTTGAGTGTCAGTTTGCTGCAGGAAATTGAGTTTTTTAGTGATGACACAGACCCCTTTTACTAAAATCATAATTGTTCATAGACCACCTAGTAAAGTGAGAACAACACATTATTCTGCTGGGAGGGCTTGGGTCCTGACATGTGCAGGGATGTGACTAACATTATCCACACTGATCCAACACACACCTGACACACACCTTCATGACGATGACACCCTTCACTGATCCCCAGCAGGAACACGTGCAGAAATGGATCAACCAAAGCATGAGTCCAATGCTTTGACTAAACCAATTAAACTCATAACATCGCAGTTCAATCAAACATTTGTGAAAATAAAAATCTGATCTACACGCGTCAAGACTTGTGACTCGCTGGAGTCAAACATTCTACAGAAAAGACATACAAATCATTTTCCAGATCATGTTAAATAGAAATGTATTATATTTTATTTTTCACAAGACTTTAGATAAGGTTTAGAACACACTCCCCAACAGAACAGAATAATACTTTATTGTTGCTGCAATTCACGCAGTTACAGTGTTAAACATTAGACAGTCTTATTTAACCTTTGTCATTCAACACATTAAGTTATGGTTTGCTCTGAATGGCAATTTGATAATAAAATCAGCTTTTTTCTTTGTTCCTGTTTAGGGTCATGGGGATCTGATGTCGATCTAATGTGCAAACTTCATTTACAAAATTGGGTGCTGAACCTGCAAACGTCTTGCAGCAAGGCAGCAGTGCTACGAACTGTCGCTGTGCAGCGCCACATGGGTAGGCAAATAATGCATGCTAATGACAATTATCCCATCTTCAGTGTTGAGGTTAAGGCTTAAGCAGTATAGTTCTTTTGAAAGGACAGTAAAGGAAACTAAAAAACAAACTTTGTTTCTCGTGTGCACAAGCAGGTGTTGCATGCTTAGAAAAGAGCCTGCTGGTTTATTGGTGAGGCTTTTGCTCAGTTACTGAGATGATCATCCATGCATGTCTTACCACAGTGTGTAGATGGATCCAGATTGTAGATTATGAGGCAGAAGATTGGATGAAAGGAAATTTAATGAAGAAATAAAATGCAAAAGTCCAGGAAACAGAAAAAAGCATGAGAACCACAGGGTGAAAAACGGGAGGATCTGGCTACAATTTTAAGTTCAAATCCAAAATTTCAAGAGATGTAATGAGATGTAGAAAGATTGAACAAAAATAAGATGGTTCTAAATACTTAAGAGGATACAAAACAGGACATCCCTCTTATCCTAAATGAAATGACAAAATAAAGACATCCTAACAGCTAGCTTCTCCCAGATCCTACTTGGAAATAGAGTTTTTTAAATGGATATATGTAATTTTTCATTTGCTCGTACAAATTTGTGTCATTATTTAGACAAACATGCCGAAATACCCTCTCACCACCACTAGGTGGATTATGAGAAGATCTATATTTTGCATCCATACAAAGATGCTAAAACAGAGTTCAAACCCCCCCCCCCCCCCCCCCCCCCCCCCCCCCACACACACACACACACACACACACACACACACACACACACACACACACACACACACACACACACACACACACACACACACACACACACACACTAAAAGCTCTGTGTCGATATGGAGACACAAATAGAGAAAATAAAAATTAGTTTTTAAAAATACCTGGATTTTCATAGGCAGAGCTGCAGAAAATATAATTTCTGTAGCTTATCAGAAAACATCCTCTGAGATTAGGTGATGTATACAGTTTTTGTCAAATTTCACTTTCTGAATGCACAAAAAGCTGTTGTGTGCACTTAAAATTATCCTCAAGCAAACACAAAATCTGATTTGATTGTCAACAAAAAGGTGTCTTTTTGAGGACTGATCTGATCTAAAAGCAGAAGCAGCACCAGATAACTTCTTGTCCTAACAGGTTTAGGACCTCCGTGTCATCAGAGACGTGTGCATCAATAAGAATATGCTTCTGAGATTTTTACTTTTTGTCCATTTGTGGAGCTAGAAGCCAGATGTGTTCACAGACTTAAATGTATGCAAAAGCTTCTAATTGCATGATATCTCTTCTTGCACTACAGACAGACTCAGATTAATCATACGTATCATATCGCTTCAACAAAACCTCCATGAGGTTATATAATCCAGTCAGCATGCAGCGATGAATATTTAACCGTTCACCCAGAGGGATTTGAAACAGAGGAACAACACACAATGAAATATTTATGACTACTTTTAAATAGACACACATGTATATAAGCAGGAATGTTCAGTTTACACTAAAAATATTCAAACTAAATGTGTGTTCTACCATCATACAGCCTCATTTATTATCAGACGGTGGTGAATTTATACATAGGTGGCTTTAGTTTGATCTTAATGGTTGTCTGAGGATTTGTTTACACATATTTTTTTGTGTTAGTCAAGTTTAAACACACATGGTGCCTTAAAAGCCTAAAACGTTGCTTATGTGTGATTTCTAAACCCACATGCAAGAAAAAAAAAAAAGAAATATTATAGTTGACTCTGCTTATTCTTCACCTGTACCTAAAAAAATGTTTTTTAAATAAACAATTCCACAAAAGCAGCCACACTTGTTACATTTATGAAATAAAAAGAAAGTAGCAGCTTCTTCTCTTGACTTACCTGCTATTCCCTCCATGTCTGCTGTGGGGCTCTGTCGCACAGCAAATAACAACCCGCTCTCTCTCTTTCTCCTCCCTACACCTCATCTTCCTCACACTCTTCTCCACTCCCGTTTTCTTTTGTCACCTATCCCTCTGATCAGTGAGATATTAAGCTTCTTCCTCACTCATGTGAGTCCTTGGTGTGTCACTATTAACTTTGCTAAACCCAGACAGACCGAACATTACACTAAAACACTCATTTATATTAAATCTTTGTGTGTTTTTGCATATTATCCCTATAAAATGATAATAATTCGGTTTCAGCTTTTTACCAAACAACATGTTTCCACGCTAGGACGCCAAATACCATCTATAATAGAGTTGACGACCTCTCTAATTGGATGTGAAGCGAGAAGATTTGCACCAAAATCCCTTAACGTCGTGGCTGGCCTTAAGGTGTTGTGTCACAGTGTTGTAGAGAATGGTACAGTGTTAAGAGGACTTAAGTATTAATTACTCTACATGAGAATCACTGTGTATATCGGGCCGGGCTTTTGTGTTAAAGCAGGCTGTGGAATTAACACAGGGCTGCATTAATCCCCCTCTTATTTTCCACATCAGCACTGGCACATCTAAAAAACACGGTCCATTCAGGCGTTAATTACATAAAGTTCAACGATGTGTGTGTGTGTGTGTGTGTGGTGAAAGCCATTTGTTTTCTAGACGACATCAGAAACACATTAATCAATTAGTCCTAGGTGATAAACACACAATGCACACCATCGTGTTGCACATGGGACTCCCAGGTTTCAAGGTTGCTGCTGTCCGCTGACAAGCGTTCAGTCCGATACACACACACAGAAACACACTGTAGTGTAAGCACACACACGCACGCACAGATCTAATTAAAACCATTGTTGTGAATAGATCTGATTCTATTTCAGTGTGGTTAACAGTCCTTCATGGATAAGTAATGAGCTGGTGCCGACGGAGGGAGAGCACCTCAACCCTTAAACTCTCCAGCTCTGCTGCTGGAGTGCAGCGAGACGCCTCCGAAGGCTTTAATGGCAGCAGCTTCTGTCTGTAACAGCAGAACGAATGTGACTGTAAATCCCTCCTGCCGCAGACCCGTGTGATGCTTAACCATTTGTAGTCATTAATCACAATGTGGAATCAAAATCTAACAGGTACAGATCATTACATTAGCGCTCACCTGTACACGCTGAACAGTGGGACCTTCCGTCCTTAGAAATAATAGGAATGTACTTTTGAGTTTAAATGTAAACGAATTACAGCGATTCCATTTAGTTACATAAGATCTTTTTATTTCTGAGAGAGGACACAACATTAGATCATAGCAGAAGCACAGAAAAAAGCTAATAACCATACACTTCTGTAATGGACATGATAATATTAATAATCCTGCAGCTTTATAAATAAATAAAATGACTGAATCAGCTTACATGTTGTTTGGAGAGTTGTCTGCGTTTGCAGTCAAACTCCTGACTGCAAAATTCGGCGTTAGCTGCAGCCAAAATTAGCTGTTATTGCCTCTAATTTTCCCATAGGTCATTTTCCAGTGGTTGTATTAAAAGGGTGCATTAGCACCTCAGCAGCATTCTGAACTGAAAATGGTCGGTGTTAGCCGTGTTCCTGATTTAGAAAACATGTTTTCCTAACAGCTGCTGAAATAGAAAAGTGAATTCACTCCCAGGTCTCTATAACAATCTGTCACAGTTTTAGAGCTGCAGACAGTCGAAGTTCAAACCAAAACACACTGATCGTCGTGTTTCAATGCAAATCTTTGGTGGGTGTGAACGTCACTCTGACACTTACCACCCATCTCGACGTTGCAGGAGACCAGGCTCAGCTCTGGATGGCAGCAGGCTGACTCTGGAACAATGCTGCCTGGAAAATCGGCTCAGGACTCTCACATCACAGAATGAATCAACACACTTTATAACATTGATAGACACAGACTTTTATTTAGGTGCTTTTGTCCATGAGGGTACACAAACTTACTGAGGCAATAAAAGGCACAACAATAGTGGAAGTGTGAAGAAACATCAAGTAGAGGCTGATTTATCTGTTTTATCAAATCAAATCCCAAAAATTTGGTTTCTAAAAGATTTTTATTTCAAATTAAATACAGTTTATTTATATAGCGCCAATTCAGAACAAGAGTCATCTCAAGGCATTTTACAAAGTAAAAGTTCCAATTGAACCTACTTATCAGTGCACTGAGTTCAGTTCATTATTCCAATTAGTTAAACGTTTCCTTCATAAGGAAACCCAGCAGCTTGAATCGAGTCACTGACTTGTGTCATAAACTATGACAGCAGTCCTCATACTAAGCAAGCATGTAGCGACAGTGGAGAGGAAAACTCCCTTTTAACAGGAAGAAACCTCCAACAGAACCTGGTTCAGTATGAGCAGTTGTCCACCGGGACTCACTGGGGGTTTGAGAAGACAGAGTAGACACACACACACACACACACACACACACACACACACACACACACACACACACACACACACACACACACACACTAAACTAGTAGGACACAGTGTGAATATTGATCAACATAAAGTCAGAATTGGCCAAAGCTGTAGCCGGAGCTGTACAAGAACTGGTAATCTGTATCGGGCCCGCAATACCAGAATTAGATTCTTCAAAATCTTGAATAAAAAAAACAACTTTTTCTTTTCACATCTGTGCTAGTATGTCAGCAGTTCCATTAATTTGTGTAATGGCCGGCTGGCCATCAGCTCCGGTACTATGGACAGCGCCTTTCATTCACTAAGGCCGATCAGCACCTTGGACAGCTCCCGGCTCTGGGCGGCTTCTCCTCCTCTCTGCGTCTCCTGACACCGCAGCTGTAGACACTGAACTGATTAGAGATGGAATAAAACTCATTAGTTTAATCCCTCTTGTGTTTAACTGCAGGTTAAAGCTCGGGTTTAAGTTAAATTGTGGAGATTTTGTTTGGGTTTCAGTAGTTTAGTCACCTTTGCTAAACAGTATTCAGGTTTTGTCTCCTTAGTAAATAGTGCTGAATTTAGTTGTGGTTATAGAACAAAGAAGAGTGCTTTGAGTTACTTACTTTCTTTCTGGAGTTTAGTTTAGTTATTTTATTACATAAGCATCCTCTTCCTGAACACATTTTATTTATGACCTCACTCCAGCGTCTTATGTCAACCCCCCCTTCACACTGACCATCTACACGGGTTGTAACAATTTGTAAAACAAGTCTAAAAAAACATTTTCTGTTCATACACCCTAAAAACTTTTCCTTACTACTTATATATTTACTATTATTGTGAATCTTCTTGGGGCCATTCCTCCCCTAAAGAGGTCATTGACTTCCTGCTCTATAAAATTTGATTCAGTTCAACTTAAACCTGTTTTTATTATTTAGGGACACTGAAGTAAAGTAAAATATAGAAAATTTGTATTCAATGTCTACAAGATAATTCTGATCTAAAAAATACCCCCCCCCCCCCCCCCCACACACACACACACACACATTAAGTCAAGAGGTTACCTTGGTCAGACAAACACTGTGCTTTCCATGAAGTTTAATAACCAGCATAACAAATATGCCAACAGTCTACCAGCTTAGCAACCAAGCTACCCAGGTTATTAAAGTGAAAACTTTATATTTCCAGAGATTAGTACTATATAATATGAGCATAAACACTTGTTTTATTTTAACCTCTTAAAGTTTACTTCCAGACAGAATCTTTTGAGTGAATAAGCACTTATTTCATTAAGCTAGACATAACTACATTTAAAAACAGCTGCTTCCATAGGGAATTTTGTAAAAACAATAGCATTTCATTATGTTAATTGTATTTTGTTATATTGTGGACAAAAACACACATACATGGAGACGAGGCATCAGCACATTAAGCTGTAACCACATACTTAAGATCTACTGCATGGAATAAAATGAAAAGCTCTTCTGATTTTAATAGTGTAGAAAGCGTTCTGTTCTCAGGACTTTTATAGTGAATTATGTGCACGTGTGCATGTTGTACCATCAGCAGCAGCTTTCTGGACTGAGCCATGCTGTGATCAAAACAACATATAATACCATCGTGGCCCAAAATGTTGTAAATGCTTCATGTTGAAAAACATCCATTTCATCCAGAGGAATGCATTAAAGTGAGAAAAGTAAAACAAAACATGGTAACACTTTAAAATTAGGGTCCCTTTATTAACAATACTTAGTTCATTATTAAGCATTAATAAACTATTAAATAAAGTATTAACTGCTTAATATTAATGTTATTATGTATTTATTATGTTTTTACCTTATTTTTTCAGCTGACGTATCGATCGCAACTGCGATCATCCTCAGAGCTACGTCGCGGTTGGCGACGTCACTTCCTTCTCCGTTTAGCCGTGGGCAGCAGTGGACGGAGTCATGTACGAAATCCCATGCAAATTATGCAATAAAACATACATAGGAGAAACTGGACGCCAACTCAACACACAAACAATAGAACATAGAAAGGAGTGTGAGAAGGAGACGAGAAGAAGACACACAAGAGCAGCAAAACAGGAAGCAGAGAGTACAATTAAAAAATCAGCCGTAACAGATCACTGCACAAGAGAGAATCACATAATGGACTGGGACAGAACAAGGATCATAAACACGAACAACAAAAATACAAAAGATGTATCAAGGAAGCGATTGAAATAAGGAGACGTGGACACAACCGGATAAACGGAGAAGGAAGTGACGTCGCCAACCGTGACGCAGCTCTGAGGATGATCGCAGTTGCGATCGAAACGTCAGCAGAAAAAAGAAGGTAAAAACAACAACTTTTCATCTGATTTGTAGTCATAAAGTAAAAGACAGTGGTCAGATGTTGGAAAAAGTGACAAGCGTACATGTTTGGTCATTTGCCTTTCAGGACTTCCAAAAGGTGGTTAAGATAAATTCTGTATAACTGAATAATCAATACCGTTTAAACGTTGAATAGTAACTGACAATCTTCCCCATTTCATCCAGAATTCTTACAAATTCACCATTTTCACTTTTTTGTGTACAGATAAATTTTATAGTGTTGTGAAATGGCTCAAATCTATTAGAAAACCTTTTTCTTGTGTATTTTGATCTTATCCCCTTGCTGCTGCAACATTGAATTCCCCTGCTAAGGGACAAATAAAAGGCTGCTCAATCCAATAAATACCGCTGTATAGCTGACATCTAATATTAGACATAAAGTATGAAATCGGATTTTAACGTTATTTTTATTCTTTTTAAAATCGTGAACAGGGGCTGTAACTTTGCTCGGTATGTTTTCATTCTCCAATTTCCCGGCAACAGATCACATCGGGTGGCGTGAGTGAAAACACGTGTGGAAGGAACATAAAACACGATAGGCTTGTAAAATAGAGACGGTGAGAAAGAAAACGAGAAAAGTGAGGGAGTACTCCCCATTAGGGAGGAAGAGATTTATTTCTTGGTCTCAGCCAGCCTGATGGACCCTGACAGGACAGACTGAGTGAACTCTCTCCCCAGCTATTGACAGCTTCACCGAAGTCAAATAAAAACAGGACAGTCTTCCATTCGTCCTACTAGTGTTGGATATAGGAAGTGTGTGACTCAGGCTGCGCCAGTGCAGAATCTGGAGCTTTAAACTTATTTTCCTCTCTGTGCCTGTCAGAGCAGCTGGGACACTTTGATCAGAGTGTTATCTGCACTGCTGCGGCCTAATCCGTGTATTTGCTTCAAGTCTTAGCTGGATCACCGCGCTCGAATCAAAGCGCCGCAGAGTCAGACCAGGAGAGGACTGAAACACGCAGGAATACACATCTCCAAACTCCCGATCACACGGCTAAAAACGGAAAAAAATGCTCATAAAAATATCCTCTCGCTTCTAAGATTCGGGTTTTTAATGATAGTATTGGTTGTTTCATAAAACATTTGCCTTATTTCCGTCTGAATAATAGCTTTAACTGCATAAACGATTTCAGCATAGCACCTCTGAAGCAGTTGTTTACCAGAGTAATGCTCAATGAGATGCTTTGTAGCAAAAACAACACACTTTGCCTATCACAGATTCCTAAGTACCACTAATTATAAGCCGACTGCCTACAACACATTAGAAGACAATCAAAAAATGATTTTATGTAGCTCCTCACATTCAACAGCTCCTTGTAATTTCTACTGCTTGCATCCTAATGACACTCAAAAGCCATTAAACATCTCCCACCAAAGAGTCCTGTGGATTATTTTGCCATCAGATAAGAAAGTAGCCAAGTATCTGGTGCACTGTGAGGAATTAATGAATACTTCTAATGAAACTCCGGTTGTGTCATCGATTCTCCGAAGAATCTTTTTATCGCTCCTAATTATTTGATCGTTGAATATTTCACTTAGTGAATGTTCCTGTAGCTTTTTTCTTTGACCTTTTAATGCTCGGAGAGAAAAAGAAAATCTAGCAGAATAATAAAATAACTTCTAGAGATGAGGTTCTCTCTTACAGCGAGTGAACGTGTGTTAAGAGAGAGGCGATTGTTTTGGGCACAGGCTTCTGGAGTTCAAATCAGACGGTGCGAGGGATGATTTGTTAACTGTTACCAACAGGTTGGAGGAAATGCAGACCCGATGGAGGGATTATCGCCCTAAACGTAGAGGTATGGATTTTCTGCTTCACTTGAATATTGAATTTCTGTCCTAGATTTGATCTGATTACATGTTAGACAAGAGCTCGTGAGTCTGATCAAATCTGTCAGAATCTGTCACGAAAAGTCAAATTTATTCTTATCTTAGAGAGCAAAAAAGAAAAAAACAAACATTAGTCCTGTTCGCTCAAGCTAACGAGAGTCACTCCAGTTGAGTGATGTGAAATTCAGATAAGGACTTTTACCGGCTATAAAGTTCATAAGGTGGAAAACTTGCCAAACCATCCAAAAAAGTGGCTAAAATCAGGATTTTTGTTTGAAAATAACTTTTGTTGGTTTAAACTTGGTGTGAGGGTTAGCACAACAAGAACTGCTGCATTTAAATCTCAACGGAGGCTTTTTTGTGAGAAGTTCGGATTATTGTCCTCATGCATATGTCTGTTTTCTCTAAATGCAGTCCCAAAACATGCATGTTTGGTTTATTAGAATTTTTAAATAGACCAAACCCAGTTTCTCACTGGACTGTGCAATGGTGAGAAAACACACAGGCTTTCTGTTGGAATCGCACTGAAATTTGTACAAATGACCCTTTGGCATGCGTTAAAAAACTTTATTTGCTATGTTTTGCAATTTCCAAAACTCAACTACCATTTTAAAGATTAAACGGTCAAACATGAAGTAAAAATGCTGCTGTTTTCTGACCCACGGCATGCAGAACCATACACGGGAGGCAAAAAGTAATGGTTTTATTTAACACAGGACTTCTGGTGAAAATGAGAGGAGCCGGTCGAGATTCGCAGGAAGGGTCTGGAAGCAGAGGGGAGTTAATAGATTGTTTGGGGAAGGATGAATGTAGAGGATGAGTGGGGAGCGTACGGATCCAGGTGCAGAGGGAGTTCCTGAAGGGAGGAGTAGTCTGGTCTGGGTGAGTGGCAGTGAGTAAGGATGTCCAGAGAGATGGTGTGCGGCTGAGAGCGGGAGGGTCAGGTGGAGCTGAAGGTAGGATGTGGCGCAAGTGATTCCAGAAGGTTATTGCGAGCACAGGAGATATCAGCGAGAGAACCTGAGAAAGCAATACAAGAAGATTAAAACACGAGACTACGAGAAGTCGAGCACAAGAAGCTGGTTTCACAGGGAACGTGGCGAGAGCTACCCAACATGAGTAATCATTCAGCGAAGTGAAGTTGTCTCACCGTTCCTTAAGAAGCTGACCAGCGTGATTGAGGAATAAGCAGCAGCTGAACCCGCTTCTCAAGACTGCCCACCTGTAAAGAGGAGCTCAGGAGATGATTAAAAGCCACTCACCTCAGACCATGACAAAAAATGCTTTTTACAAAATGGTTTAATTTGTTTGCATTTCACACTCCTTTCGTTTGCAGTTTTGTTTTCCCATGTCCTGTAGTTTCTCAGGTCACCAGCCGCTCCCAAATTTGTCTTTCATTTGTTACACTTTCTGAAATAAAGATGGGATCGACACACTTGCAGTGACTGAATGAGAATTTGTCTTGCTAATGTTTCATACACAGACAACATTCCAGCACTCTGAACAAGGCCCTTCAATTCACTCTACTACAAAGCCTCTTGAACATTTCAAGACATTCTGGAGACTTTCTTACAAATGCTACTTGCAATTTGTCACTTAAAGTCACAGCCTGGTAAGATACTGCCTTTAGGAGGGTGTGTTTGTGTGCACAGTTGTCTGCGTTGGAACTGTGATGTACTGGTGACCTGTTCAAAGTAGAAGAAGAAAAAATTATTTTATATATATATATGTATATATGCATGCATGCACGCACACACGCAGCACAAGATAAATCAGGCGCTTCAAAAGAAAATTCAGAATAATTAAGATCATAAAAAATGGGGGAGAAAATGAAAAAATTAAGATAAGAAAAAAAAGAATGAGAATAAAAGTGATAAAAGTGAACACAAGACCACAAAAAATATTGAGTTTACAGAATAAGCAGCTTGAAAAGATGCTAGTGAGGAAGATGAGGATGAGTATATTACCCCTCATGGACCTTGAACAAAAGTGAAGAATATTCTTCAATATTGTAATGTAAACAGGCAGCCATAGGATGTTTTTAAGTGATCCAAAGTCACTTGGCAAACTGTTACATAATCTTACAAAAGCAAAAAAAATATATTTATAGGGAAAAACAACTGTCCTCTCTTCCATAAACTAGAAATATAACAGATTTTAAATACTCCTTCAAGGACAAACATATATTTTTAAACATTTTACATAGATTTCCCCCCCAATTGTAAAAGACACAAATGTTATTTAAACAAACACGACTGTAAAATGCAGATGATTATTTAGACCCACCTGTTGATGGGGATCCCATGGGCTTTACTGGTGATAATGAGAGCAGTGCTCAAGCAAACCTTGATGCTGAGCTTTCTGATCCCTCTGAGACTTCAATGTTAATAAATGAGTTCTCCTGCAAAGCAATACTGCTTTAAAGCCATGTATTATGTATGAGGTATAGGAGAACGGCACTAAAAAGGAGGAATCATCTCTGCACACATAACTGCCAGAATCCAATCTCGGCTCCATTAGTGCAGGACAAATCCTATACAGTGGAGAGGGGTCTCCATACGTTTCTATGACGGAGCTCAAGAAGCCATTATGGAAATGAAAGGGGACAAATCACATGTTACAGATCACTGAGTAAAGCAGGAACAAAATCATGGTGCGCTACACTGTAGAGTGGCTGGTTTAAAAGGAAGAAGAAGTAGAAGAAGAGGGCTGAAACCTGCACGGTTTCCTACAAAGACTTTTAATAAACTCCCACAACGAGGAGAGGGGGAGCCGGCTGAAGAATCCATTAGCTGACAGTCGTGTCATCTTGTATCTACAAATGATGCTGCACTGTTGTTCTGCAGATCAAAGATTACAGCTTCCTCCTAAGTTCCTCATAACGCCGTCATCTTCCACACGACACACAAACATATAGCAGCGTGGCATCTTATTTGATCACGCGTCAACGCATTATCGCTCTCTCCCAGCAAAACACAGAACTCATTCGGAGTGCGCTTGGAGACACATCTACTGCAGAAGGTTATAGTGGAAGACAATTTGTCTGTGTTTTCCAATGTGCTAGCATCCCCTCTGAGCGTATGCTCCATCACTGCAGATAAAGATCCTTACAAACAATCTCCCAAATGCTAATTGAGGTAATTAAAGCCGCGGCATCCAGAGGAAACAGGTGCAGGTGGAAGGCATTATTCATGTCCCCGTGCCCTTGGAGGTAACCCTCTCAATCTAGTGAGGTAAACAAGACAGACAAGCTTTGCACTGTTTTCTTTGGTGAGGTGAGCACACAAGAAGCTATTTTCCCCCACTGGTGCTGGAGAGTCCTTGCAAGTTTGTATGACACCAACAGAAAAAGTAATCTCCCGTCTCAGTGCCGATTTCCTTTCTCGTACGTACACATTTTTCCTTCAGCTGTTTGTGCAGTAACTTCATCAGGACACAGACTTCCTGAAAGGAGCCATTTTGCTTCACTAGTCACTAAATTTGGAAAGCAAGATGGCAATCGCGTTCAGTTACCAAAGACAAAAACAATCATGTGGATAATAAACAAGGTTTTAAAACTGCAGAACTAAGAGGGGTGATCTTTCTAGTCATCATTATCCCCCCTCCCACCATGTTTGCCTCAAGAATGTCCTTCAATTTGTCTAGCCTTTTTTTTCCTAATGCAAATAGCCTCAGCCTAAATGCCAGAGTTGGGAAGTGAAGGCAGTGGGGGTCTGAAATCATTACAGAAGCCTTGTTTATATCAGACAGTGATTAGATTAATACTCATTAGAGAATATTTTTGTCTGCACCCTTCCTGTGGCCCACAGGCAGCCAGGCAACAGGAACCATGGCAATTAAAAATAGGAAACTGTCATCCTCCATCACTCCTTCACAGAGAAACAAAACATACAATCTCCGCTCCATAAAATACACACGATTAATAAAAAACTCTCTGATCAAACAGCTGTTAGATATTAAACTCTAAAAAAAACAACAGCAGCACCATAAAGTTCTTTGCTTGCTCTTTCTTAAAATCATGTTCAAATCTCTGAGAGGATATAAAAAGCACAGCTATGACCTACAAGTCTAGACTCCTGAGTAATTACAATCATCAGGCCCACTGCACATTTATCACACTGGTATAATATTTCATTAATAGAGAACTTGCAGCAGAGAGAATTTATTTCTTTTCTGCAAGTTTCTCTTTGCAATGACATTTTCATTTTGATATAATACCATGATCAAATAACATAGGCAACAAAGACTGAAGAGGCAATAAGACATGTCCTCGTAGTCCTGGTGAGAAAAAAAGAAAGGTTGTGACACTTTTTGACTCTCAACACAAACAGTAGAAATCTTGTGCACCTGTAATAAATATGGATGCAAAGATCTAAAGCTAAAACCATCAGCTAATAGACGCAGAAGCACAAAGTGGAGGTTGAAGCTGAAGACAAGAACCCCTAGTGGCTGGCTGAAGTATACATTTTAAGCCCCACCCCCTTCCATGTGAACAAATGAGGAATTTTTCTCATTAAAGAATACATCTCTGCTTGGGGGGTTATAAACAACCATTTAGCCATTCACACACACATTCACATGCTGGTAGTGATGAGCTACACTGTAGCCACAGTTGCCCTAGGGCAAACTGATGGAAGTGAGGCTGCCGAGCAATAGCGCCACCAGTAGGCAAGGAGGATGAACTGTCTTGCCCAAGACCATGGCCCAATCCCATTACTCGCATTGCGCCCTACGACCTTAGGAGGTGCACAGTAAGGTTTTGAGTGCGTAGTACACAAAGGAGCAACCCTCTGTTAAATTTCAGTCTAAAACATTCAGAGCATGAATAAATATCAACAATCGTTTTAAAATGAACTTCTTTCATTTGAAAATACATTTTTTCAGAAAAGGCACTTGACCCATTGTGCCGCCTTCTTCTCAAAATTCCTCCCAGCACTGGATTGTGGGTAATACCCTTGCCCAAAGTCTGCATCGATGCGGATTTGGGCAAAGTGCGGATCAAGGATGCAAAAGGGGCGTGGTCACCTTCCGCACTTGAGAATCGGAACACCCTATGCCAGGGGTCCTCAACTAAATTTGTTCAAGGGCTGAAGTTTTTTCCAGCAGACATCTTGACGGCCAGATGCTTTTCTAAAATAAAGTTATTGTATCTTTATTTATTAATATTAAAAATGGCTTTGTTTTCCATCCAAACAGTTTTGATTGTATTTTAAGTTGTGTTTGGAGAACGTAAACAATTATTGATATCTACGACATGAATTTTGCTGCCAAACTTCAGAGTCCCCCAATTGGGGGACATTATGGCCCAAAGGGTCGGGGGGCCAGGTGGAAAGGTCTGGCGAACCGAATGTGGCTCGCGGGCCACCAGTTGAGGGTCTCTGCCCTACGCACTCGCACCCCTGGCTGGGAACGCGCAATTGCAGGGAGGAAGTGTGAGTATTAGAATTGGTTCCATGACTGCGACTGACTGAGCACAGTAAGAACTTTTAACCCTCGGGTTATGGGTTGACACTTAACTCCTCTGCCACCATCGTCCCTTCTTTAAGTGTGTTTGTGTGTTTTAAGAGTCAACAGGTAAGTTGAAACAGCACAGAAAATAAAACTGACATCCAATCATCTTGTAAACCTCAAAACACCTTGTAAGTAAAACTTTCATGATAGTATCAAAAGTGTTCTCATAAGGAAAGAGTCAGAGTTTTATCACTTTATTTCAGAATAATCTCATCAGGTAAAAGAAATGTAGGGAACGGATGTGCTCAGAGACGGAGAGTCAGAAAAACTCGATAATATTTTGTTGGTTTTATGAAACTTAAAGCCTTTTCACTTTGAGAGCTGCAGACAAGTGAACTTAGCAGCTGTGCTGAATAATGCGTTTGGTAGTTTTTAGCATGGAAAACACATTACATCCTTTCTAAGAGACAGCCTGCTCAGATTTGATGAAAGGGTTGGAAGTGTCAGAGGCAGGAAGAAATGTTGAATGATGACAAAACAAGTGAAGCAAAAGCGCCTCGCTACCATTTGCTCCTGAAACATTTGTGTTTATTGTCCCTCTGGCGCTGAGACAAGTTTCCACCCACAACAATAACAATTCTCTTGGCTGTTTTTTTAAATACAAAAGTCTTTTTTTGACCCTTCCCCCCAAAGAGTGGAAAACGTTATTTAAAAAAATCTTTAAAAAGGATCCTGCAGCAACCAACGTCTCAAATTACTTGGATCTGTTTACTTCATTTTCTTATTTTGGACTGTGCTCTGTTTTTTCTAATCAGTTTATCCTAATGTATTGTGGTGGTTGGTTCAGTTATGTAAACAATAGAAAATATATAAAATATGGCTTCAATTGACCTGATAATCAGATTTTGTTTTAAACTTGATGTGATTATTATATCAAATGCCTTCATGTTTTATGCCCTCATGTTAAGAAAATTGGCACTTTCCATCTGTAGTGTATAGTTCCTATTAGGGAATTAGAAACACTTTACAATAAGGGTCCCTTTATTAATGTTACTTAGTGCATTGTTAAGCATTAATAAACAAAGGATCCCTTTATTAACATTCGTGATTGTTAACTATTAAGTGTCCTTAAGCATCTTTTGAGCGTTCATTCTGTTTTTTCCAAATACTATCACTTTTTTTTTTCTTTCTTTTTACACAAACAGGAGTTGTTTTTTTACCTTCTTATTTCGCTGACGTTTCGATCGCAGCTGCGATCATCCTCAGAGCTACATCGCCATCTTGGCGACGTCACTTCCTTCTCCGTTTATCTGCGGGCAGCAGAGGACGGTGTCGCCCTTTGCTGCCCACGCCCTCCTTGCCGATGACACAGTCCCATGCGTGATCCAGTGTGTAAACCCCTTCATCTCTGTTCATGGTTGCGTGTCCACGTCTCCTTATTTCAATCGCTTCCTTGATCCATCTTTTGTATTTTTGTTGTTCTGTGTTTATGATCCTTGTTTTGTCCCAGTCCATTATATGATTTTCTCTTGTGCAGTGATCTGTTACGGCTGATTTTTTTATTGTACTTTCTGCTTCCTGTTTTGCTGCTCTTGTGTGTCTTTTTCTCGTCTCCTTCTCACACTCCTTTCTGTGTTCTATTGTTCGTGTGTTGAGTTGGCGTCCAGTCTCTCCTATGTATGTTTTATTGCATAATTTGCATGGAATTTTGTATATGACTCCACATTTATTTCCTGTTGGTATCTTGTCTTTTGGGTGTACTAGTCTTTTTCTAACCGTTGTGTATGGTTTTGTTGGTGTGTTAATGTTATGTTTTTTCATCGTTGCTGTTATTTTTTCTGTTATGCCTTTGATGTATGGAAGGGTTATCACTGGTTTTGGTTCTTGTTTTTCTGGATTTTTTATTCTTTGTTTCGGTTGTTCTTGTCTTTTTGTTGTTATTTGTTGTTTACCTTTGTTTATTGCCCATGTCGGGTATCCGCAGGTTTTTAATGCGTTTTGTATATGTTTGTCCTCTTGTTTTTGGTCTCGTTCTTCTGTTATGATGTTTGCTCGATGGTATAACGTTCTGATCACTGACATTTTATGTATGGTGGGGTGTTCTGATGTCCATAATAAGTATTGGTCTGTGTGTGTTGGTTTCCTGTATGTGTTTATGTTCAGGGTTCCGTCTTCTTGTCTGCTTATTTTCATGTCCATGAATGTTATGCTGCCTTCTATTTCTTCCTCATATGTAAATTTTATGTTGTTTGTGTCGTCTATATTGTTTAGATGTTCTGTTAGTGTCTCCGTTTGTCCTTTTGGTATGATTTCTAGTATGTCATCTACGTAGCGTTTCCATAATTTAATTTGGCAGTTTGGGGGAGTAGTGGCTATGGCTTTTTGTTCTAGATCCTCCATGAAAAACTCGCAAAGGGTGGCTGACAACGGGTTACCCATGGCGAAGCCTTCCAGTTGTTTGTATATTGTTCCGTCGTATGTAAAGTATGTGGAGTTTGCCACCAGTGTTATCAGTTGTGCTATGCCGTCTGTTGTGAGGTTTGTTCTTTTGTGTAAGGATTTATCTTGTTTGATTCTATGTTTTACTATGTCGATGGTCTTTTGTGTTGGTGTTTTTGTAAACAGGGATGTGACGTCATGTGAAATTAGTATATCGTTGTCTTCTATTGTAGTCTTTTTTAGTTCTTTTGCTAGTTCTGTGCTGTTCTTACAATGTTGATCTGTGTTACCTAATAGCGGGCTGATGATTTTACTGATTTCTTTTGCCATGTTATATGTCGGTGTACCTATGCTGTCTACTATTGGTCTGAGTGGGATGTTCTGTTTGTGTATTTTTGGTGTTCCATATATTCTTGGGATTATGTTTGCTGTTGGAATCCAGTGTTTGTACATTTTTTCTGTTATTTTTCCTTTTTCTTGTAGTGGTTTCAGTAATTTTTTCATGTTTTTCTTAATGTCCTCTGTTGGATCTTTTTTTAGTATTTTATATGTATTTTTGTCTTCCAGCATCTGTTCCATCTGTTGTTTGTATTTTGGTTTGTCCATTATTACTGTGGTTCTTCCTTTATCTGCCGGTAGAATAATGATGTGTTCATTTTTGGATAGTGCTGTCATGGCTATTCTTTCTTCTTTTTTAAC